>SJYT01056094.1:606971-667790 GCA_006410635.1 Cephalophus harveyi | reverse complement strand
AGAATACTTTGTGCTTTCTTCTTTTGGGTTATCTATTATTTTTTCCCTACAATAAGCATTTATTGATTCAATACAAAATTAAATTATTTTAAACCAATTAAGCAAAGAAAAGGAAATAAGAAATGTAAAGCTTTAGGAGGTAATTCTTTGAAGGATTGGCCATTCCCTGTGAGTCAGAAGTCAGACTTGTGGATTCTACATCACACACTATGTCAGTCAATTAATTACCAGGCAGCTGTGATATTACATTATACCCATGTAATGAACCTCAGAAAGCATGTCTATTTGAGAGTAGCCAAGAACTAGGCAATCTACAAAAACAAGGAAAGGAGTAGGAAATGGATAGAAAGATAAAGAAAAAAGATAGGAAAAGGAGAGATGGGGAAGGAGAAAAAATACAGAAAAATAAGGAGTGAGAAAAAATGTGTATAGAGTAATAAATCATACAGGTTACTTATTAAATCTCATACCCTGTACTTCACCTTTCCTAAAAATAGGTATATTAATCTTTCTTCATATACAAATCAATTTTTTAAAAAATAGAAAAAAAAACTAACAGAGTGTCTGGCATACAGTTGATATACATTGCATGTGAAAGTGAAGTCGCTCAGTCAAGTGTCCAACTCTTTGCGACCCGTGGACTGTAGCCCACCAAGCTCCTCCATCCATGGGATTCTCCAGGCAAGAATACTGGAGTGGGTTGCCATTTCCTTCTCCAGGGGATCTTCCCAACCCAGGGATCGAACCCAGGTCTCCCACATTGCAGGCAGACGCTTTACCCTCTGCACCACCAGGGAAGCCCTTATACATTGTATAAATTGGGTATTTTAATGAGCTTAGTGGTTTACTCCATGGTATATTGAAATTTCAAATGATGACTTGAATAATTATGGAAATGTTCTATTATGTCTGACATCCTTTGCTTAAGAAATAGGCATTCAACCTATTCAATTAAAGAAATTAAATAAACAAATACAGTGTTAATTAAAATGTCAGGACAGATGAAAAGTAAAACTTTCACATATTGTTGGTGGTCAAGTACATTGAACCTGGCTTGAGAGAAGTAATTTGTCATTATTTACTAGTCATAAAAATTTTAAATCATTTAGTACAGTAAGCCCAATAAAATTTAAATATGAAAAATGTATATGAATATATGTATATGAATAAAGATTTATGCTTATCATAGACTTATTTATCATAATGTTTGACATTATGATAATGTTAACTAAATGCTCCACAATATGGCAATGGTTAAGTAAATTATAGTATATCTACTTTATGGACTATAATGAATACATTAAAATAAGATGTGTATAAGAGACAGATATATATATGATCAAAGTTAGAGAGTAGAATGCTAAAAAATGACCTCCTTAAAATGGGGCTCTGTCATCCGGTACAATATAGAACAAAACCTATCTTCTTTCATTCCAGTTCTACATTTTGGAATTAATACATTCATTTCAGTTGACATTTGTTTGTTTGTTCACTAAAAGTCTTGTAGGACCTTAAAAGATGAATTATGTTTTCTGGTTATTAATTCTAAACAGAAACAAGCTATGCTATTAAGACTCTTCCAATATAATTAAGACACAAAGATTTTCAAATGTATCCAGTTGTGTGATAGAAATTATCCCATGGAATCCAAAACTACTGCAAAGTGGAAACTAAGAACCATTTTCCTTTGGTTCCTCCATCATAGGTACATAATCCCATTTTGAATAAAAAATATGTCCAAAGACCATTCAAACAAAAAATTTTGAGTAGTCCCATATTTCTTTAATGAATTTACATAAGTTCAGTTGTATGAACCTGGTTGCATGACAGTAGTGATAATTCCAAGATGTGAGTGGAATTAAAAGATTAAAAACGGTATACAAAAAAAAAAAAAAAAAATGCATATCAAATATGGATTGGAGGGTAAAAATCAATATTGGTTGAAACAGAATGGTGATATATGTACATTTTATTTTCTGTTATTTTTTTCCTAAATTATCCTGTACCATTATCTTATTTTTTAAAAAAACATATAGAATAAAAGTTTGTTAGCTAAAATACCTGGGTATACATGTGTGTATACATGTGAGCACACTAATACACAAATAAATTCATTTGGGGTTTATTGGAGTTTATGCAAATACAATAATTTAAAGAACTTTTCATAAATATTTAAAATATTTAAAGCAGTAAGGTCCTTTAAGCAAACACTTTCCGACAATAGGATTTACAATGCATAATCTCATGGAAGGTTATTATTCTGTTTTCTGTTACTCGTGTATTTACTTTTCGAGTGTGTAATGTGTTGTATGCTGATGTCCAGAGGACAGCAGTTCTGTGTGTGTGTCTGATGTTGAGTGAACGTACTGGGGCAACAGGAAATGAAGCCTGTGTGCTGAGTTTGCTCTTAATCTTGTGTGTGATGCGGAAACAATTTTTTTTTTTTTTTTTTAACCCAGAAGCATAATGTGATTGTATTTGCATTTTGAAAAGGATTTTCTCACTTGAAGTCCTGATTCTGTCTTAATTTACCCTATAGGGAGTATTTGCATGACTGGCTGTTTTCTACTTCTTGGGAGCTTGGCTTCAGTAGGGGCTGGCTTGGAACACTCCACTTCAGGCTACAGCCGCTGTGGGCTTGTCCCCTTGTGCTAGGGTTCTAGAATGTGTCCACAGCAACACGAAAGGAATTTGAAGGGACAGAGACAGGAAAGTGTATTAGGAAAGCTGTTGTGATGAAGCAACAGGAAAACAAGGAGAGTGTGAGGAGAGAGTGGGGCTTGAGATGGCAAGACAGCTTTGAGAAATATGCAAGAGGCAAATAGGCAGCCTTACAGTTTCAACTTATACTATTTCTTTCATGAAAATGGAAGCATCATTTGTATGTACATTTAATCTAAGAAAATTTTAAACTTCTTGTATATAAATGCTACTTTTTGATCTGTTGCCCCCTCCCCTTTCTGGAAAGACATGAAAGTTTAATGGTTTGGTTTTGTCGTACCCATATATAGAATTGTGTTGCTTAAACAACTGAAATAACAAGAATGAGCCCTTGGCTTCTTGCCAAATGTTTGTCTCAAGAAAATAAAAAATGCAAAATTAAAAATGCATTTAAAAAATACCTGGAATGATTGTTTAATTATGACTCAATCATTGACTTGACACACGTAATTTAAACAAGTAGTCTACTTTAGAGTTTAATCTGTCCAGTAATTATGCTAAACAATAGAAAATTACCTTCACAGTAAAAGAAACCATCACCAGAATGAAAAGGCTACCTATCAAACAGAAGAAATATTTGCAAATCATATGTCTGATAAGGAGTTAGTTTCTAAAATATATTGCAAATATATATAGTGCAAGCAAAATTTAATCAACAATCCAACTTAAAATGGGCAGAGGTTCTGAATAGACACTATTTTTTTCCAAAGAAGACATACAGATGGCCATCTGGTATAGGAAGTGCTCAGCATCACTAACTATCAGCAAAATGCAAATCAAAAACACAATGAGAAATCACCTCACACCTGTCAGAATGGCTGTCTTCAGAAAGATAAGAAATAAAGGTTGGCAACAATGTAGAGAAAAGGGAACTACCACATACTATTTTTATGGAAGAAAATTTTTGCAGCCACCATGGAAAACATTATGGGGGTTCCTCGAAAAATTAAAAATAGAACTAGCATGTGTGTGCGTGCGTGCTTAGTCCCTTCAGTCGTGTCCGACTCTTTGTGGCCACATGGACTGTAGATTGCCAGGTTCCTCTGTCCATGGGATTCTCCAAGCAGGAATACTGGAGTAGGTCACCATAGCACATGATCCAGCAATTCCATTTTTTGGTATTTATTTGAAGAAAATGAAAACACGAATTCAAAAAATAAGCATCTCTGTGTTCACTGCAGTATTATTTACATTAGCCAAAATAGGGAAGCAAACAAAGTGCCCATCAATAAATGAATGGATAAAGATACACACACACACACACACAGAAACACACTCTAGAATATTACTCAACCATAAAAAAGGGAAATCTTGCCATCTGCACAAAGATGGATGGATCTTGAGGGCATTAGGCGAAGTGAAATAAGTCAGAGAGAGAAGGTCAAATACTGTATAATATCACCTATAGACAAGATGTAAAACAAAATAGAAAACAAGCTGATAGATAGAGACTAAAGATTTTTATTTGCTAGAGACAAGGGGCAGGAGGTGGGCAAAATGGGTGAAAAGGGTTCAAGGGTACAAAATTTCAGTTATAAACAAAATAAATCTTGGGGATGTGATATACAGCATGGCGACTACAGGCTTCATGAATTCCTTCTCTTTTTAAATTGCCTATATTTTTAAACTAATTAATATCTATTTTAAGTATCTAAGAAGGGGACAACAGAGAATAAGATGGCTGGATGACATCACTGACTTGATGGATGTGAGTCTGAACTCCAGGAGTTGGTGATGAACAGGGAGGCCTGGCGTGCTGCAATTCATGGGGTCACAAAGAGTCGGACACGACTGAGAGACTGAACTGAACTGAACTGATGTCATTATGTTCTTACATTTTTCAGACAAGTAAATTTGGTGATATGACCATCCTGCCTTCATCCATGTTACTAATCCCAAATTGAGAATTAGGTAACATAAATTCCTCATAAAAGCCATATGGTAACATCTGTGTTCTGATTCAAAATAAGCATACACTTTCAACAGTAAGTATCTTTCAACTGCTCTGTTGGAGAGGTCAATAAAATATTATCATAGCTTTGTATATGCCATACTTCCACATTTCTTTGCAGCCCGTTTTTTGAAGAATTATTACACATTATTAAGAAAATGCCTCTTTCCTTCTTTGTAAAATTTCTCAAGATAAAATGAAACTGCAACTTTGCTCCAAATTTATTTCCATTTTTTTTTCTTATGCTACATCTAAGTAGACGTGGAACATTTTGATTTTACAATTTGAACTGAAACTCTCCATACTGTGTATTCAGATTTATCTCAGGCTTAGTCATTGCAAATTGAATCCTACTGTTTAAGGGAAGAGTTAAATACTAGTTTATACATTGAGGGGTTTCATAATTTCATTTAGGGTCAGCGATAGTAAGATTTAAGTAATGAAGCTATGCAGCTAATTGCACAGCTTGAACATTACTAGGACATCCAATAGTCTGGTTAGTAATGAACTGTGTCTCATTATGTTAGTCTGAGTACACTCAGGACTTTGTCCCTGTGTCCTGCCTGTTCAGCCTTCTCTCTCCATCTCCCCTTGGTTCCTATTCTTCCCTACTTAGGTCTCCTCTTAAATGTCACCTTATGAAATATAGGTAGATATCTGATTACTCTCACTCCCATACACTATGGTTAGTGTTAGTTGCTCAGTCATGTCTGACTCTTTGCAACCCCATAAACTGCAGCCCACCAAGCTCCTCTATCCATGGGATTCTCCAGGCAAGAACAGTGGAGTGGATTGCCATTCCCTTCTCCAAGTGATCTTCCCAACCCAGGGATTGAACCTAAGTCTCCTGCATTGCAAGCAGATTCTTTACCATCTGAGCTACAGGGAAGATCCATATTCCCTTCTTAAAATTTATTTTAACCAAAACTCCTTACCTCATGTGTCCAATGTCATATATTTTATGTATTTATTATTTCATATCCATAATGATCTATTACTTAATATCTATCTCCCTTCAAATGAATACAAATTCCACAAGTGAAAGTTTTTGACACTGTTTCACTCATGAGCATTTTAGTGTCTGGCACATAGGAGACATTATATAAATAAATGCTAAGTTTATTGAATCAGTGAAAAGAATGATGTGGACCCTACCAAATTTAAGTTAAAGTCATTTAGGCCTGATTTTAATACAGAGGTAATTGTTGGCAAAAATCATGTCACATTATCAGGGACATCAGAGCCACAGGAAGTCTTCTAAAAGGGAATTTTTGAAATTTGGATCATGGAAGAGATTCAAAAGAGAAAGGATGGAGGGTAACTGGATGCCCTTTCAAGTCAGAAAATGAAAGCTGAGCCTCGGAATGGTGGAGGGACACAAAGAGGACTCGGGGCCTGAGAACTTAAAATGCTAAGTACCCAGAAGTACAGAGGGAAGCTTGATATCTATCTATCCATCTATCATCTATGGTTGGATGGCATCACCGATTCAATGGACATGAACTTGGGCAAATTCCAGGAGATGGTGAGGGACGGGGAGGCCTGGCATGCTGCAGTCCATGGGGTCACAAGAGTCAGACATGACTTAGTGACTGAACAACAACATCTACCTATCTATCTGCCTACCTACCTACCTATCTACCGCTATCTACTTAAAAATAAAGAGGAAAGGAATGGAATTTGTACCTGTAGCCAACCCCAGCAAGAAAAAAAAAGTGTGAAAAGAAAAAGAAAGAGAAAAGAAAAGGAAAAGGAAGAGTGAAGAGAAAAAGAAAAGAAAAAGACATCTGAAAATGCTAAGCAGATGTCAAGCACACAAAGGCCACAATATTTAGCGATACTTGATGATAAACCTCCAAGAATCTCCCGGAAATAAGTGGCAGTGGGGCACTGTCTAGGAGTGTGAAGTCTTTTATGAGGCATAAATATGATACAATATTGACAACTTGGGTAAAAAATAATGCAAGTATGACTGCATTTTAACTCACAGGCTGATAAGGGCAAGGATAGTATGGGGTATTCATAGAGAAACAATTGTAAGAAAAGTGAAAATTTTCACTTAAAATTATTTAGAAACCACTTCAGATTCAGTTCTGCTCAGTTGCTCAGTCATATCCAAATCTTTGTGACTCCATGGACCACAGCATGCCAGGCCTCCCCTTCCATCACCAACTCCCGGAGGTTACTCAAACTCATGTCCATCGAGTTGGTGATGTGATCCAACCATGTCATCCTCTGTCATCCCCTTCTCCTCTTGCCTTCAATCTTTCCCAGCATCAGGGTCTTTTCCACTTCAGATTAGCCCTTCATATATATTAAGATGAACACAATCTATTTTCATTTTGCCAGATATTTAATGAAAATCTTCTATAAGCCAGGTAGTGTATTCGGTATCAGGCACATGAAGATAAAACAAATTTCTGCCCTCATCAAATTTAGGATCTCATTGGGATTGGAGATAATAAACAAATGCTTACTCCAATGTGGTAAGCTCTATAGTAGAGATAAATAGAAGTCTCTTCAATTACACAGATGATGATGAAGACACCATAAGTGTACAAATATTGGTTAATAGTTTTAGTTTACATACCAATGGGGAGAAATATATTTTATACTTAAACAGCTGGCTTGGAAATAAATTATTGAAGATAATGTGTGAAATATGGCCACTCACTAATGGCTTAGTCACAATCCCTAAACTAATGAAATTTGCTTATTTATTTATCTACAAATTTAGTCTCCACATGCCACCAGAGGAAATGTACAGAAAATGTCTACTGCATGGCATGATTGAATTAACTGGGATTTCACTCAATATTTACAAGATCAAGCAGGCACTGATGTTAGGTGGAGGCACTTTGTATAATTCAACCACAATATTAAATTGAAAAAATCAATTTGAAAATGCCCAGTTTAGCCACCTCTAATACTAGAAAAGAAAAATATTCAGGTATGAGCAGAGGTCAGTGTTATTATTCATAAAATTTTCAAAGAACAAAAAGTTATTCTCTAATCTAGCAACTACGGTATCTGCAAGCTTGCTTTCTAATTCAGATAATTCAGAGCATCATGTCATAAAACCTGAACTTTGTATCTCTATAATTACCAGATATGGTCTGGTTATAAGAAAGTCCTTAACTTTTACTATTACTTTCTGCTGCTAAAGACTTCTCTTTATGAAACTGAATCATTCTGATGGAACAAGACAGGAAGAAATGATGTTTACTCTTTTGTGAAAGTACCAGAGGAAAATAAGTTACAGAAAAAATAACAGAGGAAGTAAAGAAAAAAGGCACAAATCAGGTAATGAAGCCTGAAGTTTCTGACTATTAATTCAGAGTGTATGGTGGTCAAGAACACCTAAAGTCATAGACCTGAGACATCTGACAGGAAGTTTAGTAGAGCAAGGGATGCTCTTTCCTGAGAGCTTTGCTAAGCTATGTACTTCCTTCTTGATAGGCTGATCATTTAACTTTCTCAAGGATCTCCCTTCCTATTCACCAAAATACTCCACATACCCTAATGATGATACAATCTTATTATCAACTCTTCCCTTTCCAGTGACTTTAGAAAGCCTCACCCCATTATTTCTACCTCCAAACCAGTTGAATCAGATATTGCTAATAAGAAGACTAAAAATTGTATGCTAACCAGCTTCCCTAAGAGATGTCTTTTATCCCTGGGCAATGTGCTGAACAGAATGTCTGTGTCCCCCCAAATTCAGATGTTCACAGTATAACCCTAATGCTATGGTATCTGGAGATGGGACCAGGTTGGTAATTAGGGTTAGAGAGTTTATGAGGGTAAGAGTCTCATGATGGGATTAGTGTCCTTATCAGAAGAGACGCAAGAGCTTGCTTGGCCTCTATGTCCTGGTGAGTGCACAAAAGGGTCATATGAGCACATAGTGAGATAATGATTGTCTAAAAGCCAAAACAAGAGACCTTAGAATAAAATCAACTATACTTGTACCTGGATCTTGGAACTTTTCAGCCTCTAGAATTATGAGAAATAAACTTCTGTTGCTTAATTCATTCAGTTGATGGTGTTTTGTTACGGCAGCCTGAACTGACTAGCATAGGCGGGTTGGAGAAGCATAGTGTTACTTTCTGGCTGGAAAGTATCCTTGCCGGTCATCTGAAAACTCCTATTAAGATTTAGCACTTGAGTATCACCTTGAGAGATACCTTCCATACACTTGTCTATGAGGAGAGTCCTCATTTACAAACACCTAAATGATGGAATGACTAAGAGGTTTGCAAGGCAAGAAACAACAGTTGAATTTGTTCTATCAACAAATCTCTACAAAGGAATCTTCTATTCTCTCCTTGAATAAAATGAGTTTGCACAGTGGTTTTCAGAAGGCTGTTGAATTTCTTGTTGCAGATATTTGTTGGAACCATTTATAATATCTTTTGAGAATGGGTATAAATAAGAAAAAGGAAAGTAGGCACATTCACCTTATTTCCATTTGGGCTGTTAGTCTCAGAAGAGGAATTCAAGCAAAAAAATATAAGAGAAAAATGGAACCTTCTACGGCTATTGGCCTTGTCACCTTAAGATAAATACAAAGAGAAAATATGACAAGTACATAGATTTTCATTGGTCATTAATAAGTCCCAATGCTAAGAACAGTTAGTTCCTCATGATTGTAGTAGCTCAATAAATATTCATTAAATGGATAAAATAAAGAACAAATAGGTGGATGAAGAGAATCCTCTCTGAGACAAACTTTTCTCAGTTACATAGAAAGGTGACAAGCTCTCCAATTTCTCATGAGAGGTAAAGCAAATGTGGCAACACATTAGCCGCTGGCTACTCTAACCAATGGGCATCCAGGTGTTTCTTCTTTTAAATATTTCAAAGCTTTAAAACATTACAAAAATAAAGAGTTAGGAGAAAATATGACAGAATAATTCATTGAATCATCTTACTAAGGCCAAATCATCATCACTAACATCATCATCAAAGAAACAAAGCATTATCTATGACACTGAATCAGTATTCTAACATATGATTTCATTTAACCTGTCAACCTTAGTATTATTACATTGTTTTTGTGTGTGTGTGTTAGGCATTCAGTCATGTCCGACTTTTTGCAACCTCATAGAGTGTAGCCTGCCAGGCTCCTCTGTCCATGGAATTCTCCAGGCAAGAATACTGGAGTGGGTTGCCATTCTCTTCTCCAGGGATCGATTCCTGACCCAGGGATCAAACCCTGGCCTTCTAAATTGCAGGAAGATTCTTTACCATCTGAGCTACCAGGGAAGCCCATTACATCATTTCTATCGATAAGCAAACTGAAGCTTAGAGAATTTAAGTAACTTGCCAAAGGTTCTAGAATTGGTTAGGGGCAAGAGCAGCATTCAAATCCAAATCTGCTTGGTTTCAAACACATTCTTTCTGCTGAGCTGCTTTTTATGAAGGTGGCCATGTACTCTTCTCATGTTTAAAACCAACTGTGCATTCAAGGGTATTTCCCTGGAATTTTCAGTGCTCATCTAACTAAGATAAATCTATAACAAGTTAGCAGATCAAAGAAAAATAGTGCCCTCCCTTAGCTGGTAAAGCACTTAATGTCATTGTTTATTTATTTTTTAACCAAATATCTCTTGGAGTTTTTAGCATTTCTCCTCTGTGAAAATATATTTGCATATCCTGTAGCTGAAAAAGGCAATTAGTAACTCATGAGTAATTTAGGAAACACTGGCTATAAAGTTGTAGATATTTACATAGTTCTCATAAATTATAGTCAGAAACTATAATTTGTTCAATTGGAATTCTGCTAAAAGCTTGCATTTACACAGAAAATCTGAATGCCAAATGTTGACATGCATTTTTAAAACCAACATACCGGGGCTATTTCCTCACATAATTTAAACTAAATTCATATTCTATACCAGAAGCAATAAGGTTTGTTTTCCTCCATCAAGGGGAGAAAAAAGACAAAACTGTTTATGCACAGTTTGAGACAAGTACATGGAAAATAACTACAAACCTACCAAACATTACAGTAGCAAGAAATATTTAGCAAACATAAATAAACTGTCAGATTAACATATACAGTGCGAAGATCTATCATAGAAATGGAATGTATAGTGCCCTTTACAGGCTTTGCTATTAGAATAAAGCTATGACAAGAAATCTAAAACCTTTAGTTTTAGTATGAAGTTGTGGTAGTCAGGAAAAGATGGCATCTTCTGGGTGGAGAATACTTTGGTAAGATGAGATTTATATTTGGGGATAAAGGGATGAGCTGCTGATAGTTTCAGTTGGAGATCCCTAATAGATATTCAAATAAAGATATCTGAATAAGCTGGAGAAGGAAATGGCAACGCACTCCAGTACTCTTGCCTGGAAAATTCCATGGATGGAGGAGCCTGGTAGGCTACAGTCTATGGGATCACAAAGAGTCGAACATGACTGAGCAACTTCACTTTCTCGTTAGATGTGGGACTCTGGAATGCAAGGAGACATTGGGTTGTAGATATAAATGGGGAATCTTTATCATCTAATGATATTTAAAGCCATTAATAAGCAAACATGATCCTGGATAAGAATTCCTAGAGAATGATATACATGGAGAAAATCATCTGTCTAAGGATAAAACACTAGGGTTGTGCAACATTTAGATGTGGAATCAATGAGGATGAACCAACAAAGTACCTGGTAAAGGAGTTGCAAGTTAGGCAGGCATGAAGTGGGACAATAGAGAATATGACAGTCAAGTGAAGAAAATCTAAACAAAGATTGGGTAATTATAGGAAATCCTGCAAAAGCAAAGTAAGAAGATGACCAGGTGTGGCCATTGCGTTGAACGTCAAGGAGCTCATTGACGATGATGATAAAATGTGCTTCAGTAGAGTCATCTATGGAAGCCTCATTGAAATGGTTTCGGAAGAAACTGGGCAGAAAAAACAGGAAACAAGTGGAGTCAGCTCTTATGAGGTGTTTGATTATAAAGTTGAGCAGGGAAGATAGGTAATCGCAGAGGAAATGTGGACATTTTTAAGATGAAAAACAGAAAAGCACATTTATATGTAACAGAAATGATCAAATCAAGACAGAAATATTAATGACACAGAAGAGAATGGGAACCCTTGCCGAACTAAAGTCTGAGAATTGTGCTGCTGCTACTGCTGAGTCACTTCATTCGTGTCCGACTCTATGCGACCCCATAGACGGCAGCCCACCAGGCTTCCCCGTCCCTGGGATTCTCCAGGCAAGAACACTGGAGTGGAGGTCAGATTCAGTACACTGGTTGAGGAGTTGGCCTCAGGGAGAAGTAAGGTCTGTTGGACAAATAAAGACTTTTCCAGCTTGACTCAGTGATAATAATTATTCTTGTCTGATTTCTGAGAAATTCATATGAACTGAGAAAATGAAATATTAATCACTAATATCCTGGTGACCTTTACTATATGTTGAATAGATCTAACATGCTGTAGATATCAAGAGTCAGTCCTGTCAAAATAAATACAGTATTAAGTAGCAGAAGCTTGATCTCCTAATAAAATATTAAACCCTAGCTCTCATTCACAGATGATTTTGAGAATGATTTTGAGTCAAACTGAGCTGTCTTTAGGGGATAAATATAATTCTGAATGTTCCTTTCTTAATTAGTCAACAAACTTCTATTGAAAGCTTACAAAGACAGATAAATAGAGTCCTTGCTTTCAAGGGGGCAGTCAAGAGAGTTCAGAAAAGAATTAGCAATTACAGTACAGTGTGGTTAGTGTAATGATAAAAATAAATGCACATGGAACTTGAAAACAAAGAATAAAACTAAATAATTAGTGAGATAGGGCAGGATGAAGAAATATATCCTCTACACAGATGCTTAACTGAAGTTTTAAAGGATGGTTTGACAGCAAAATGAAGTACCAAGTGTAGTAGGAAAAAGTCTAGAAAACGTAGCAATGCAAAGATGAGAAATAGCTCAGGGTATCCGGCCAAGGGATGAGAATGCTGATGCATACCACTGCCCCTGACATCTGAGTTAGTGCTGTTATAATTACCATTGCACAGCGCTACCAAACCTCCCATATAAAGCCAGATGCGATTTTATTATAAATATATTTGTCAGTTGTGATTTAACATTCATATTCTATTAATTTATCATTGTGTTAAAATCTGGAGCATATACTATGAACCATAAAAACTGTTTGAAAAAAACCCCTTAATTTCAAAATAATTCTTATGTATGTATTAGCAGGAATACATCAGTGTCTGTTCCTGGCTTCCTTTCAAGAAATAAATTTATTATTTTAGTGGCTCCAGATATGATCTATTCAGTTTGACATACATTTTTACTGTTAAATGTTATTTTTCTATTAAAATTCATAAGTCAAGGAAAACTTCAATTCAATACAAGTTAAATGCCTTACCTCCCACCTGTCATCTGCACAAAGCATATAATTTCCCTAAAATTATGCAAAAATTAGCTAATTAAGATTTAATTTGCGAACTCTTGCTCAGTTAAACTAGTGACATATGCAAATTGCCTGCTGAGGCCTTTAAAATTTTTGAAGCAAATGATAAACAAGATTTTGAGTTCAAAAAAATGTAAAGAATCTGGTGATTGACACAACATAGCAGTAGATAGTTGGATAAATACTTACTCTAGTTTTATTCTAAGCACAAATTGGAGTATTCATAAAAATATGATGAAGTGCACACATCGGCATGTTAATCACAATGTCTCAAGGATCATAAAGACATTAGAACAAGAGGACATTAACAGTATGAGTCTCTAAAGAGAGAATATATTCTATCTCTTACTTATAAAATTATTGTACAGGTTTTTTAAAACTTGGATACACTGCTCTTTACCTTTGAAAAGATTCCTATTCGGTGTGAAACAGAATATCTACTATATTTTTGGGAAGGTTACTTGAGACTACTTAGCAGTGAATTGCACTAAGAAAGGGCCAGCACATATGAATACAATTCCTTAGGCCAAAATGGTTTACGAATGTTTTCTAGATCCAAAAACCCTTGCTGTTTTATTAAATTATTCAGTGTTAAGGAAGCTGTGTTGGTGTTGTGTAAAAATGGACTGAGCAAAAGGAAAGATACATTGTGTATTTTTTTTTGTGTGTGTGCATGTGTGTGTGATACAGATGGACCATAGAGAAGTTAATATGAATATGATGATAGCTGACTTTCCAAGTAGTTAAAATACACAGGAAGACTGAAGAGATCCATGTCAAGTATATCCTAAATCATTTTTTAAAATGGATGTATCTGTTGATAAATACCGTTTTAAATAGGTGAATATTATATTTGATTATCCCCAAAATGATATGAAAAGTTTTCATTTGTTTAGCCTAAAATACGAATAAACACTCTGCTAGATCTTTCACATACACTGTTTTAGGAACACTTTGACTTCTGACGCCTGAAACTGTAAGATAATACATTTGTCCTAGTTTAAGCAGCTAGGTTTGTGACAATTAGTTACAACCACAGTAGAGAATTAATATAGATATTTTTTATTATCATTATCAACACTATCTATAAAGAAGAGAGTTATTTTATAGTTTGACTGTGACATCTCTGAAGATGCCTGCATATTTGGCTTTGATTATTGCCTTAATAAAGGGCACTGAAATTATTCATGCTATTAAAGTTTGAAACTTCCTTGGTGACCACCAGGGTTGGTCTGTCTAATGATGGCTTCACTTGGCAAAAACGGTTAGAAATCTTTGCTTGGGTATGTGACCAAAAGGAAAAAAGACCCTGCTGGAAATTATACCTTGAAGATGGGATTCAGCACAGATCTTGGTGGTTTGGTATAGGGACAAACTGTTTGTGTGATAAATTACAAATCCTGGGAAACAATCTGGCTGTCTCCTCCTGCACTATCTTCTCTTACTATACCTAGCCTTTCCCTTTATTTATTTTTTTTGAGAATTTTAGTTTATTTTTTTAATTTAAATTTATTTATTTTAATTGGAGGTTAATTTTTTACAATATTGTATTGGTTTTGCCATACATCAACATGAATCCGCCACAGGTATACACATGTTCCCAATCCTGAACCCCCTTCCCACCTCCCTCCCCATAACATCTCTCTGGGTCATCCCAGTGCACCAGCCCCAAGCATCCTGTATCCTGTATCGAACCTAGACTGGTGAATCATTTCTTATATGATATTATAAATGTTTCAATGCCATTCTCCCAAATTATCCCACCTTCTCCTTCTCCCAGAGTCCAAAAGACTGTTCTGTACATCTGTGTCTCCTTTGCTGTCTCACATACAGTTTATATTTACCAGCTTTCTAAATTCCATATATATCCATTAGTATACTGTATTGCTGTTTTTCTTTCTGGCTTACTTCACTCTGTATAATAGGTTCCAGTTTCATCCACCTCATTAGAACTGATTCAAATGTATTCTTTTTAATGGCTGAGTAATACTCCATTGTGTATATGTACCATGGCTTTCTTATCCATTCATCTGCTGATGGACATCTAGGTTGCTTCCATGTCCTGGCTATTATAAACAGTGCTGCGATGAACACTGGGGTACACATGTCTCTTTCAATTTTCCTTGGTGTGTATGCCCAGCAGTGGGATTGCTGGGTCATAAGGCAGTTCTATTTTCAGTTTTTGAAGGAATCTCTACACTGTTCTCCGTAGTGCCTGTACTAGTTTTCATTCCCACCAACAGTGTAAGAGGATTCCCTTTTCTCCACACCCTCTCCAGCATTTATTGCTTGTAGACTTTTGGATCACAGCCATTTTGACTGGCATGAAATGGTACCTCATTGTGGTCTTGATTTGCACTTATCTGATAATGAGTGATGTTGAGCATCATTTCATGTGTTTGTTAGCCATCTGTATGTCCTCTTTGGAGAAATGTCTATTTAGTTATTTGGCCCATTTTTTGATTGGGTCATTTATTTTTCTGGAGTTGAGCTGCATAAGTTGCTTGTATATTTTTGAGATTAGTTGTTTGTCAGTTGCTTCATTTGCTATTATTTTCTCCCATTCTGAAGGCTGCCTTTTCACCTTGCTTATAGTTTCCTTTGTTGTGCAGAAGCTTTTAAGTTTAATTAGGTCCCATTTGTTTATTTTTGCTTTTATTTCCAGTATTCTGGGAGGTGAGTCATAGAGGATCCTGCTGGATGTATGTCAGAGAGTGTTTTGCCTATGTTCTCCTCTAGGAGCTTTATAGTTTCTGGTCTTACGTTTAGATCTTTAATCCATTTTGAGTTTATTTTTGTGTATGGTGTTAGAAAGTGATCTAGTTTCATTCTTTTACAAGTGGTTGACCAGTTTTCCCAGCACCACCCAGATTATCTTTAATCCATTGTATATTCTTGCCTCCTTTGTCAAAGATAAGGTATCCATAGGTGTGTGGATTTATCTCTGGGCTTTCTATTTTGTTCCATTGATCTATATTTCTGTCTTTGTGCCAGTACCATACTGTCTTGATGACTGTGTCTTTGTAGTAGAGCCTGAAGTCAGGCAGGCTGATTCTTCCAGTTCCATTCTTCTTTCTCAAGATTGCTTTGGCTATTCAAGGTGTTTTGTATTCAAGGTGTATTTGTAATTCACAAATTGTGAAATTATTTGTTCTAGCTCTGTGAAAAATACCACTGGTAGCTTGATAGGGATTACATTGAATCTATAGATTGCTTTGGGTAGTATACTCATTTTCACTATACTGATTCTTCCGATCCATGAATATGGTATATTACTCCATCTATTAGTGTCCTCTTTGATTTATTTCACCAGTGTTTTATAGTTTTCTATATATGGGTCATTAGTTTCTTTAGGTAGATATCCTGGTGGCTCAGAGGTTAAAGCGTCTGCCTCCAATGCAGGAGACCCGGGTTCGATCCCTGGGTCAGGAAGATCCCCTGGAGAAAGAAATGGCAATCCACTCCAGTATTCTTGCCTGGAGAATCCCATGGACGGAGAAGCCTAGTAGGTTACAGTCCATGGGGTCGCAAAGAGTCGGACACGACTGAGCGACTTCACCTTCACCTTCATTCCTAAATGAAAACCTTATGTGTCACTAAGTCATATCCAGCTTTTTCTGACCCCATGGACTGCAGTATGCTAGGCTCCCCTGTCCTTCATTAACCCCTGGAGTTTGCTCAAATTCATGTCCATTGTGTTGGTGATGCTATCTTACCAACTCATTCTCTGCTGCCCTCTCCTTTAGCCTTCAATCTTTCCCAGCATTATTGTCTATCCAATGAGTTGACTCTTCACATTCAGTGGTCAAAGTACCGGACCTTCAGCTTCAGCATCAGTACTTCCAATGAATATTCAGGGTTGGTTTCATTTAGGATTGATTGGTTTGGTCTCCTTGTGTCAAAGGGACTCTCAAGAGTCTTCTCTAGCACCATAATTTGAAAGTATCAATTCTTCAACACTCAGTCTTCTTTATGGTCCAACTATCATATTCATACATGATATTGGGTGATTGGTAGTATCTTGTAATTTCTTTTAAATACTCAAAGTTGATAAACTGTTACACAATTATAATAAAATGCTTTGAATGTTCCTGGTTTCTAAATTACACTATAGAAATTACACAAGCTCTCTAAGATAGCCTCTTGTTATAGGCATTCTTGGGTATTTTCAATAAATTTATTTTATGATGTCTTATTGCTTATACTAGGCTATCACTCTGAAATTTTCTTCCTTATATGATTATATTCCCAAAAGATTATTGTGAATATAACATGCACTGCTGCCTCTAAGTCGCTTCAGTAATGCCCGACTCTGTGGGACCCCACAGACGGCAGCCCACCAGGCTCCCTCGTCCCTGGAATTCTCCAGGCAAGAACACTGGACTGGGTTGCCATTTCCTTCTCAAATGCATGAAAGTGAAAAGTGAAAGTGAAGTTGCTCAGTCGTGTCCGACCCTCAGTGACCCCATGGACTGCAGCCTACCAAGCTCCTCCATCCATGGGATTTTCCAGGCAAGAGTACTGGAATGGGGTGTCATTGCCTTCTCTGGAAACATGCACTAAGAACTGTTTTAAGCAATCTGAAAGGGAATTGATTAAACTAATCTTATAAATGGGCTTCCCTGATGGCTCAGTTGGTAAAGAATCTGTCTGCAATGCAGGAGACCCCAGGTTGATTCCTGGGCTGAGAAGATCTGCTGGAGATGGGATAGGCTACCCAATCCAGTATTCTTGGGCTTACCTTGTTGCTCAGCTGGTAAAGAGTCTGCCTGCAATTCAGGAGACCTGGGTTCAATCCCTGGGTTGCAAAGATCCCCTGGAGAAGGGATGGCTACCTACTCCAGTATTCTGGCCTGGAGAATTCCATGGACTGTATAGTCCATGGGGTCGCAAAGAGTTGGACACAATTGAGTGACTTTCACTTTCTTTCACTTTCTCTTTTAATCTTATAAACACACTCTCTCTCACACACACACAAACACATACAGACACAAGTATACACAATCTCATGAGATAGGTCTTTTAGCTAATTTGCATCATTGGTTTACAGTTCATAAGTAAAAGGATACTTCTTGTAAATGCTCATTGGAATGCTTCAGAGTACCTAGGAAACAATTGCCAGTGTGATGAGGTGAGGTGAAGTCACTCAGTCGTGTCCGACTCTTTGTGACCCCATGGACTGTAACCTACTAGGCTTCTCTGTCCATGGGATTCTCCAGGCAAGAATACTGGAGTGGATTGCCATTTCCTTCTCCAGAGGAACTTCCCAACCCAGGGATCGAACCCAGGTCTCCCGCATTGGAGGCAGACGCTTTAACCTATACAAAAGTCCACTTGCTATAAAGTGCATTTCATGTTATGGCAGCAGAGAGTAATCAACATGAAAATAATTCTTTTCATGTTGTGACCCATATAACTTTGAAGTGAAATGTGACATTGACATTGAGAATTAAAGTTGCTTGCAACTGGGCAGAAGTAAAGCTATTCAAATAACACCATTTTGTGAGGTTTCAATTAGTTCACACAATAGGGGGCTTTATGATGACAGTAACATGAGCCAAAGCAATATTGAGGGTTATCAAAATGGACTTGCTCCAACAAATCCATCAACTATTCCCTCTTTGCTCATCATTGAGTCAAGATACAGCTCTCAAGAGTTGACTAATATGGAGTCTTGTGGACAAATGAGTGATCTTTCTTTTTTTTTTTTGGCTTACTCCTATAATGCTGGCTTCTTTTATCATGCAATGATGATCAGGGTGTAAATAATCCCTGCAATATTAATGGCCAAAAGAAGGGAGAAGAATGTACATGAAGGAGTTGCTAGTTATTAGTCCTCAATGATGATTTATTCTTGAAAAATATGCTCAAACTTGTTTTTTTTTTTTATCAAATAGACAGCAAAACAAATAAATTACCTCATTTAAAGCTTTTTCATAAGTTTATTTATGTTGTTGTTCAGTTGCTAAATCATGTCCAGTTTTTTACAACCCCATGAACCACAGCCCCCCAGGCTCCTCTGTCCATGGGATTTCCCAGGCAAGAATACTGGACTGGGTTGTCATTTTCTTCTCCAGAGGATCTTCCCAACCCAGAGATCAAATGTGCATACACTGACAGGCACGTTCTTTACCATGGAGCCACCAGGGAAGCCCAGCTTTGATTATGCATGCTTGTGTGTTAAGTTGCTTCAATTGTGTCTAACACTTTGCAACCCTATGGACTATAGTCTATCAGGCTCCTCTGTCCATGGGATTCTCCAGGCAAGAATACTGGAGTGGGTTGCCATGCCCTGTGTCTTCTGCTACTCCTGCATTGCAGGTGGTTTCTTTACTGCTGAGCCACTGGGGAAGCCCAACTTTGATTATACCAATTATTGAACAGATTACATCAATTATATCAATTACTTTATTCATTTGCTGCTGCTTCTGCTGCTGCTAAGTCACTTCAGTCGTGTCTGACTCTGTGCAACCCCATATACAGCAGCCCACTAGACTCCCCAGTCCCTGGGATTCTCCAGGCAAGAACACTGGAGTGGGTTGCCATGTCCTTCTCCAATGCATAAAAGTGAAAAGTAAAAGTGAAGTCGTTCAGTCGTGTCTGACTCCTAGTGACCTCATGGACTGCAGCCTATCAGGTTCCTCCATCCATGGGATTTGCCAGGCAAGATTACTGGAGTGGGGTGCCATCGCCCTCTCCATGGATAACACTAATACACAATGAATAATAAAATTTTAGCTTTAAGAATTTTCTTCTGTATACTTCTATGTATATAGATCCTTAAGACTAAAATGTAGGGCAGGTTCTAGAATTCTACATAAAAGAAGAATCTTCTTTTCACTGAATTCACATTATTCCTTAAAAATAAAATTTTAAAATCACATATTTATTTTGTTTCCATTACCTTTGGAGTCAGATGTAAAAAATATAGCCAAATGTGATAACAAGGAGTTTACCTATATGTTTTTTTATTAGAATTTTACAGTTTCTAGTCTTACATTTAGGTCTTTAATCTATTTGAGCTAATTTTGGTATATAATGTAAAATAGTGGCCCAGTTTAATACTTTTGCATGTGGTTGTTCATTTTTCCCAATAAGGAAAAAAGAACTAAAGAGATTGTCCTTATTTCATTATATATTAATGCCTTTTCTGCAGTAAATTAATTGGCCAAGTATGTGCTGGCTTATTTCTTGGCTCTATACTCTGTTTCACTTAACCAATTTTTTTTTATGACAATATCATACTGTTTTGATCACTATAGCTTTCTAATGTAGTTTGAAATCTGGACCATGATGCCTCCAGTTTCATTCCTTCTTTTCTAAGATTGTTTTGGTTACTTGGGATCTTTTGTAACCAAAAACCAAAGAAACTGATTAAAAAATGGGCAGAGTACCTGAATGGACACTTTTCCAAAGAAGACATACAGATGACCAACAGGCACATGGAAAAATGCTCAAAATCGCTAATCATCAGGGAAATGCAAGTCAAAAACACAATGACACTTCATCTAATACCTGTTTGAATGACTATTATCAAAATGACAATAAATAACAAGCATTGGTGAGGATGTTGAGAAAAGTAAACCGTCATGTACTTTAAGTAGAAATGTAAATTGATGCAGCCACTAGGAAAAATAGTATGCAGATTACTTAGAAAGATGAAAAGAAAACTACTATATAATCCAGAAATTTTACTTCTGAGTATTTTTTCAAAGAAAACCAAAACACTAATTCATAAAGCTATAAGCAGCCCATGTTCCCTGTAGCCAAAACATGAAACAACCAAAGTGTCCATCAAAGGATGAATAAAGAAGATGTGAGAGATGTGTGTGTGTACACTCATTTTGTATACATACATATACATGCATACACCTACAATGGAACACCATTCAGCCATAAAAAAGCATAGAATCTTACAATTTGTGACAACATAGATGGATGGTACAGGTATTATGCTAAATTAAATGTCAGAGAAAGACAAACACCTTATGATTTCATTTATATTTGGAATCTAAACAAAAAAAATTAGCCAATAAAACACAACACAGCAAAACTTATATACAGATAAAGAGAACAGATTCAATTTTTTTTTTTTTAATGCCAGAGGTAAGGGGGTAGTGGAGGGAGGGTAGACAAAATGGATGAAAGGGACCAGAAGTATAAGCTTCAGGTATAACATTAATAAGTCATGGGACTTGTACTGCAAATTTGACAGTTGCTGTCATCACAAGGAAAAAAAAAAAATCTGAAACTTTGCATGGCAACAGATGATAGGTAGGTTTATAGTGACCATTTCACAATGCATGCAAATATCATATAATCATATTGTATACTGAAAACTAACAGAGCATTATCTGTCAATTATACTCTAATTGAAGCAAAACTAAAACAACCTGTGTAGATTAGGGTCTTGAACTACATAAGTTCTGAAGACTGGAATACAAGCTCTTTTTTATCATGAAGTACTCGACACATACTATACATAGGGCTAAGTGTATCTCAGCCAAGGCTCCAGCATGAATTCAGAGTTTTAGCCCAGTTTTAACCCAGCCCATCATGCAAAGTTTCTCTACTGGCTGAGAAGCTTTGTTATCATTTAGGATTATAGAAGTGCTTAACAAGTGAATGAAATTTACTTTTAAGTAAAAACAAATAAACCTATATATTAAAACCTGGAGTTATTAATAAATGAATGCATATTTTACATTTTGAAGATCTGTAATGTTTAAGGACTTTGGCCTATTAGAGAAATGTCCAGTATTTAGAAGCCAAATTAGCATATATAATAGAGCAAATATATTATATGGCCACTTGATATGAAGAACTGACTCATTGGAAAAGATCCTGATGCTGGGAAAGATTGAAGACAGGAGGAGAAGGGAATGAGAGAGGGTGAGATGGTTGGATGGCATCACCAACTTGATGGACATGGATCTGAACAAGCTCCGGGAATTGTTAATGGACAGGGAAGCCTGGCGTGCTGAAGTCCATGGGGTCACAAAGTTGGACACAAGTGAGTGACTAACTGAACTAAACAGAGCAATTTGTGATTTTGTGATTTTTCAGAGGAAATCTCTTTAAATTTGTATAAAACTTTGGAACATGAGATTTCTCATATTTTTGAATTTAACTTTGTACATATAAGTACTTTGGAAATTTTCTTCATTAAGATAGAAAATAGAAGCATTTTACAATGGAAATCAAATACGTAATTTACAATTACAGTATAAAATAATTGAAGTAACAAGAATATTTGTACTTGGTTCAAATATTATCAAAGACATTTTACCAATAAAATTTTGAAATGTGCCAAATAGTATATTTGCCAAATACTGGAACAATACATTTGAAACAATGGATAGCTAGGTTTCCAATAATAATTTAGTAGCAATTAATAAAATTGGAAAAGATCCTGATGCTGGGAGGGATTGGGGGCAGGAGGAGAAGGGGACAACAGAGGATGAGATGGCTGGATGGCATCACCGACTCGATGCACATGAGTTTGGGTGAACTCCGGGAGTTGGAGGTGGACAGGGAGGCCTGGCGTGCTGCGATTCATGGGGTCACAAAGAGTCAGACACGACTGAGGGACTGAACTGTACTGAACTGAATAATTTCAAAAACTGTACCTCTGAATGATCATCTTTTATAGACCCTATAACAGTTATGAAGGATGTTAGACAGCTTACATTAAAAACATGATATTTATACAAATAAAAAATCTGAAAGAAAATATTCCAAAATATTTAGAGTAGTAATCCCATATCATGGGATTATATATCTTGATATAGTTTCTCAATCTTCTATAGCTAATTTTTATCATGTTACAACTAAGAACTTGCAAAAATTAATCTTTTTATGATATTACATTGTGATTCATCATGTTCTACTAAAACAAGCACTGTATATAACTTCTAAAATATGTTTTCAAATAAAATGTAAACTCTTTAGAATTTTGAAATTAAATTTTATCAAGTATTTCACTGGTTCAAAAATATGCTGCAGTCACATGCTGCTAAGTCCCTTCAGTCATGTCCGACTCTGTGCGACCCCAGAGACGGCAGCCCACCAGGCCTCTGACCCTGGGATTCTCCAGGCAAGAACACTGGAGTGGGTTGCCATTTCCTTCTCCAGCTGCAGTCACATATCTGCCTAAAAATAACAAGATACGCTGTGACTGAAATAAATTTAGACAAAAATGTAAAGTCATTTGGTTACAGATTTTCTGGCATTTTCAATGTCCCGGGTGGGTCAGTGCTAAAGAATCCACCTGCCAAAGCAAGAGATGCAGGTTCAATTTCTAGGTTGGGAAGATCCCCTGGAGAATGAAATGGCAACCTACTTCAGTATTCTTGCCTGAGAAAACCTGTGGACAGAGGAGCTTAGCAGGCTAGAGTCCATGGGGCTGTTAAAGAGTCAAACACAACTTAGCAACCGTACAGCAAACAAAAACATCTTATAAAAGAAAATAATTACTTGTCCACAAGAGAAAGGTCTGTACTTCTTTTCAGAAAACCTAATCTCAAGTATCAATTCTGTAACCACTTTATAATTTGACAACAATGCAACTCTGGACAAATAACCAACCTCTCTTTGCTGCCTCTTGAGCACAAAGTAGATAACTCTACCACTTGACTGCATTATTAAAACATTTAAAAGAAAACAAAAATGAATATACTGTCAAAACTATTCAATGCAACACCATGTTTGTTTGTTTTTTTTTTCTTATAGAGTCCTTGTAGAACTATCATAGTGATAGAAAACACATTTCTAGTTTTGATGAAACTTAAAATTTATCAAGAGAAACAAAAGATAAAGAATATAAAAAATGTGAATGAATACATAGCATAGATAGAATATAAAAATATTGAATTCTTTTTCAGGAAACAAAAGATAATACTTTTGCTTAAATTACAACAGGCCAAATATTGTGATAAACACATAAAACATGACATTAACCTTGCTGCGCACACTTAGTTGCTCATTCATGTCCAACTGTTTGTGACCCCATGGACTGTAGCTCGCCAGGCTCCTCTGTCCATGGGATTCTCCATGTAACAATACTGGAGTGAATTGTCATTTCCTTTTTACCGCTGAGCCACCTGAGAAGCCCCAGCAATAACATTAGCATGTCACATAATGTGAGAAGCGCTGCCATAGATATGAGTGTATACTGACTGTGTCAGTGGGCTTTGTAGTGCTTCAGAGGGGTTCCAGAGAACCTCAGGGGCTTGTTTGTTTAAGGTTTTGAAGAATGAACAAAGTTTCATCCAGTAGTAAAGAGGAGAAAGGCTATTTTAGGTGGCAGGAATAAGTTTTAAAGGCAGTGTGGTAAGACATTGCTTGGCATATTTGAGGATGTTTGTAATACATATCCCAGTATTGAATGCTGCAGAAAGTTGAACTTTTATTCTGTAACACTGGAGGAAATAAATTTCAAAGAACATAGAGAAGCTCTGCATTGCTGCTATATACTTCAATAGTTCCATTTTATGGTGTTTTTTTTCTTTTGCATATCAACCTGTTTCTCTATGCATTGAAATGCTAGTTACAATCAGTATAAATAAGGAGTGTACATGTAAGGAGTGGGGGTTTCCATGGTGACTCAGATGGTAAAGAATTTACCTGAACTGCAGGAGACCTAGGTTTGATAACTGTGTCAGGAAGATTCCCCTAGAGAAGGTAATGGCTATAATCCATAGAGTGGCAGAGAGTCAGACATGACTGGGCAACTAACGCTTCACTTTTCACACATAAGGAGGAAGCCTATGAAGGTTTTGTTGGTTTTTAGGCAAATATCTTTCACTTTAAGCATGTGCTGCTTAAAGGGAAAATAATGCTTTTAATAAAACAACTACTGGTAACTTAATGACTCCATGGGGAAGTATCTCACAGTGACAGCAAACTTTCCCATATCAAAATGAAGAAGTCTTCCCACAACACCATCCATTGCCCTTCCCAGTCCCTAATCAAATACAGTTTCAACAGCAAGAAAAGCTGATGCTTGCTCCACAGCAACTCTGGAGACCAACCAGCAGAAATTTCTCAATGGCAGCTGCCACTTTGAAACTAGAGGCCAATCACTGTCCCAGATAACAAATTCTGAGGTTATACAGTTTTATTTATCTTTAGTAGCAGTTTGCTGACTTCTCTTTGCTGTTTTCTTTAACAGCTTATAATAGTCAGACTATCTAATAACATAGAATTCACTGGAGGTCAATTAGAATAAATACAATCCTAGTTCCTGACAGGTATATAATCATACTGACACTTAAAATCACTGACTAACTTATCTAAGGAAAAATAAAAAACAAAACTCCAAAACTAACCTTTGGAAAGAAGTCAACCAAGATTTGCTGTTTTAGTTCTGTTGCCAACAGCAGCAATTTAATTTCTTTTTGTATAATGAAATAATTATTTGTTCACATACAGAGTCTTAAACATTTCCCTGGGGAATATCAACAGAGGGAAAAGGAGTGCATATTATCTGACTAAGATTTTTAAATATCAGTGTTTCAGAAGCATCAAGTAGTATCAAATAAGAATTTCACCTCAAAGGAAAAAGCATAGTTTTAGACAGGAGTAAGGACAGAGACTATTGAGAGAGTTAAGAGTATTGATGTTTGGTTTGCACAGGAGTTCTCAAGTGATATCTTGTGTGTGTGTATGTGTGTGTGAGGTGTGCACACACACACACCTCATGCAGGTTTATTGCTCCCATGTTTATAGAGATATAATACCACAAAATTCACCTATTCAAAATGCACAGTTCAATGATTTTTAAAACATATTCAAGTACTATGCAATCATCACTAATATCTCATTTTAGAACTTTTTATCCCCACTAAAATAAACTGATGCCCATAGGCAACCATTCTCTATTCCCTTCATCCCTCTACAACCCTAAATAACCACTAAATTACTTTCTATAGAAATTATTTTTTAGTGATGTTATTAATTGTTTTGATCACACAAGATACTCTGTAGATATTTTAGAAATGTGAAAATATAGTAATTTTTTTGGTAAAGACTTTGAAGTATAGGCCTAACTTCATTCTTTAGCATATGGTAACCCAGGTATTTCTGTACCCAGTGTTTCTGTTTAGTAGAGAAAGACTAAATAACCTCTTGTTGCAAAACAATTGGTCAAAAGTATACAGATTTACTTATGGACTCTCAATTTTATTCTGTTGGTCTATGTCTCTATCCTTAAACTAGTTTCACACTATCATTATTTTTGTAGCTTTGTAATAAGTGTCAAAATCATTAAGTGTTAAGCCCAGCAGCTCTGTTCTCCTTTGCCAAATTAGTTTTGAAAAAAAAAAAAACTGATTTCTCTGTGTTGGTCCTGTATCCTCTATCTTAGCAAAGATTTTTTTTCATAGCCAATTACTTAGGGTTTTCTTTGTTTAAAAATCCTGTCACCTTAGATAGAGTTGGCTTTACTTCTTTTTTTTTTTGGAATTTGTATTAAAAAAAAAAAGGCTCAGAACTCAATTAATTCTCAGAATGGAGATTTAATTTTTATTCCTAACTTCAAGGAGGAAAGCATTTAATCTTTTAACATTAAACCAGATGTTAACTGTTTCTTGTAGATGTCTTTTATCAAGTTAAGGAGTTTTTCTTCTACCCCTACTGAATTAGGTTAAATTATTTCACTTTGTTTATGGAGATAAGTATGATTTCTGTCCTTACCATATTGATATGATGTATCACATTAGTTGATTTTCAGTTCTTAAAACAAGCTTGTATCCAGAAATAAATTATACTTGGCCACGGTATACAATGTTTATATATAGCTAGATTCTCCTTGCTGGTCCTTTGTTCACTTTTCTGCATCTGAATTTACAATAGATATTGCTGCTGCTGCTGCTGCGTCGCTTCAGTCGTGTCCGACTCTGTGCGACCCCATAGACGGCAACCTACCAGGCTCCCCCGTCCCTGGGATTCTCCAGGCAAGAACACTGGAGTGGGTTGCCATTTCCTTTTCCAGTGCATGAAAGTGAAAAGTGAAAGTGAAGTTGCTCAGTCATGTCTGACCCTCAGCGACCCCATGCACTGCAGCCTACCAGGCTCCTCCATCCATGGGATTTTCCAGGCAAGAGTACTGGAGTGGGGTGCCATTGCCTTCTCCAATATTTTGCTTAAGAATTCAATATCTTTACTTGTTATAAGTCTATTTAGATTTCCTGCTTTCTACTAATACAGTTTCAATAATTTCTGTCTTTCTAGGAATTTTTCCATTTTATCTAAGCTATCTAATTTGTTGGTATAATGTGGTGAATAGTATTCCTTTATAATTTAAATAGAGAAATATTTATTTTTTCTACGGTATGTAGTGATGTATCCTGTTTCAATCCCGATTTTTGTAATTTGAAGCTTCTCTCTTTTCTTCATGGGTAGTCTAGCTAAAGGTTTATCAATTTCATTGATTTCAAAGAATCAGGTTTTTGTTTTATTTTTGTTGTTAATTTTTCCTTTTCTATTTCATTTATTTGCACTTACATCATCCCTTCTTCTTGCTGTCAGTTTGTCCTGGTGTTTTGAGTGCCTTAAGGGGACAATCAGATTATTGATTTAAGGTCTTTCTTTTCAGATATTTGCCCCTATAAATTTCCCCTAATCATTTCATTTAGTTCCACGTCACAGGTTGTGTTATTATGTGGCTTCATGTTCATTCAATATATAATATGTATATACTTATATATATAAATAAAATTTCAACAGTTAAAGTTATTTTCCTGGAAAGAGAGCTTGCTGAGCTCATTATTTCACCAGTCTTAAAGTCCCATCTTTCATAGATGATTTTTTTTTTTAAAGAATCAGTTTATATGTGCCTCTTGGTATATTAGTAATGGAAATCATTTGACCTCTAGAAATACTTAATTTTCAAGGTTAGGAGATGGGGATAATATGTATTTATTATACAGGACCAGATATTGAGTTAAATAACTTACTGCAAATGGTCATATTTAATCCCTGGAACAATGTTTCCTCCACCACACCCTCACCTCTTTGGCAGTTACTGAGCTCTAAATGGGGGCTTCATCAACTCAGAATGAGTTAACATCAACATGGTCTAAATTCTGTCCCAGGCACTGCAGTTATAAAGGGCTGTTGAAGTATGAGAAATGATTTCATTTCTCACTTTAGCAGCCATACCAAACATTGATAACTGAATATGCAAGCTATCGTTTTTAATCAGAGTCTCACAATTATTCTCATCCTAATTATACAGATATTCTCTTCTCATAAATACTACCCTTTTGTTTAGAAGACTTATCAGATCAAATCCACAACAGAGATGGCCATAGGGAATGATGCTTATGCATAACTGTTGACTAGAATTTTAAAATTATATTTGCATGTTGAATCTTTTACTAGGATATTATACCATTTTTATAATGATATCATAGAAGAAAGTCACGTTGTCTAAATAACAGTTTTAGAATCAGATAATCTGTATTTAAATTTTGTTTTCCTTTCTTTCTAGCTGTGGAATGTGGGCGACTTCCTGACTTTCTAAATTACTTTCATTGTAATTTGTCATTATCTTTCAACTATTTACATTTCTATTCTTAAGGATAATGGTCATCTGAGTTAAATTCACCTATTCAGTCCATTTTAGTTTGCTGATTCCTAGAATGTCAAGGTTCAGTCTTGCATTTTCCTGTTTGACCACTTCCAATTTGCCTTGATTCATGGACCTAACATTCCAGATTCGTATGCAATATTGCTCTTTACAGCATCAGACCTTGCTTCTATCACCAGTCACATCCACAGCTGGGTATTGTTTTTGCTTTGGCTCCATCCCTTCATTCTTTCTGGAGTTATTTCTCCACTGATCTCCAGTAGCATATTGGGCACCTACCAACCTGGGGAGTTCCTCTTTCAGTATCCTATCATTTTGCCTTTTAATACTGTTCATGTGGTTCTCAAGGCAAGTATACTGAACTGGTTTGCCATTCCCTTCTCCAGTGGACCACATTCTGTCAGACCTCTCTACCATGACCCATCCATCTTGGGTGGCCCCACAAGGCATAGCTTAGTTTCATTGAGTTAGACAAAGCTGTGGTCCATGTGATTAGATTGACTAGTTTTCTGTGACCATTATATCTACTGCTGTGGGCAGGAATCCCTTAGAAGAAATGGAGTAGCCATCATGGTCAACAAAACAGTCTGAAATGCAGTACTTGGATACAATCTCAAAAATGACAGAATGATCTCTGTTTGTTTCCAAGGCAAACCATTGAATATCACAGTAATCTAAGTCTATGCCCCAATGAGTAACGCTAAAGAAGCTGAAGTTGAATGGTTCTATGAAGACCTACAAGACCTTTTAGAACTAATACCCAAAAAAGATGTCCTTTTCATCATAGGGGACTGGAATGCAAAAGTAGGAAGTCAAGAAACACTGAGATAACAGGCAAATTTGGCCTTGGGATATGGAATGAAGCAGGGCAACAGCTAATAGAGCTTTGCCAAGAAAATGCACTGGTCAGGTTCTATGAAGACCTACAAGACCTTTTAGAACTAATACCCAAAAAAGATGTCCTTTTCATCATAGGGGACTGGAATGCAAAAGTAGGAAGTCAAGAAACACTGAGATAACAGGCAAATTTGGCCTTGGGATATGGAATGAAGCAGGGCAACAGCTAATAGAGCTTTGCCAAGAAAATGCACTGGTCATAGCAATACCCTCTTCCAACAACACAAGAGAAGACACTACATGTGGACATCACCAGATGGACAATGCCAAAGTCAGATTGATTATATTCTTTGCAGCCAAAGATGGAGAAGCTCTATACAGTCAGCAAAAACAAGACTGGGAGCTGACTGTGGCTCAGATCATGAACTCCTTATTGCCAAATTCAGACTTAAATTGAAGAAATTAGGGAAAACCACTAGACCATTCAGGTATGACCTAAATCAAATCCCTTATGATTATGCAGTGGAAGTGAGAAATAGATTTAAGGGACTAGATCTCATAGATAGATTACCTGATGAACTATGGATGGAGGTTCATGACATTGTACAGGAGACAGGGATCATGTAAAAGAAATGGAAAAAAGCAAAATGGCTGTCCGGGTTACCTTACAAATAGCTGTGAAAAGAAGAGAAGTGAAAAGCAAAGGAGAAAGAAAAGATATAAGCATCTGAATGCAGAGTTCCAAAGAATAACAAGAGCAGATAAGAAAGCCTTCCTCAGCGATCAATGCAAAGAAATAGAGGAAAATAACAGGATGGGAAAGACTAGAGATCTCTTCAAGAAAATTAGAGATACCAAGGGAACATTTCATGCAAAGATGGGCTCAATAAAGGACAGAAATGGTCTGAATCTAACAGAAGCAGAAGATATTAAGAGAGGTGGCAAGAATACACAGAAGAACTGTACAAAAAAGATCTTCATGACCCAGATAATCATGATGGTGTGATCACTCACCTAGAGCCAGACATCCTGGAATGTGAAGTCAAGAGGGCCTTAGAAAGCATCACTACAAACAAAGCTAGTGGAGGTGATGGAATTCCAGTTGAGCTATTTCAAATCCTAAAAGATGATGCTGTGAAAGTGCTGCACTCAATATGCCAAAAAATTGGGGAAACTCAGCAGTGGCCACAGGACTGGAAAAGGTCAGTTTTCATTCCAATCCCAAAGAAAGGCAATACCAAAGAATGCTCAAACCACTGCACAATTGTACTCACCTCACACACTAGTAAAGTAATGCTCAAAATTCTCCAAGCCAGACTTCAGCAATACCTGAACAGTGAACTTCCAGATGTTCAAGCTGGTTTTCGAAAACGCAGAGGAACCAGAGATCAAATTGTCAACATCCGGTGGATCATCAAAAGAGCAAGAGAGTTCCAGAAAAACATCTATTTCTGCTTTATTGACTATGCCAAAGCCTTTGACTGTGTGGATCACAAAAAACTGTGGAAAATTCTGAAAGAGATGGGAATACCAGACCACCTGACCTGCCTCTTGAGAAACCTGTATGCAGGTCAGGAAGCAACAATTAGAACTGGACATGAAACAACAGACTGGTTCCAAATAGGACAAAGAGTACATCAAGGCTGTATATTGTCACCCTGCTTATTTAACTTATATGCAGATTACATCATGAGAAATGCTGGGCTGGAAGAAGCACAAGCTGGAATTAAGATTGCCGGGAGAAATATCAATAACCTCAGATATGCAGATGACACCAGACTTATGGCAGAAAGTGAAGAGGAACTAAAAAGTCTCTTGATGAGAGTGAAAAAGTTGGCTTAAAGCTCAACATTCAGAAAACAAAGATCGTGGCATCTGGTCCCATCACTTCATGGCAAATAGGTGGGGAAACAGTGTCAGACTTTATTTTTTTTGGACTCCAAAATCACTGTAGATAGTGACTGCAGCCATGAAATCAAAAGATGCTTACTGCTTGAAAGGAAAGTTATGACCAATCTAGATAGCATATACAAAAGCAGAGACATTACTTTTCCAACAAAGGTCCATCTAGTCAAGGCCTGGTTTTTCCAGTCGTCGTGTATGGATGTGAGAGTTGGACTGTGAAGAAAGCTGAGTACCAAAGAATTGATGCTTTTGAACTGTGGTGTTGGAGAAGACTCTTGAGAGTCCATTCGACTGCAAGGAGATCCAACCAGCCCATTCTAAAGGAGGTTAGTCTTGAATTTTCTTTGGAAGGAATGATGCTAAAGCTGAAACTCCAGTACTTTGGCCACCTCATGTGAAGAGTTGACTCATTGGAAAAGACTGTGATGCTGGGAGGGATTGGGGGCAGGAGGAGAAGGGGACGACAGAGGATGAGATGGCGGGATGGCATCACCGACTCAATGGACATGAGTTTGAGTGAACTCCGGGAGTTGATGATGGACAGGTAGGCCTGGCGTCCTGGGATTCATGGGGTCGCAAAGTTAGACACGACTGAGCGACTGAACTGAACTGAACTGATTTCTCAAGTATCATCACTCTTCCTCTGGCACCTAAGTTTCTGTTTCAGCCCTTTTAATAAATATATTATATCATACATTTATTTAAATATCTTCCTGTCTTGCAAAGGGCATTTTTCCATTTTCCTAGAACTTGGATAAGATCCTTCTGCATTCATCTCATGCATCAACTTCTCCACAAGTGAGAAAAGTTAATAACTCCTTTCAGTATCTCACTATGACACTTTCTATAAAATCTTGTTAGGTACACTCATTGAAGCATCCACTTACTTTCCAAATAAGGATTTTATTGTAAAAAAGGAACTTGCCTCATTGCCTAACTCCGTGTATTATGCGTACAAAGTGCGAACAAATATTTGCTGGACAGAATTGCTTCAAGAGTTACGAAAACATATTTGGAGCAAAGGTCATAGTCATTCTCCTTCATAATCATTGTATAATAATGCTCATCTTAAAAAACATGGATCTAGCTACACTGGCAAGTGAGATTAACTGTGTATTTTACAGGTCATTGCATCAGGATGGAAAAGAACACAGGTTTTACATTGGGAGGGCATGTACATTTTTTAGCAGATTTTTTTTCATTATTATTATTGTTTCTAAATCAAATACTCTGCTTCTGAGTCTCAGTTTGTATTTCACCTGCCCAGCCTCATCTTTTGCTACTATCTCTTTCATTTCATGTTGTAGCAATACCAAGTTCTCTCTCATAAATTCTCTCACACTTCCTGGAATTGCTGTACATGCTGTCACCTCTACTTAGGACATCCTCCACCTCCATTCTAGGCTTATTCATCCTGAAAGCCTGCAATTCATTCTTTGAAGCTCAGCTGAAGCTACATCATCTGTGAAATAGTTCTTGACTTCCACAGTCAGGTTTGGGAATTTCTTTCCCTGTGTTTTTACTTGAATGTGCAGAAATAATATGATGATGCTGCAATTAGCTGTGCATTTATGTAAGCTTTTTGAGCATAAATAATGGGTATTTCATTTTTGAATTCTCATAACAATGGCTTATAGCATAAATTGGGAGTTCAATCAATATTTGATAAATTAATGAATTGTAAATTCATTAACAATAAGATTTTCTTATCCATGCTTTCCCTAAAAAATAAATATTAACCTAATCATAAAATTTTACCTATTTTTTTGCTGGTGAAACTTAAATGTTTGGCAGTATAAAAAATGTAAAATGTGTCTGAAGCTCAAATCATAGAATGTCTAAAGAATGGCTTGGGAAGTGTTTTCAATTACATAGCAGTTCCTGCATTGTATACCAAAAAAGGAAATGGTATAGTATTAAAGAGAGCTTTATAAGTCCATGTTAATAACCATTCCACAAAAACACTGAATGTAAAGTACTTGTGTAATAGCCAGTAAGTCATCTTGGATGCTAACCGGGTATGATGGGGTGAGAATGAGTGAGGAGGAGGGTGGCTTCATGAATGAAAAAAGTGAAAAGTTAATTCCATCTGTTTTTATAACATTTGAAAAAAGCCCTTTGTTTAAAAATTCCATGTTGATATTATTTAACATAGTAACTTATTTTAGCAGTCTAATAGAGTAGTAGGTCACTATTTTATATTGAATATGGATTCACAATATTTAATTTAACCTTCTCCTTATGGTTGGATGCTTAAGTATTTCATCTTTGAGTACAATGTTTTTTCATAATTATTATTTTAATACTGTGAATACATTAAAAATTTAGAAGTCTTAGTTGAGAGATAGAAATAAATATTTTAAAATAAAGAAACATTACTGAGAAAGTAAAATAAACAGAATGGGACAAAATATTTGAAAATCTTATCTGTGGTAAGGATATAGTATCCAGAATATATAAATTGCACTTACAATTCAACAACAAAAAGACCAAAGCTCAAAAATGGCAAAGGTCTTGGTCCAGTGGTTAAGATTCCATACTTCCAATGCAGGGGGTGTAGGCTCAATCCCTGGCCGGGGGAACTAAGATCCCACATGCTTCATGGCTGTGTAGCCAAAAATTAAATAAAAAAATAGTTTAATATTTGTATAAAGTGATCAAAGGTCTTATGTAGGTATTTCTACAAATAAGATGTACAAATGGCCAATAAACATATGAAAAGAAGCTCAACATCATCAGTCATATATAGAGAAATAAAATTTTAAAAATGAGACTTCAAGTTTAACAAGACAGCTATAATGAAAAAGTGAGGGAGTGAAGAAATCCCATTACTTGTGGGAGTGTAAAATGACTCAGCCACTGTAGAAAATAGTTTGGCTGCTTCTTATAAAGTTTACCATAGGATTACCATACCATTTCCAGTTTTGGTTATATATCCAAAATAAATGAAAACAAATACTCAAAGGAATACATACATACACATGCATACTTATAATAGCTCTATTAACAATAGCCAAAAGGTGAAAAGTACCCAAATGTCCATAAAGAAATGACTAGATAAGCAAATTGTAGTATTTACATACAATGTAATATTATCTAGCTGAAAAGAGAATGAATGCTGACACGTGATGCAATCTAGATAAACCCTGAAAATATACTAAGTCAAAGAAATCAGACATAAAAAGTCACATATTGTGCGATACCATTTACATGAGACATTCAGAATACGTCAATCCACAGAAACAGAAGAGCAGATTGGTAGTAGGTTGAAACAGGCTAGAACAGGGAGAAAAGGGAAATGATTGTATAATGGATAAAAAAAAAAATTCCTCTTGGGACAAGAAAAATATTTTGGTGGTGGCCACATTGTAATATATTTAATGCTACTGATTTGCTCATTTTAAAGTGGTTAATTTTGTGTTATAATTTTACTTCAATTAAAAAAAAACAATGAAAATATTTATGGTATCATTGCAATTCAAAATCAGGATAAAAATGAGGTTTGCATTTCTGTAAGAAAATTAAAACTATTTGTTCTAGTTATGTGAAAAATGCCATTGGTATTTTAATAGTGATTGCATTGAATCTGAGAATTGCCTTGGCTAGTATGGTCATTTTAACAATATTAACTTTTCCAATTCAAGACAGTGAATTTTTCCATCTATTTGTGTTATCTTCAATTTCTTTCATAATTGTCTTATATTGTTCTTAGGAAAAGGCTTTAACAGTGAACAGATTTATTCCTAGGTGTTTTATTCTTCTGATGTGGAGGTAAATGTGATTGTTTCTTTAATATCTCCTTCTGATAGTTTGCTTTTAGTGTGTAGAAACAAAAATAATACCTATGTTCCCGAGACAGTACAAGTATAAAATTAGATAATATAATATAAGAATCTATTATTTCTAGCACAGTGCTAAGGAAATCATAGGTCATCAATAATAGTTGATGTAGAAGTTGCTACTCTAAATAACATAAAAAAATCCATTATTTATCTACAGCCTATCATTCTTAACATATTAACATATCTTCTTCTGAATACCTTATACATGGTTATATTTTACATTATTTAAATAACCATGCAAGTTTTATTTAATTTTCTATTAAAGTATAATCACTGCAAAATGTTATGTATTACAGATCTACAATATACTGATTCACAATTTTTAAAGGTTATACTCTACTTATAGTTATTAGAAAATATTGATTGTACTCTGCCTATTACACAGTATATCCTGTCATTTATATTATACCTAATAGTGTGCACCTCTTATTTCCCTACCCCTGTCTTGTTTTTGCCTCCCTCATTGGAAACTACTGGTTCATTCTTTATATCTGTTAAGTCTGCTGCTTATGTGTTCTATTCATTAGTTGGTTGTATTTTTTAGATTCCTCATATATGTGATGGGCTTCCCTGGTGGTTCAGGTGGTAAAGAATCCACCTGCGATGTGGGAGATCTCGGTTTGATCCCTGGACTGGGAAGATCCCCTGGAGAAGGGAATGCATTCTGGTACATTCTCCAGTATTCTGGCCTGGAGAATTCCATTGACTGTATAGTCCATGGGGTCACAAAGAGTTGGACAAGACTAAATGACTTTCACTTTCACTTTCATATATGTGATACCATGCAGTATTTGTCTTTCTCTGTCTGACTTATTTCACTGAGCACAATGCCTTTCAAGTCTATCCATGTTGCTGGCAAAAATTTCATTTTCAAGTAGATTGGATGATAAGTAGGGCTTGCGGTGGTAAATTTGGGCATGAAATCAGTTCATATGTCATAAGTACCAAGAAACTTTTGATCCAAAAGTCATGCATTATTTGCTGAACCAAGGGTCACCATGCATGCTTGTTTCTTTTTATTTTATTCTTGTCCTACAAGCAGAAAGAGTGTGGGCTTCAGAGCCAGACCGGTTTGAGAGCAATTGCTGGTTCCACTATTTATAAGATGTATTATTTGGCACTAATTATTTAACCACACTAACCTCTGTTTCCTTGCAGATGATAACAGTGATGGAGCCAGGCTGCCACAGGGGCAGCATCCAGTACTCTGTGTGAGGTGTCTAGCAAGGTGCCTAGCATCATCATCACTAAATAGTGGTACTTTGTATTATATTATCATTTATTTATTTTTGATTGTTCATTGGGGCCTTCGAGGCCTAAGACTTATAGTCTGGGTACTGATGCTGAGTCTCAGTGAAGACAGGAGTGAGATCCAGCACAGTCAACAGGGGTACTCAAGAACTGAGCCTGATGTCAGCTACACCTGCAACTTGAGTCTCAGAGACCTCGTGACCAGTGTCCGTATTTTCAGGAAATAGACTTCAGGGATTTTCTTTTGGATAACCATACCATATCCACACACACACACACACATACACAGATGCTGATTTTGGAGGTACCTCAAATACATTGTTGAGACCACCAGCAGATAATCACCTATCTGCTGCTGCTGCTGCTAAGTCACTTCAGTCGTGCCCGACTCTGTGTGACCCCATAGACAGCAGCCCACCAGGCTCCCCCATCCCTGGGATTCTCCAGGCAAGAACAGTGGAGTGGGTTGCCATTTCCTTCTCCAATCACCTATCTAGGCATGTAGAATTTTAATAAGCTTTTTGAAATGTTAAAATATATTATATTTATTATAAACAAGTTTAAAATACTTTGCAATGAAAATAAAGTTATCTGTAGCCAGTATTAATATGTATCTGATTTAACTACCAACCAACAGAGGATGAGATGGTTGGATGGCATCACTGACTCAATGGACATGAGTCTGAGTAAACTCTGGGAATTGGTGATGGACAGGGAGGCCTGGCGTGCTGCAGTCCATGGGGTCACAAAGAGTTGGACATGACTGAGCGACTAAACTGAACTGAAGCCCCTTCAGAGATCTCTTGTGTAAATCTCTACTATTATAAATGCAAAACCCTTTTTCTCAACTTAAGTTGTGACTATGCTTGCCTTACTAAGGTTTTTATTATGTTGGTAAGAGATTTTCTAATTTTTTTCTCAAACAATTTACATATTTTAGTAAATCTAATTATGTGCCCTGAGACTTTTAAGGGTTTATTATATTGCACATATCACACCTGTGCAATTTAAGCAATCATTTGTGTTCTCTATTAGCACTTAGTGAGACTACTTTGAAGTTTGTCTCAAATGCTTTTAGGCACCGATTCTTAATAACTTATATTAATGCCAATTATTTCTAATGAAAATATGAAGATCAGATAATACACATCAAGATTATATACTTGAGCTTGTAATCAAATATCACTGTCCTCCACTACAAAAGACACTTAATAATAAAATGCAATGCAGATTCAATATATATTAACTTTGTCAAGGTGTTTGCAAGATCAGTTTGTAACAGTGCTGGACAACAGACAGGGCCACATGATATATAAAATGTTCCTACTGAGAGGATGGATGGATGGTTTAACCCCATGGTGAGGTATGGTAGCATCATTCCTATTTTATAGTAATGAAAAAAAAAACTTAACCAATATATGGATATGCCAGGACTGTTCTTACATGTTTAAATTTAAGATTATCTTTCATGAAAGAAGATTTTTGGTCATGTGAATTACAATATTTAAGATAAGTTACATTTTAATGTCCATAAAAGGAATATGGCACAAAGGATCATTGATTTCACTTGCCAAGAACACATAGGATTCATCTTCTCTCAGGCACTGAGTCACTATATTGCTTTTCTGGGCCCTATAAGAATAAGGGGAATAGGGCAAAATGGTGACATTATGCAAACACTTTGACACTGGAAAATGGTTATGCAAAGATATCTCTGAGTGAGTGGTTATCACATAGAGACCAGTCATAGTCCACTTGGGTCCACCTTGTGGTCACGTTTTACTTTCCATGTTTTCCATCCAGCTGTATGAAGGTAAGGGTTGGGTTTCCCTGGTAGCTCAGCTGGTAAAGAATCGACCTGTAATGAGGGAGACCTGGGTTCTATCACTGGGTTGGGAACATTCCCTGGAGAAGGGCATAGAAATCTACTCCAGTATTCTTGCCTGGAGAATTCCCATGGACAGAGGAGCTTGGCGGACTATAATCCCTGGGGTCACAAAGGGTCAGACACTTTGAGACTAAGGGCTAGTCCTAAAGAAATGGGAGAAGGGGAAAGGACCTATGATTGTAAAGCAAAAGTCTGTGAGTCTGAATTCCAGTTTTATCACTTAGAAATTATGCAAATTTTTACTTTTGTGACAACACTCTGGGCTTTACCTTTCTTATCTTTAAACTTGGGATAATATTCCCTCCTTGCATAATACCTAAAAGACTGAGATTAGATTTTGAATCTAACAAAACTACTACAGGGTTCACAGCATATATACATTCATAAACTTTTAAGTATCAGATCCCTTTCTCTGAGGGAAAGACACAAGAAAGGATCTGAACCATGGAGAAAAGTTTGAAGTGCAATGTTTATATTAAATGGGTTGGAATGGTGATGACCAAATTCTTTCTATGTACAAAAAGTATTAAGACCCTAAAAGGGAGGCTTTTGTAAGGAAATTTATTAATAGTTAAATGATAATGGAGGCAGGCACTGAAGAGAGATGGATGGGATTAAACATGAAACTGGGTAGGGTGAATGCATCTAGAGGGAGACTGGTTCCCTAATACTCCTATCTCACACATTAGAAAATCCAGTTTGGGAGTTACTAAGTAGCCTTTCCAAGGTCATAAGGAGTACATGTTAGAATCAGGACTGGAGACCAAAGTGGCTGAGAGCATACTTAGTGCTCTCTCATTAGCCTCTTGTTTCTGAGCTTTTCCTTCCTTACCCGTGAAGTGAATGGTGGTAGTGGTTTAGTCACTAGGTCCTGTCCGACTCTTGCCTGCCCACAGACTATGGCCCGCCAGGTTCCTCTGTCCAGCTGGTCTTTAAAGACACATCATTCTTTGAATGTCCTGTGACAGTTAATATCTGAGCCAAGGCAGACATAATGCATAATTTAGTAGTTTGGGGTTATAAAGCCAAGTTCAAACCTTGCTTATTTCTCTGTAACTCTGGCAAAGGTAGTTAACTTTTAAAAAGTTCAGTTATCTTATATAAAAAACAAAATCAAAAAGTGGTATATATACTAGCTAACACTCAGGGTTTACAGTAGCTATATATGCAAAGTGTTTAATACTGAGCCAGGCATAGTAAGCATGGAAAAACAGTAGATCTGATTTTTACAACTATATTTTGCAATATTCTTATTGATTCTCTACATCTTTTTATTTAGAAACAAAAATATGGAGTTAGTTGCTTAGAAAAGCACTAAGTGAAGCTTCTGCTACAGGTCAATAAAAGCTAGCTCTGGACCATTTTGTAAGCAGTCATACTTAACTTTGAATCCCCAGTGTTGCAGAGAGCCATTAAGTGTGATTCTGGGGGCTAGCAGAGTGGGAGGAGAGCCCTTCCCACTCCACTCTTCCTATTTATATTTGTCAAGTAGGCAAGGATCTGGGGTCTGAGAAACTTTCAGTGAAATTCCCAACCTCAACATCACCAGAAGTCCTTGACACAGACACCCAGGAGCATCAAAAAGAAATGAAAAAGGTTGCTCAAGCCTGTCTGAAATAACTAAGTACAAGGACCTTGGAGGATTTTTGTGAGCCACTGCAATAGATTTTAGAGAGCTAAATTTGTATTTGTCTTTACATTTTATTGCATTTCCATCTGACCACAGCCCCGACAGATGCTGCTTCAAGCTCCAAATAGTTCAACTAGTGAATCTGAAGAAGGCTCTTGGGACAGGCGTCTTTTAACACTCAACTGTTTTTTTCACACTCTTTTTCTCTGGCTTCTCAAGGAATCATTTTCTTTTGCACTTGAAGGGGCTTTTGTGAAGTGGCCTGGAAGTGAGATTGTGCATCCATCTCGGCAAAATTAATCCAGGATGAAAATGCCAAAAGGGAACCGCTTGTTTCCATTCTGAACACTCCCTTCAGTGGTCTGAATGCAAAAGCAAAATGCTTCCTGCCAGCCTCTGTAACTCCACAGAGGGCTATCAACACCTTCTTCCAATCAAGGTCTTCATCAAAGCTGATGGAGTCAAGTCCTTAACAAGCAGGGACTTGATCATACAATGAAAAAAAAAAAAGAAAAACAGGTGGCTGATCTCATCAGTCAATGGCAAAACTACAGCTAAAGTCTTTAGAATTTATATAAAGGAATCTAGGACACAGAGGAAAAAAATATTTATAAGGTGTTCAAAATGCACGCACTCAAAATGCTTGCAAGGGAGATAAAAGCATTGGTCTTAGGGTCAGATGATGGGGTCTCAGAAGCCACGTTACTAATTTACATTCATGAACCTTTGGGTAACTCATTCTCTGAGCTTCAGTTTACTCATAGCTAAATAATAGAAATAATATTAAGATGGCAGATGTACAAAGCAGGAAGAGTGAAGAGCAGTGGGGAATGTTTAGCTTGCACGAGGACAGGCTAAAAACAAGGATGCTACATGGAGGAGGCACCTTACTTTAAACGTTCTTGTGCTGTAACAAATTTTGACATGAATACAAGACCCTGTGTGCCCTTCTCTGTCTTCTTTGTGCTCCAACATCACACTTGCACTGTGCTAAGAGCATTATTTTCCCCGTCTGCCTCCCTGCATTGTCTGTGGGGTCACAGATGGCAAGGGCTATAGCTGATTGTGTCTTATCCAACTTTCTATTTTTGGCATCTGCACAGGGCCTGGAACTGAGTAGCCACTTACCCAAAACTAATTTGGTGTACAGCCTAAAGAAAAAGTGTGAAAGTTAGTCACTCAGTCGTGTCCGACTCTGTGTGACCCCCATGTACTGTATAGCCCACCAGGCTCCTCTATTGATACATGGAATTCTCCAGGCAAGAATTCTGGAGTGGGTTGCCATTTCCTTCTCCAGACTAAGCATTATATGAATGAATGGATTCTGTCTTCTTAAAGTAAGAGAATACTAGAATTGCAAGAGCAGCGTAGCATAATCTACATGACCCTTCTTTTCTACACAGTTTTCCTGCAGCTCAGGGAGTCTGACTGGCCCACATTCACACAATAATGCAGAGGGAGATACAAAATAAGGATATTCATCTCTAGTCTTCTGAACATGGGGCCTTCTCTATGGCATTGCACTGACTCCATTCATTATGCTTCTCCTATATTCAGATGTCAGAAAATGAGGAATCAGGGTATGCACATTTTTTTATAAAGAGTTGGTATGACTGATTTTCTCCTTTTACTTTTTATGAAGAAATCTTTATAAAGCAACTGCAACCTTTACAGGTAACTTTTATTAGGTGAAGTGGGTTCTGGGAATGTTTAAAATCCTTTGGACAGCATATTTTCTGACAAAGCACATGGGCCAGGTATCTGACAAAATGCTGATTCCAGACAGAGAGAAGCTAGCATTTTCTAATAAAACATATAAGAGCATAGAGAAACGTGTAGCATTGTATTTAGGAACTGGCTGGATTAGCTTCTGATAAATGCATGTTAGAAATCTTCACGGGTTCGTAAAAAATCATTTCACAGCTAATCTTAAGATAAGTATGCAGTTGAAAGAATATGAGCTTCCATTTTCATACTATGGCATATAAATCAATAAACCTAGATCACACTGATTCAGGATTTGTGATAAGTATGACTGAGGAAAACTAATGTTTACTTTTAAATTATCCTAGAAAAAAAGAGCTATAAAGAAGTTTTCACATAGATTATATTGTCAGGGCAGTGATGAAATTCCTTAGGTGAAACTTTTTGTCCATTTCACTCTAATATTAGTTTTGAGTGCAGAGCCTCTCCTATTTGAGTTCAGGTCTGTCACTTAGTCATTGTAACTTGGGACAAACTTAGTGGGTTTCATTGAACATTAACTTACTGCTCTGAAGAATGGGAATAATGCTAATGACTTTGCATGTCTCCTAGGATGGCCATGAAAACTGAATGGGAGAATGTACCTGCCTTGTTAAATGAAAACATGCTCCGCTTCAGTGCAGGTTCAGCTATGATTATCACCAGTAATAATGTGACAATGATCACAAATTATTATTCCTGTCAAGAAACTCTAGACATGCCATATATTTTTGCTTATTTTATGCTTCTGGATTTACTTGAAAATATCAGAACTATAGTTTACAACATATTGTTCATTTAAAGCTGTCTCTAATTTATTCTAGCTTACTTCCTAATTAGTAAGGTTTCAGGTTTCCTCACATCTAAAATGCTCACACATGATCATCTTTGGTGGACTGAATTATCCCCGTTTCTCTGCCCTGGGTTATTTTCCCTAATGGAAGATTATGTGTATGCTTTCATGTACCTCAGAGCAACCATGTGATTTACTTTGCCAATGAAATATGGATAAATGTAATGAATGCCATTTCTAGGAGAAATTTTGCATACAAGCTAATGATTTTAGGTATCCCTTTTCCCACTTCTGCCACCAAATTGCCCCAAACAGGTAGTTTTGTGAGTCTGGGTTTCAGAAACAGAATGGCATAGAATAGGGCCACACATGACCCATAATGTATATATGATATATGCTAGAAACATAGTTTGAAATAATAAGTCATGTAGATTTTGAGGTCATTTGTTGTCATAGAATAAATTAGCTTGAATTTACTGAACAGCTTAATAGTGAATGGAACTGTTCAACTTGCTTCCTCCGTGAAATATTTCACCATCACCTACGGTATAATGGCTAAACTCCATAGCAAGAGATTTTACAATCCTCTTGCCTGATTCCTGGTAACCCTTCCCCAGCCTCATTGCCTGAATCCCTCACGCTCATGCCACAACCTCTGGCAGTTTCAGGCTGCTTCTAGTTGTCAGAAAGCTTCACATTGAAAATGCTTCCACGTGTGAACCATACTTCCTCTGATCCTAGAAGATTCTCATTTTCTTGAAAACTCTAGCTTTAGCCATTCTTTTTCCAAGTAGTTGGACTTTGTATTCCTGATACTGTCAGACATAAATAATTGATCCCCAAAGTCCTCTGCTTCCATGTTTCCTTCTATAAACAATCTTAGCATAAGATACCAAGTGTAATTATTTCATTTCAGAGGAGTAGGTCCAAGATCACATTTACTTCTCTTTTCCTGAGGATACCTGGTACCATGCAGATATTCAGTAAACGTTGATATGCATTTCCTTCATTCATTTTATTATTTTTTTATTTTTTTGAAGGTCAGAACTCACCTTTTATATTTATTTTTACTTTACAATATTGTATTGGTTTTACCATATGTCAACATGAATCTGCCACAGGTATACACATGTTCCCCATCCTGAACCCCCCTCCCTGCTCCCTCCCCTTACCATCCCTCTGGGTCATCTCAGTGGACCAGCCACAAGCATCCAGTATTATGCATCAAACCTGGACTGGCAATTCATTTCATATATGCGATTCATGGGGTCGCAAAGAGTCGGACACGACTGAGCGACTGAACTGAACTGAACTGATGATATTATACAGGTTTCAAAGCCATTCTCCCAAATCATCCCACCCTCTCCCTCTCCCACAGAGTCCAAAAGGCTGTTCTATACATCTGTGTCTCTTTTGCTGTCTCACATACAGGGTTATCATTACCGTCTTTCTAAATTCCATATATATGTGTTAGTATACTGTATTGGTGCTTTTCTTTCTGGCTTACTTCATAACAGGCTCCAGTTTCATCCACCTCATTAGAACTGATTCAAATGTATTCTTTTTAATGCTGAGTAATACTCCATTGTGTATATGTACCACGGCTTTCTTATCCATTCATCTGCTGTTGGACATCCTGGTTACTTCCATGTCCTGGCTATTATAAACAGTGCTGTGATTGCCAACATCCGCTGGATCATGGAAAAAGCAAGAGAGTTCCAGAAAAACATCTACTTCTGCTTTATCGACTATGCCAAAGCCTTTGACTGTGTGGATCACAATAAACTGTGGAAAATTCTGAAAGAGATGGGAATACCAGACCACCTAACCTGCCTCTTGAGAAATCTGTATGCAGGTCAGGAAGCAACAGTTAGGACTGGACATGGAACAACAGACTGGTTCCAAATAGGAAAAGGAGTGCGTCAAGGCTGTATATTGTCACCCTGCTTATTTAACTTATATGCAGAGTACATCATGAGAAACGCTGGACTGGAAGAAACACAAGCTGGAATCAAGATTGCCGGGAGAAATATCAATAACCTCAGATATGCAGATGACACCACCCTTATGGCAGAAAGTGAAGAGGAGCTAAAAGGCCTCTTGATGAAAGTGAAAGAGGAGAGTGAAAAAGTTGGCTTAAAGCTCAACATTCAGAAAACGAAGATCATGGCATCTGGTCCCATCACTTCATGGGAAATAGATGGGGAAACAGTGGAAACAGTGCCAGACTTTATTTTTTTGGGCTCCAAAATCACTGCTGATGGTGACTGCAGCCATGAAATTAGAAGACGCTTACTCCTTGGAAGAAAAGTTATGTCCAACCTAGATAGCATTTTCAAAAGCAGAGACATTACTTTGCCGACTAAGGTCCGTCTAGTCAAGGCTATGGTTTTTCCTGTGGTCATGTATGGATGTGAGAGTTGGACTGTGAAGAAGGCTGATCGCCGAAGAATTGATGCTTTTGAAGTGTGGTGTTGGAGAAGACTCTTGAGAGTCCCTTGGACTGCAAGAAGATCCAACCAGTCCATTCTGAAGGAGATCAACCCTGGGATTTCTTTGGAAGGAATGATGCTAAAGCTGAAACTCCAGTACTTTGGCCATCTCATGCGAAGAGTTGACTCATTGGAAAAGACTCTGATGCTGGGAGGGATTGGGGGCAGGAGGAGAAGGGGACGACCGAGGATGAGATGGCTGGATGGCATCACTGACTCGATGGATGTGAGTCTGAGTGAACTCCGAGAGATGGTGATGAACAGGGAGGCCTGGCGTGCTGCGATTCATGGGGTCGCAAAGAGTCGGACACGACTGAGCGACTGAACTGAACTGAACTGTGATGAACATTGGGGTATATGTGTCTCTTTCAATTCTGGTATCCTTGGTGTGTATGCCCAGCAGTGGGATTGCTGGGCCATAAGGCAGTTCTATTTCCAGTTTTTGAAGGAATCTCTACACTGTTCTCCATAGCGCCTGTACTAGTTTGCATTCCCACCAAAAGTGTAAGAGGGTCCCCTTTTCTCCACACCCTCTCCAGCATTTATTGCCTGTAGACTTTTGGATCACAGCCTTTCTGACTGGCATGAAATGGTACCTCATTGTGGTCATGATTTGCATTTCTCTGGTAATGAGTGATGTTAAGCATCTTTCATGTGTTTGTTAGCCATCTGTATGTCTTCTTTGGAGAAATGCCTATTTAGTTCTTTAGCCCATTTTTTGATTGGGTCATTTATTTTTTCTGGAATTGAGCTGCATGAGTTGCTTGTATATTTTTGAGATTAGTTGTTTGTCAGTTGCTTCATTTGCTATTATTTTCTCCCATTCTGAAGGCTGCCTTTTCACCTTGTTTATAGTTTCCTTTGTTGTGCAGAAGCTTTTAAGTTTAATTAGGTCCCATCTGTTTATTTTTGCTTTTATTTCCAATATTCTAGGAGGTGGGTCATAGAGGATCCTGCTGTGATCCTGCTGTGATGTATGTAGAGAGTGTTTTGCCTATGTTCTCCTCTAGGAGTTTTATAGTTTCTGGTCTTATGTTTAGATCTTTAATCCATTTTGAGTTAATTTTTGTGTGTGGTGTTAGAAAATGTTCTAGTTTCATTCTTTTATGGGTGGTTGATCAGTTTTCCCAACACCACTTGTTAGAGAGATTGTCTTTACTCCATTGTATATTCTTGCCTCCTTTGTCAAAGATAAGGTGTCCATAGGTGCATGGATTTATCTCTGGGCTTTCTATTTTGTTCCATTGATCTATATTTCTGTCTTTGTGTCAGTACCATACTGTCTTGATGATTGTGGCTTTGTAGTAGAGCCTGAAGTCAAGCAGGTTGATTCCTCCAATTCCATTCTTCTTTCTCAAGGTTGCTTTGGCTATTCGAGGTGTTTTGTATTTCCATACAAATTGTGAAATTATTTGTTCTAGCTCTGTGAAAAATACCACTGATAGCTTGATAAGGATTGCACTGAATCTATAAATTAATTTGGGTAGTATACTCATTTTCACTATATTGATTCTTCCAATCCATGAACATGGTATATTTCTCCATCTATTAGTGTCCTCTTTGATTTCTTTCATCAGTGTTTTATAGTTTTCTATATATAGGTCTTTAGTTTCTTTAGGTAGATATATTCCTAAGTATTTTATTCTTTTCATTGCAATGGTGAATGGAATTGTTTCCTTAATTTCTCTATTTTCTCATTATTCATGTATAGGAAGGCAAGGGATTTCTGTGTGCTGATTTTATATCCTGCAACTTTACTATGTTCATTGATTAGCTCTAGTAATTTTCTGGTAGAGTCTTTGGGGTTTTCTATGTAGGGGATCATGTATCTGCAAGCAGGGATATTACTATATTATATAATATATGTGTATATATATATATATATTTCATATTTTTCTATCCATTCATCAGACCAACAGGCAGATTGTTTGCATGTTTTGTCTATGGTAAATAATGCTACAATGAACACCTGGGATATGATTGTGGCTTTGTAGTAGAGCCTGAAGTCAAGCAGGTTGATTCCTCCAATTCCATTCTTCTTTCTCAAGGTTGCTTTGGCTATTCGAGGTGTTTTGTATTTCCATACAAATTGTGAAATTATTTGTTCTAGCTCTGTGAAAAATACCACTGATAGCTTGATAAGGATTGCACTGAATCTATAAATTAATTTGGGTAGTATACTCATTTTCACTATATTGATTCTTCCAATCCATGAACATGGTATATTTCTCCATCTATTAGTGTCCTCTTTGATTTCTTTCATCAGTGTTTTATAGTTTTCTATATATAGGTCTTTAGTTTCTTTAGGTAGATATATTCCTAAGTATTTTATTCTTTTCATTGCAATGGTGAATGGAATTGTTTCCTTAATTTCTCTATTTTCTCATTATTCATGTATAGGAAGGCAAGGGATTTCTGTGTGCTGATTTTATATCCTGCAACTTTACTATGTTCATTGATTAGCTCTAGTAATTTTCTGGTAGAGTCTTTGGGGTTTTCTATGTAGGGGATCATGTATCTGCAAGCAGGGATATTACTATATTATATAATATATGTGTATATATATATATATATTTCATATTTTTCTATCCATTCATCAGACCAACAGGCAGATTGTTTGCATGTTTTGTCTATGGTAAATAATGCTACAATGAACACCTGGGATGCAAACAGAGATTTCACATTATGGTAATCTTTATTACCTCCACCATAGTTTGGCCTCAGGTCAAACAACAGGGAAGGAGCATGGCCCCGCCCATCAGAACAAGACCCAATTTCCCCCTCAGTCAGTCTCTACCATCAGGAAGCTTCCATAAGCTTCTTATCCTTCTCCATCAGAGGGCAGACAGAATGAAAACCACAATCACAGAAAACTAGCCAATCTGATCACATGGACCTCAGCTTGTCTAACACAATGAAACTATGAGCCACACTGTATAGGGCCACCCAAGATGGATGTGTCATGGTGGAGAGTTCTGACAAAACTGGAAAGTGAAGTGAAAGTAGAAGTCATTCATTCATATCCGACTCCTTGCGACCTCATGGACTATACAGTCCATGGAATTCTCCAGGCAAGAATACTGGAGTGGGTATCCTTTCCTTTCTCCGAGGGATCTTCCCAACCCAGGGATCAAACCCAGATCTTCTACACTGCAGGCAGATTCTTTCCCAGTTGAGCCACAAGGGAAGTCCAAAACTGGAAAGATGAAAACTGGAAAGGGAAGACCAAACTGGAAAGGAAATGGCAAACCACTTCAGTATTCTTTCCTTGAGAACACCATGAATAATATGAAAAGGCAAAAAGATAGGACACTGAATAGTTAATTCCCCAGGTCAATATGTGCCCAATATGCTACTGGCGATCAGTGGAGAGATAATTCTACCAAGAATTAAGAGACGGAGCAAAATCAAAAACAATACACAGTTGTGGATGTAACTGGTGTTGGAAGTAAAGTCTGATGCTGTGAAGAGCAATATTAAATAGGAACCTGGAATGTTAGGTCCATGAATCAAGGCAAATTGAAAATGGTTAAACAGGAGATGGCAAGAGTGAACATTGACATTTTAGGAATCAGTGAACTAAAATGGACTGGAATGGGTGAATCTAACTCAGATGACCATTATATCTACTACTGTGGGCAAGAATCCCTTAGAAGAAATGGAGTAGCCATCATAGTCAACAAGAGAGTCTGAAATGCAGTACTTGGATGCAATCTCAAAATGACAGAATGATCTCCGTTCGTTTCCAAGGCAAACCATTCAATATCATGGTAATCCAAGTCTATGCCCCAACCAGTAATGCTCAAGAATTGAAGTTGACCATTTATATGAAGACTTACAAGATCTGTTAGAACTAATACCCAAACAACATGTCCATTTCATTATAGGGGACTGGAATGCAAAAGTAGGAAGGCAACAGATACCCAGAGTAACAGGCAAGTCTGGTCTTGGAGTACAAAATGAAGCAGGTCAAAGGCTAAGAGAGTTTTGGCAAGAGAATGCATTGGTCATAGCAAACACCTTCGTCAAACAACACAAGAAAAGACTCTACACATGGACATCACCAGATGGTCAACACCGAAATCAGATTGATTATATTCTTTGCAGCCAAAGATGGAGAAGCTCTATCCAGTTAGCAAAAACAAGACCAGGAGCTGACTGTGGCTCAGATCATGAACTCCTTATTGCTAAATTCAGAATAAATTGAAGAAAGTAGGGATAACCACTAGACCATTCAGGTATGATCTAAATCAAATCCCTTATGATTATACAGTAGAAGTGAGAAATAGATTTAACGGCCTAGATCTGATAGATAGAGTGCCTGATGAACTATGGAATGAGGTTCATGACATTGTACAGGAGACAGGGATCAAGACCATCCCCATGGAAAATAAATGGAAAAAAGCAAAATGGCTGTCTGAGGAGGCCTTACAAATAGCTGTGAGAAGAACAGAGGTGAAAAGCAAAGGAGAAAAGGAAAGATATAAGCATCTGCATGCAGAGTTCCAAAGAATAGCAAGGAGAGATAAGAAAGCCTTCCTTAGTGATCAATGCAAAGAAATAGAGGAAAAGAACAGAATGGGAAAAATGAGCAATCTCTTCAAGAAAATTAGAGCTACCAAGGGAATATTTCATGCAAAGATGGGCTCGATAAAGGACAGAAATGGTCTGGATCTAACAGAAGGAGAAGATATTAAGAAGAGGTGGCAGGAATACACAGAAGAACTGTACAAAAAAGATCTTCACGACCCAGAAAATGACGATGGTGTGATCACTCACCTAGAGCAAGACATCCTGAAATGTGAAGTCAAGTGGGCCTTAGGAAGCATCACTACAAACAAAGCTAGTGGAGGTGATAGAATTCCAGTTGAGCTATTTCAAATCCTAAAAGACGATGCTTTGAAAGTGCTACACTCAATATGCCAGCAAATTTGGAGAACTCAGCACTGGCCACAGGACTGGAAAAGGTCACTTTTCATTCCAATCCCAAAGAAAGGCAAGGCCAAAGAATGCTCTGCTGCTGCTGCTGCTGCTACTAAGTCACTTCAGTCGTGTCCAACTCTGTGCAACCCCATAGACAGCGGCCCACCAGGCTCCCCCATCCCTGGTATTCTCCAGGCAAGAACACTGGAGTGGGTTGCCATTTCCTTCTCCAATGCATCAAAGTAAAAAGTGAAAGTGAAGTCACTCAGTCTATTGCAAATTGTGCTCATCTCACACACTAGCAAAGTAATGCTCAAAATTCTCCAAGCCAGGCTTTAACAGTACATGAACTGTGAACTTCCAGAGGTTCAAGCTGGATTAGGAAAGGTGAGAGAACAAGAGATCAAATTGCCAACATCCACTGGATCATCGAAAAAGCAAGAGAGTTCCAGAAAAACATCTCTTTCTGCTTTATTGACTATGCCAAAGCCTTTGACTGTGTGGATCACAAAATCTGTGGAAAATTCAAGAGATGGGAATACCAGACCACCTAATCTGCCTCCTGAGAAATCTGTATACAGGTCAAGAAGCAAGAGTTAGAACTGGACATAGAACAACAGACTGGTTCCAAATCGGGAAAGGAGTACATTAAGGCTGTATATTGTCACCCTGTTTATTTAACCTATATACAGATTGCATTATGAGAAAGCCAGGCTGGATGAAGCACAAGCTGGAATCAAGATTGCTTGATAAATATAAATAACCTCAGATATGCAGATGACACCACCCTTATGGCAGAAAGTGAAGAAGAACTAAAAGGCCTCTTGATGAACGTGAAAGAGGAGAGTGAAATAGCTGGCTTAAAACTCAACATTCAAAAACTAAGACAGTGGCATCTGTTCCCATCACTTCATGGCAAATAGATGGGGAAATAATGGAAACAGTGAGAGACTTTTTTTTTTTTTGTCTTTTTTTTGGATTCCAAAATCACTGCAGATGGTGATTGCAGCCATGAAATTAAGAGACACTTATTCCTTGGAAGAAAAGTTATGGCCAACCTTCTGCTGCTGTTGCTAAGTCACATCAGTCGTGTCCAACTCTGTGTGACCCCATAGATGGCAGCCCACCAGGCTCTTGTCCCTGGGATTCTCCAGGCAAGAGTACTGGAGTGGGTTGCCATTTCCTTCTCCAATGCATGAAAGTGAAAGTGAGGTCGCTCAGTCATGTCCAACTCTTAGCGACCCCAAGGACTCCGGCCTACCAGGTTCCTCCACCCATGGGTCACCAGTGCCTTCTCCAATGACCAACCTAGACAGGATATAAAAAGCAGAGACATAACTTTGCCAACAAAGGTCCATCTAGTCAAAGCTTTGATTTTTCCAGTAGTCATGTATGGATGTGAGAGTTGGACTATAAAGAAAGCTGAGCTCCTTAGAACTGATGCTTTTGAACTGTGGTGTGGGAGAAGATTCTTGAGAGTCCCTTGGACTGGAAGGAGATACAACCAGTCCATCTTAAAGGAGATCAATCCTGAATATCATTGGAAGGACTGATGCTGAAACTGAAACTCCAATACTTTGGCCACCTGATGTGAAGAACTGACTCATTGGAAAAGACTGTGATGCTGGGCAAGATTGAAGGCAGGAGGAGAAGGGGAAGGCAGGAGGAGAAGGGGAAGACAGAGGATGGGATGGTTGGATGGTATCACTGACTCAATGGACAGGAGATTGAGTAAGCTCCAGGAGTTGGTGATGAATTGGGAAACCTGGCGTACTGCAGTCCTTGAGGTCTCAAAGAGTCAGACACGACTGAGTGATTGCACTGAACTGAATGTTTGAATCCAATCTAAGTAGGCTTTCTAAACAATATCTCTATCATGATGGATTAATTTCAAACTTGGCCAGGAGGTACAGACTTATTAAAAGGATATTCTCATCCCTGAAAGGATAAGGGCAGTCAAGAGTGAACTACTCTAAAATTCTATGGAACCAGGCCTCCATTGTCCATCCAAGCCATTTACCAAGTAACCAAAATTGCCTTGGTCTCCAGGCATCTTTGGAGAAGGCAATGGCACCCCACTCCAGTATTCTTGCCTGGAAAATCCCATGGATGGAGGAGCCTGGAAGGCTGCAGTCCATGGGGTCGTGAAGAGTAGTCACTACTGAGTGACTTCCCTTTCACTTTTCACTTTCATGCATTGGAGAAGGAAATGGCAACCCACTCCAGTATTCTTGCCTGGAGAATCCCAGGGATGAGGGAGCCTGGTGGGCTGCCATCTGTGGGGTCACAGAGTCGGACACGACTGAAGTGACTTAGCAGTAGCAGCCAGGCATCTTAATCATATACACAGCCAGACACACACAGACCACATTGGCTAGTTAAGTGACCGTAGCCCACCGGATGAGCTATCACATGACATGATGAATTTAATTTATTTAAAAAAAATTTTAATGGAAAATATTTACAATATAATCTTTTTAAAATATGGAAATAAAATTGTAAGTTGTATGATTTCAACCTATGAAAACCAGGCATAACCTTAAAACAGTTTTAAAAATTAGAAGGAAATATGTTAACATTGCAACAGTTGATTTCTCTGCATGGTAGTTCTCTGATTTTTTATTTTATTTCCTGATAAGCATGTTCTCAATGATTTTTTTCTAGAAAGGGCATATAGACTTATAATCCCACATATGGAAAATGCACATTGCTAAAAGTAAACCTATAAAATACACAGATGAGCATCACAGCTTGTCTTTGGTAAGATTAGTTTTGTTTACAGTAGGTAATGCAGTCCACTCACCAGATTTAGACATTCTCATAGGAAATAAATGAATCTTATTATCAAGAGTGCTTCATGAAACGGTTATGATTTACCTTGATCAACTGTTCAAACGTGTTTCTACTTGAAGAACTGCCTTAATGCTTTAAATAAGGCAGGACTTGGTTGACATTTTATATAGGATTAAAGCCCCCTATAATTAACTCTTTTATATACTCAGTTAAAACTTAATGAAAACGTGAGGTGAAATGCCAAGACTTAATTTGCAGACTCCTTTCCTTTTTCACATCATGAGCTGCTAAGGGTTCGTTTAGTGCTCTTTTTCTCTCAGGAACCTTCTTCTGACCAGAATACAACTTGCTAAATGCATCCAGGTAGCCCATTCAGAAAGAGAACACAGAAAAAGAACACAGAGATGTGGAACCAAGAAAGAAAGGGTGGGGTTCAAGCTTCTGGGGATGGCAAGCGCCTGGGAACTCTGACTTGGGAGTCAGACCAATTTAAACTCTAATCTCAGCTCTTAGTGTAATTGTAGGCATATCACTTAATCTTTAAACCCCAATTGATATTATCTTAAAATGGGAATAATAACAAGTGTGTGTGTGAGCTCAGTTGCTCAGTTGTGTCTGACTGTTCGCAACCCCATCAGCTGTAGCCTGCCATGCTCCTGTGTCCATGGAATATTCCAGATAAGAATACTATAATGGTTGCCATTTCCTACTCCAGGGGACCTTCCCAACCTAAGGATCAAATCTGCATCTCCTTGCATCTCCTGCATTAGCAAGAAGATTCTCTACCACCGTGCCAGCTGGGAAGCCCCCAATTAATAATAAGTGTACCTTACAGAATTATCTGAAGACTGAACAGGCCAGTACTCATAAAACATAACTGGCACATTCTTAAGGACACAGCAAAAATTAATTGTTGATTTGTTGAAGACTCTTCATATGTGGCTTATGATTATGCCTCCAAATTTACATCACACATTTTTCAGTATTATCCCTATTTCCACTTCCTGCACCTTTAGTCTAAGTCACCAGGAATACTTGTCATTTCTTAAACATCTTACTACTTCCCACCTACCACCAAAGCTATTGTTTTCTTCCAAAATCCAACCTCCTTTTCTTATACAACAGTATAATTTTCACTTGACACATGGTCTTTAGGAACATACACCACAAACCCCAGCCTCCTTTGCAGCTACACCCCTAGCTTTTGGAAAATTAGATATACAGTGATTCTGTAGAATCTTAAGGCAGAATTTGGACACATCCTTTGCCTCTGTTTTTCTTCTTTCCTTTATCCTGCTATCAAAATAAAGATATGAACTTGGACCAAGAGATGAGGGTCATGCCCAGAGGTAGTAGAAAAGTGAATTAGAAAAAGCCTCAATCCCCAAGGACTAAGCTGGTTCTGGAACAGTCTTCGAGAAAAGAAATAAACATCTCTCTTGCTTAATCCACTATCATTTGATGCTCCCCTGGTACTTATAGGCAAACTTAATTCTACCTGAGAATGCCAAGCTCTTCACATATGAAAATGTTACATAAATGCTATTTCTTGAACCCATTTTTCATAGAAGTTGTCGACTGCTTTCCATAAACATGCAACCTCCTCCAGGATTCCTTCCCAGATTCCATAGGGCAGGCAAGTCTCGGCATGTACAGTATCCCCCTATCATGACATTGCTCACCATGCATTTTAATGATCACTTTCTTGACTGTTCCCCTTTCTATACTGTGAGATCTTTAGGGGCTAACTGCTGTGTCTTACTTATTTCTTGATTATGCGTGATCTCTGGAAAGTTCAATCCCAACAGGTACTAGAAACATGTTCAATAAATTAATAAGTAGATGAATGAATGAATGATTGGGAAAAAAAATAAATCCACATGAATTTCTCCATTACTAGTCAGCCAGGGTCCTTACATCACTCAATTTTCTTCTCATCTACTTACCACCACCGCCCAACCCCACCTCCCAGCCATAGAAAGGAGTTGCTTCACCAGTGAGTTACAATTGCCTTCAGAGTTCCTTAGTCACATCAGAATGCCCTCTTTCAAGGTTCACAGTAAATTCCTATTGATTTTTTTCTAACCAGAAATCTTGGATTCACTGATGTGATTGCAAAGGAAAGTAGGAGGAACAGTATGAAATTCATTCCCTACCTAAATCTTCATTACCTTCTGCTGTTCTTGTTCCAAGAAGATTCAATTACATATTACACTCGCAAGTTCTTTTTTTTCAACCTTAGGGCTGCTTATGAAAAATTAAACTAGTTACATAAAAGAGATTGTATTGCTCTTCTTCCACATCTCAGTGGGAAAAAAAATGAATCATCAGAAACTAGAATAGACCATTACAAGTTATTTTGATTTAAACCTCAGATTAGTTCACTGGTAGGGTTTATGTGCTAGTCTATTGCTACTACAAATTTTCCTAAAATATCAATACAAAAATGTGATTAGATCTTCTTTCAAAGTTTTATTTCCTCCAATCTACAGAATATAAATTGCTTTCTAAAGACTCTCTTTACCTTACCGAATAATCCATATTGCTTAAATTTTTATATGTGGTAAATACCGCCCTGGCTACATTATCACATCTTAGACATGTTTAAATTCAGATTCAATTGGCTACAATTATGGTGACTTCAGCCAATCGAAAAGGGATTTTAATCTGAAATATATGTTTTCAATGGTCCAGAGGATTTTAGAATTTTGAACTCTGCTTTCTCAGTTATCTTCTTTAAGTGATATGGCAACAAGTAAGGAGAACAGAGGCTCACCTTGATTACAGCATAACTCAAACTTAACTACTGGTAAAGATGATTCACAAAGCCTTCAAGCAATTTGAGCTATAAAGAGTGTTTACTCTTTATAGACCAGGGCCCAATCTATCCATATAATTTTATACTTGGGGGACGTCCTATTCCATTCAGTTCAATTTAACAACTTTTTGAGTCCCTACTAGGGGCCAGTCACTGCCTGGTAGTGGGAGGAACTGTCTCATGTAAACTGTGTGGCTTGGTAGATAATTACAACAGTCTAGCAACTTACAAAAGGAAAAGCACAGAAATTAATGAGCAGCATGTAAGAGGCAACTAGCCCAGGTGTGGCTGAATACACAACTTTCCAGAAGACCTGATATCTATATTGAAATTGCAAAGAGACATTGTGATTATTCATGTACAATGGTGAAGAGGGAAGGTATTCCACACAGAAGAGGCATTGGGAGGAAAGAAATGATTCAGGAGAGGTAGGAACTGGCTAAGTTATCCACCATCTCTTCTACTTCATAATTTTGGGCCTGGACCAGCTGAGTACACAGGTCTCCTGTGGACTGAGGAGCAGGAATCATTTTCTGTCCCAGCCTGAGAGGGAACACAGAATAGTATAGTGAGTAGGTATACAGGCTGTATAATCAGGACATCAGGGTTTGAAAACCAGCTCAACTATTTCAGTCACTTATCCACATATTTACTATTTAATCAAGAGTCATTTGTTGATAAAGAAGGAAATGGCAACCCACTCCAGTATTCTTGCCTGGAAAATCCCATGGACAGAGGAGCCTGGTGGGCTACAGTCCATGGGGTCGCAAGAGTCAAACTTAGCGACTAAACCACCATTTACTGAATGTTCATTGTGTGCCAGGACTTGTTCAAGCACTTGGGATACCACCGGAAACAACACTGACAGAACTCTTGCCCTCATGAAGCTTATAGTCTACTAGGAGTAGATAAAAGAACATAAATATACAGATTATTTGATACTTCAGAGCAGTTTATAAGTGAGAATCCCATGGAGGAGGGAGCTGGTATTGTAATTTTAAGAGGAGTGGTTAGAGTGGGCTTCAATGAGCAGGTGACATCATGAGCAAAGACTAGAAGGAGATGAAGGAATTCATTTCTTAAGGTGAAACTGTGTCCTGCTTTAACTGTTGGCAAGCTCACATCTCTGCTTCAGTTTGTCTATCTGCAAAATGAGAATAATTGTAAAAATGAAGTCATAAGGTTGTCATAATAATTAAATGAGTTAATACACGTAACTTTGATTGGAGTAGTGTTTGGAACAGACAAGGATTTTTCTAAGTACTTGAGGTTATAATTGTTGTTATTGTTTAAATTGGGTCCTTTATGCCGCATGTCCCACCCGCTCCTTTCAGAAAGTCTGCAAGAAGTCATTCCTGTTTTCTCTCTTTCCCTCCCTCTCATTGACCTAATACAACAGTAAATATTATTATTTGGTGTCTAAAGGATGTTCTCAGTCTCTGGCTTCCTACCTTCTCCACTGCCAGGATCCTAATCTAAGGTGATGGAGATTACACAAAAGCCTCCCAGGTTGTTGCCTTTTCTGTTCTATTTCAGTCCATTCTCAACTCAGCTCTTGCTTTAACATAAATCAGATCATGTTACATTCCTGTGTAAACCTCCAGTATCTTCCTATTGTACTGCTAATAAAATTTGAATCCATTCTCCCAATCTACAAAGCAATGGAGTACAGCGCTGGTTTGGCTCAGTTCTTCCTTGGCACTTCTGCACTGGTCAAACTGAGTTTCTCATGGTTACCTGAAGAAGTTGAGCTTGTTCCCACCCTTGGGAATTTCTTCTTACTCTTCCCACAACCTAAAGTGGCTTCCCTACTTGCCCTTGCTTGGGTGGTTCTTTCTTGTGATTCAAGTGACAACTTCAAAGTCATCTCCTCACAGACTTTCAGGCGCCACTCAATCCAGGGGTAACCTTCAGTCACTCTCCAACATATTAGCCTGCACTGTTTCTTCAAGGGGTTATTTTTCTATCTGTTTAGTATTTGTACCTGTATCTGTCTCTTGGCTACCAGAAAGCAAGAGCACTCATCTTTTTTGTCTTGCTTACCCCTGTTTCCCCAGGGCCTAGTACCGCAACTAATTCTTTTAAATGAATCGGTGAATGGATGAGCAGCCTTGTCTTGGCTGAAGTTTCAGAGATGAGTAAGACACTGAATTTTCTCTAGATCAGAGTCTACCCAGAAATTAATGCTGGTCATTCCTGCCAAGATGAAGAGGGAAGCCTAATACACCGGTTGCAGTCTCTTTAGACTCCTGTGAGTTCTGCTATGCTATGAACTGCTGAGGACGTTTTGTATATTGAATTATGTAACCATTTCCTTTGTTCTGTTGATACTACCTCATTTTTTTTGCACATGTTTAGGATACATTTTTTTACTTTATCTGACTGGAAAATTCCAAGTATTACTTAAACCAACTTATGCATCACCTACTATGAAATTATTTTTCTGAAATACCTGTTCTGTGCTAACTTTGAAATTCCTACAAACCTCAATTTTGGTATTTTTCCTGTTGGGTTGCAACTATTTATCTACAGATATTTCTTCCCCATACAATATGAGGATTCTTTGAGAGCAAAGAAAACATAATAATTTTTGTACCAAAACACTTCATGCATAATAGGTGCTCAGTGTTTAGTGCATGAGTTGATGAGGGACAGGTTATCTTCTATTCATCAGACATACCAGATGGTGTTGTAACAATTGTGCTGATGTGATCAGTAGTCTAAACCCATAATCTGAAGTTTCAACTGGCACACCCTTTTTGAAATAGAGGATCCATGTATTCATATTTTTGGTAGATTGGTTTTAATAGAATTTTGATGCAGGAATAGGCATAATAGTATGAGCTGTAAAAATTGAGATCATATTTAATCTTCAAATGGAGTACTGTCCATTTAATTGTCAAATCAATAAATGAACTAAATTGCCTCAGGAAAATTACAATTCATCCTAAAGCTGAAATTAAATATTATAGAATAAAAGATAGCTTTGTGTCACAAATGTCTATATCTGATATAGATTAAGACATATAAATCTCTCTCTCAATCCTTTAAATGGGTCATAAAATATGCAGTTCAAACACAACTAACACAAATGGGCCAAAATGTATAAATAGTTTGTAATATAATCTTAAAAACATCTTTGTAAGGTTATTTAGGGGCAAAGATAAATTCAGTTTTGCAGAAGATAAAGCAAAGCATAAATGATGCCAGTACTCAACATGTTTTACTTTCATTCAATTAAACCAAAGGTCTTTACAAAAAGACTTTAAGGTGATTTACAAAAATTATAGTAGTAAAAAAAAAACATATCAGATATAATTAGAAAAGTTAGAATTATGGGTGTTTTAAAAGAAGCAATTTTAGTTGTTTTGGGATTATCACGGGAGCTCTGAGCTAAAATTAAAATTCGGTTTGTGTTTTCTGTCAGCAATGACAAAAAGAGAAGCACAATATTATACATAGCTCTACCAGTAAAGAGGATTTTTTGCTCCGAGAAAATAAATGGCTTTCCTAATAGTAATAGGAAACCTAATATTAATGGCAACCCACTTCAATGTTCTTGCCTGGAGAATCCCAGGGACGGGGAAGCCTGGTGGGCTGCCATCCACGGGGTTGCACAGAGTCAAACACGACTGAAATGACTTAGCATAGAATATTGATTAGGTTTTCCTAATATTCTAATATAAACTTACCACCTACAGAATTTGACATGAGATCATGTACCCTAGTATACAATGTTTTGGGAATCAATGAATAAAATTTGCATAGTAGCAATAATATCAATGGCACCCCACTCCAGTGCTCTTGCCTGGAGAGTCCCATGGACGGAGGAGCCTGGTGGGCTGCAGTCCATGGGGTCGCTAAGAGTCGGACACGACTGAACAACTTCACTTTCACTTTTCACTTTAATGCATTGGAGAAGGAAATGGCAACCCACTCCGGTGTTCTTGCCTGGAGAATCCCAGGGACGGCGGAGCCTGGTGGGCTGCCCTCTGTGGGGTCGCACAGGGTCGGACACGACTGAGGCGACTTAGCAGCAGCAGCAGCAATAATATTAATACTGGGAGGCTTTCCTCATAGCTCAGGTGGCAAATAATCTGCCTGCAATGCAGGAGACTTGGGTTTGATTCCCGTGTTGGGAAGATCCCCTGGAGAAGGAAATGGCAACCTACTCCTGTATTCTTGCCTGGACTATCCCATGGACAAATGAACCTGGCAGGCTATAGTCCATGGGGTCAGAAGAGTCTGACATGACTGAGCGACTAAACCACCACCACCAATTTATACTAACACTACTAATAATAATCAGAGTAAGAATACAGACTCTAGATATTCATGGAATATCCAGCATATGAATCTTATGGAAACCAATGCATTTCTATAATTTCAAGATCACTATTTTGTAAATGAGAAGTTTTCAAGACAACACCATTAACAACACTTTTCTGTTTACTTCAAGATTCATAAATTTCCCACCATGATATTTCTATAAAAAGGCAGAAATGGTTAATAGTCCAGGTTGTATAATTAACATAAAAGTTATTTGTTAAAAAGCATATTGCTTTCTGCTGGTTTAAGCTGATATAAGAAGAAAACTTAAGACTCTTTAGCAGTAGATGGATAATATTCACTAAAACACTATTCTTCTTTGCTTTTGTAAGTAGCTGCGTAAGCAGATAGTTTGTGTTTATACTCTGACAAGATCATGGACAATATACAGCCTTGACAGACTCCTTTTCCTATTTGGAACCAGTCTGTTGTTCCATGTCCAGTCCTAACTGTTGCTTCCTGACCTGCATACAGATTTCTCAAGAGGCAGGTTAGGTGGTCTGGTATTCCCATCTCTTTCAGAATTTTCCACAGTTTATTGTGATCCACACAGTCAAAGGCTTTGGCATAGTCGATAAAGCAGAAGTAGATGTTTTTCTGGAACTCTCTTGCTTTTTCCATGATCCAGCGGATGTTGGCAATTTGATCTCTGGTTCCTCTGCCTTTTCTAAAGCCAGCTTGAACATCAGGGAGTTCACGGTTCACGTATTGCTGAAGCCTGGCTTGGAGGATTTTGAGCATTACTTTACTAGCATGTGAGATGAGTGCAATTGTGCGGTAATTGGAGCATTCTTTTGCATTGCCTTTCTTTGGAATTGGAATGAAAACTGACCTTTTCCAGTCCTGTGGCCACTGCTGAGTTTTCCAAATTTGCTGGCA
>SJYT01056094.1:561935-606767 GCA_006410635.1 Cephalophus harveyi | reverse complement strand
AGTGGAAACAGTGCCAGACTTTATTTTTTTGGGCTCCAAAATCACTGCTGATGGTGACTGCAGCCATGAAATTAGAAGACGCTTACTCCTTGGAAGAAAAGTTATGTCCAACCTAGATAGCATTTTCAAAAGCAGAGACATTACTTTGCCGACTAAGGTCCGTCTAGTCAAGGCTATGGTTTTTCCTGTGGTCATGTATGGATGTGAGAGTTGGACTGTGAAGAAGGCTGATCGCCGAAGAATTGATGCTTTTGAAGTGTGGTGTTGGAGAAGACTCTTGAGAGTCCCTTGGACTGCAAGGAGATCCAACCAGTCCATTCTGAAGGAGATCAGCCCTGGGATTTCTTTGGAAGGAATGATGCTAAAGCTGAAACTCCATTACTTTGGCCACCTCATGCGAAGAGTTGACTCATTGGAAAAGACTCTGATGCTGGGAGGGATTGGGGGCAGGAGAAGAAGGGGACGACCGAGGATGAGATGGCTGGATGGCATCACTGACTCGATGGATGTGAGTCTGAGTGAACTCCGAGAGATGGTGATGAACAGGGAGGCCTGGCGTGCTGCGATTCATGGGGTCGCAAAGAGTCGGACACGACTGAGCGACTGAACTGAACTGAAGATCATGGAATACCAACATACAGAGTCCAATTCAGTGGTGCTGAACAATCACTCTGCTAGGTGCTTATGTCTCATTTGCGCTTACTATAAAGGGTCATTATCTATGCTCCTACTCATCATTTGCTAATACTTAGTGAAATAATATCTACTATAGTAGAAGTATTGTACTGAGTATGTAACTGTGTACTAGGTATGTAACTCTGTATAAAAATGCAAGTGGAAGAGTCAGCATTCATTATGAGTTGAAAATTCTACCCAATAATCTGACAAGACATCTCTATAACTTGTATGTACACTGGGAGGTTTAGCATCTATTGGAAATATTCAACAGAGTTTTATATTAATAATTTACAAATTTTTGCATGAGCACATAGAAATAGATACATAAATTAATATAACTTAATCCAAACTTCTATCATTCATGCTCCTCAAACCTTGAAGTATCACAATTGCCAAATCAAAGCCAATTGTTCTCACATGCACTGGAGTAAAACCAGTGACAATTACCCTTCATTTGGAAAAGATAACTTGATGACATTTAATGCAACAATTAGCATGTTCCCAAGCAATAAAATGCTATGTGAGATCACAAATAATTCCCTGGTTTATTTCTTTGTCCATCTACAACCATCTACAATCAATGCCCTCTACAAAATAAACTCAAAAATTTTCCAGTTAGACAACAAATGTTAAATTGGATAGAAATTGTACTTCAAACATCATCTACTCTAGAATGTTACAATTTGTGAAAATTGCTTTGGAGCTTTTACCTCTGGGTGTGAAAGGAAATGTCTCGTTATAATCAGTCACGGGAATGTATTTCTATGCAGCATTATGGCACTTACTCTCACAGGGAGATTTTGGAACAGGTAAGGTAAACTTCCTGAATTCAATTATCCAGCATTAAAGAGCATTATTATTGATATTTTATCCTCACCTGAATAAGCACAAAGGTAAGAATCATGCTACCTAAATTACCAGAGTCAGTCCTTTGCACTTCTCTTTTGCTTACCTGATGTGTGGCTTTGGAATTTAAGCCTAATTGTCCTCAGTTGGAAGTATATAGCAAATTCTTCCAAGCAGGCAGTAACACTCAAGAGTTATAAACGCCTAGAGCTTGCAGTCGCCAGCACCTGCTGTTCCCCACAGTAACTCTGTAATGGGTAGTTCCTTCAGAAGACTAGTATGCTGGTTGTATTCTCAAAACATGATTTTTTAAAATTTATTTATCCGAAAAGGACTAGGTGATACTGAGTTGCCATTATACATAGATCAGCAGAAAGGTTATTTCATAGCAGGGATTTATTTTATGCTGTCAGAAAGAAAGAATACTCTAAATAAATTGAAACCAGACTTTATTGGTTTCTCCCTTCCAAGAAGAGGAAATTATTTTGCTGGGGTGATGTAGAATCAAGAACACAGTGTTACTACTCCTCTGGATGCTTTGTTTAGTAGACAGGGAAAGGAATGAAATTAACATTTATTGAGTTCCTGTAGAGAAGCATGGTGCTGTACTTGGCGTCTCTGTGGATGATATGTCATTGCATTGCTATAGGAACACCATGAGGTAGGTGTCATAATTCTATTTTTCCAGAATAAAATAAGAGTAGCATCTGACATCTACTGAGGGCCTACTATGCGCAGGCCAGTCATATCAGTCACTATGTCAGATTCTTCTCCTGAACAACCATGATGGTCCTTATAATAATCCATTCAGCAGACAGTAGGTGGGAACAACAGTAAAATGTCCATGAAGAATATGGAGATAAATGAAACAAACTGACCAATGTGAATTATCTAGTAAAATTCATATGCTTTTTATAATTAACTTTTTGTGTAAGGATATGTGTAAGGTCACTCTTACTTCCAAATAATTTAGGAATAATTTCTGAGACCTAGGTAAGTTACAGTTTTAATTTAGTTAGCAGAAACCAAATAAATTTCAGTATAACCTGTCTAATTAAAATCTGTATGAACAACCACAAATTGGCTAATCTAGAGTAGAACTAAAATGTAAAGAACAGGTATAATTTTGCTATTTGACAGAGTGTTCTATGGTTTCAGAAATTCCAGTATGTCTCCCAGAAGAGAGGAAGTTTCCAAGAGCAGATGTGAAAATCACTGAACTTGAGATTAAAAGAAAAGAAAAAAGTATCAAAGGTTTTCACTATCCAAGGAATATGAATACAAACACCTCTGCTTCCATGACAAGTGTACTTATCAAAGGTTTAGGCACCCTCAAGGCTATCAACTCACCTTCATAGGAGAAAAGAACAAATTTCCATAATTTTAAATAAGATTTCTGAGTCCTGAGTTTTGGCTTTCCAGCCAATATTCTGGATAAATATTCAGGACGATAAAATCCTGGGGTCAGAGTCAGGACAATGTCCCAAAAGGGCAGCATTTCTGTCTAGAGGATGATTTACAATTTTCATCACAAATTAATAACTGATTATCTCTTCTCTCTCTCTCCCACCGCCTCTCCTTCTCTCATAAATACACACACAACACATACACACACACACACACACACACACACTCTCTCTCCTTCTCTCCTCATAGACCGCTGTCTCCTAGAGTAATGAAAACACTACGGATGTGCCCAACAGTTTGAATTCTGGGTCAGCCATAACACTATCACCAGACCTCAGATGAAGACAAATACCCTAGAAGTCAGTGTCTCCTTGGTTTCCTACCAAATGGCCCACTTTGTCCTTGCTAAGAGGACCATGATAGTTTTCTGGTAAGGGGTGCGTGTTGAAAGGGATGACAGATGCCTGCCTAGGTCCCATATGGCAAACCCTGATTTGTGCAACCCAATCACAGTAACTCCATTCCCCTTGACTAGTGATTGCCTTAGGCCTGGCAGGGAGATGCAAATCTGACTCTTTCAGCCAGCTTTTGTGAGAATAAATCTGGTGGGGGTTTTGTGCGATTAAGTCTGGTGGGGGTTTTGTGCAAGCTCTGCCTGCTTTCCTCAAAAGGTACACTGAACAGACTTTTATTCTCTCCCTGTGGTCAATGTCCCATGATCATCATCTCGGGAACAGCTGCTTTGGATCCATGAGGGCAGCAGCAGGGAAAGGACTAGAAAAATAAACTGAGCAGTGATATACAGAAAGATACGTTCAGTGAACAAACCCTACCATCCACATCTTGTTATGTGAGCTAATAAATTTCCAACTGTTTTATTTTATTGGGCTTATCTGCTGCCTCAGGCTACCATGTGTGTGACTATGTGATCAATCATGTTGGACTCTTTGTGATCCCATGGACTATAGCCCACCGGTCTCCTCTGTCCATGGAGGTTTTTAGTCAAGAATGCAACCAACTTATTTTCCAGTTACAACAAAATAAATTAAACTTATCAGAAAAAAAAAGTGTATTCCCAAGTCTCCACAGCTTAACATTTGTGATATTTAAGATAAAAACCAAAATTACCCTATGAAGAATTGGGACTATAGAATGCATTCTTTTTCTAAAAAGGAAAAAAAAAAAAAAAAGACAACCAACAGATACCAGATGACTGAGATTCAACTAGGCTCATCTTCCCACAGAGAACAAGTCTATACTATGCATGTCATACAAAAAAGATCTCTTGACGGCACCACCCAGGATTGCCAGCCACTTGACCTTTACGTTTGTAGAATAAAACAATATTGAATACCAAAATGCACATTTTTCAAGTGCATGTGGTTAAGTTCAACAGAGAGAGCCATGAAATAAGTCTAAATAAATTCATAAAGACTGAAATCTTTAAAAAATAAAAAAAAAAAATACTGGAGTGGGTTGCCATTTCCTCCTCCAGGCGATCTTTCTGACCCAGGGATCGAACCCACATCACCTGGATTTTCTTCATTGGCAGGCAGATTCTTTTCCACTGAACCACCTGGGAAGCCCCTCAAGCTAGATGAGAACTAAATACAAGATCCAGTCAGCCTTCCTCCTTCTGCAAGCAATCTGCAATTGAAATTATTATCTTCTTTTCTCAGATGAGTAAACTGAAAAACCAATATATGGGAATGCTGTTAACATTTCCCAAGAGAGGTGGTAGAGTTAATAGCTGACATGTCCCTGGCAGAACAAGATCTTTCTAGCACATTGTTTGGTGAACAGTGAAAGGGCCGTTGACCATCTGAGGAAGTTGACTATCTAAGAAAGTTTTGGAATTCTTAAAATAGATATAAATTGGATATACATGTATATATCTTTTGAAATCAAATAATGAAACCATTCAAATAAAGCTTAGGAGTCTCCAAATATTCAGAAAATAGGGAGAATGTAGCAACTCTTAAACACTGTGTTGTAGTGGAGGTAACCACATCATTTCCCCCCACCCCATACAAGGAGGACTGCTCATCTCAGTCTTCCTCATTTATTTCAAGAATGGTAGAAGATGGAAGGTGCCTACAGAATGAAAATTTGTAAAATAGCCAGTTGCTTTGGAATTTTTACCTGTGCTTGTGCAAATGAGATTCTTATTGCACTTAGTAGAAGAAATGTGCTTCTAGGCAGGATTACAGGATTTATACCCAAAGAACAGGAAGGATCTCAGACCAGATAAGCCAAGATTCCTATAGTTACCTAGCATTAAATAACATTTTTATTGATAATAAAATAATTAGATATTCTATTATCTAATTTTCCAAATTGAATTAGTTCTCAAAATTTTTGTTACTTAAATAATAGCAAGCTGATTACCTCTATAGAACTTCTATAGTGTGGTACATACATAACAAAATTAAATAAATAACATGTAGAACAAACTAACACATGCTAAATACTAAACATTTACAGAAGCAAGAAGGGTATCAGTTGGAGAGGAATAGGTAGTAAAAAGTTTGTATAGGGCTGCCTGGGAAATGTGCACACTGGAGTTGACTTTTGACAATTAACTGAATTAAATCATAATTCACATACAATCAAGTATGCCTATTTTAAATTCAACCAGTTAGTAAATGTTGACAAGTGTGTATATCCCATGAGCATAATGTTAGTCATCTCCATTACACTACAATTTTTCCTTGTGTCCTTTTCCTGGTGATCCCTGATTTGGTATCCAAAAAACCATTAACCTGCTTTCTGACACTATATATATATTTCCCCTTGAAAATTGTGCATAAACAGAACCTTACAGCATATAGTCTTTTGTATATGACATCTTAACTCAGTATATTGTTTATCTTATTGGGGGATTCATCTACATTATTGCATGCATCAGTTTGAGCCTATCCGGTCCCATCACTTCATGGGAAATAGATGGGGAAACAGTGGAAACAGTGGCTGACTTTATTTTTTGGAGCTCCAAAATCACTGCAGATGGTGAATGCTGCCATGAAATAAAAAGATGCTTACTGCTTGGAAGGAAAGTTATGACCAACCTAGATAGCATATTCAAAAGCCATTACTTTGCTGAGAGAGGTCCGTCTAGTCAAGGCTATGGTTTTTCCTGTGGTCATGTATGGATATGACAGTTGGACTGTGAAGAAAGCTGAGCGCCAAAGAATTGATGCTTTTGAACTGTGATGTTGGAGAAGACTCTTGTGCATCCCTTGGACTGCAAGGAGATCCAACCAGTCCATTCTGAAGGAGATCAACCCTGGGTGTTCTTTGGAAGGAATGATGCTAAAGCTGAAACTCCAATACTTTGACCACCTCATGAGAAGAGTTGACTCATTGGAAAAGACTCTGATGCTGGGAGAGACTGGGGGCAGGAGGAGAAGGGGATGACCGAGGATGAGATGGTTGGATGGCATCACCGACTTGATGGACATGAGTTTGGGTAAACTCTGGGAGTTGGTGATGGACAGGGAGGCCTAGCGTGCTGCAATTCATGGGGTTGCAAAGAGTCGGACATGACTGAGTGACTGAACTGAACTGGACTGAAACTAGGTATTTGTTTAACTTTTTATAGGAAACTATTAAACTGCTTTTCAAAATGACTGTAATGATACAGTATCCCACTAACAAAGCATGCCAGGTCTAATTGTTTCACTTCCTCATCAACACATAGTATCATCAGTGTTTTTTTGTGATGATTTTAATTTATATTTCTCTGAAGCTGAATGATGTTAAGTATGTTTTCAGGTGCTCAATTATACAAACACACACACACACATTATTTGTGTGTGTGGAGACTGCCTATTTGTTAATTGGGTTTTATGGTACTTGGTAAGATCTTTGGCCACCTCATGAGAAGAGTTGACTCATTGGAAAAGACTCTGATGCTGGGAGGGATTGGGGGCAGGAGGAGAAGGGGACGACCGAGGATGAGATGGCTGGATGGCATCACGGACTCGATGGACGTGAGTCTGAGTGAACTCCAGGAGATGGTGATGGACAGGGAGGTCTGGCGTGCTGCGATTCATGGGGTCGCAAAGAGTCGGACACGGCTGAGCGACTGAGCTGAACTGAAGTGAAGATATTTTTACTGTGTTCTTAAATCCTTTTCAAAACTATTTACTTCAAATATTTTCTCTCAGTAGTTAGCTTACCTTTCTGTGTTTCTTACTGGTGTTTTGTGAAGAACACAAATGTTTCTTTTTCTTAAATTGCCTGTGTTTTTTGTGTCCTAAGAAATCTTTGCCTATCTCTAGGTCATGAAAATTTTCTCCTACATTTTCATATGGATGTTTATAATATATATTAACATTTATATTTAGGTTTTCAGTCCTATTAGATTTATTTTTTATAATATAAGCTAAGAGTCACGATACATGTTCAGTGAAGTATAGGTGATTTATAGTGCTGTGTTAATTTCCGCTGTATAGCAAAGTGATTCCTATACATATATATATATTTTTTTTAATATTATTTTCCATGATGGTTTATCACAGGATATTGAATATAAATCCTTATGCTATGCATTAAGACTGCTGTTTATCAATTCTATATATACTAGTTTGCATCTGCTAAGCTTAAACACCCCCTCTATCACTTTTCAACCCTTCTTCCCCCTACTATTTGTTGAAAAGACTATCATTTCCCCTATTGCATTACCTTGGCACTCCTCAAAAAAAAAAATTAGTTGACTGTTTATGTGTGGTCTATTTCTGGACTCTATTCTTTTCCACTGATTAATTTATCCTGAAAATAGCACCACATTGTCTTATCTACTATAGACTCAGAATAAGTCTTAAAATTGTGTAATGTAAGCCTCCAACTTTGTTTTTCTTCCTTGTGTATGTGTACGTTTTGCTTTTCCATACAGATATTTTAATCTTGTCTTTTTCAACAAAATCTTCCTATTGGGATTTGTATGGGAATTCTGTTCTAATTATCAATTGATAATACATAAAAATAAAATTAAAAGCTTATACATTGACTTTGTCTTCTGAGATCTTGCTGATTTCACTCATTATTAAAATAGATTTCTTAGAGTATCACCTAGGATTTTCTATGTGTATGCATACTTCTCTGCAAATAAAAATTATTTTATTTCCTCTTAACCAAAGAGTGCTCAATCTACCACACAATTGCACTCATCTCACATACTAGCAAAGTAAAGCTCAAAATTCTCCAAGCCAGGCATCATCAATACGTGAACCATGAAATTCCAGATGTTCAAGCTGGTTTTAGAAAAGGCAGAGGAACCAGAGATCAAATTGCCAAGATCCACTGGATCATCAAAAAAACAAGAGAGTTCCAGAAAAACATCTATTTCTGCTTTATTGACTATGACAAAGCCTTTGACTGTGTGGATCAAAATAAACTGTGGAAAATTCTGAAAGAGATGGGAATACCAGACCACCTGATCTGCCTCTTGAGAAACCTGTATACGGGTCAGGAAGCAACAGTTAGAAATGGACATGGAACAACAGACTGGTTCCAAATAGGAAAAGGAGTACATCAAGGCTGTATATTGTCACCCTGCTTATTTAACTTCTATGCAGGGTACATCATGAGAAATGCTGGGCTGGAAGAAGCACAAGCTGGAATCAAGATTGCCAGAAGAAATATCAATAACCTCAGATATGCAGATGACACCAGCCTTATGGCAGAAAGTGAAGAAGAACTGAAGAGCCTCTTGATGAAAGTGAAAGAGCAGAGTGAGAAGGTGGCTTAAAGCTCAACATTCAGAAAATGAAGATCATGGCATCTGGTCCCATCACTTCATGGCAAATAGGTGGGGAAACAGTGGAAACAGTGGCTGACTTTATTTTTCTGGGCTCCAAAATCACTGCAGATGGTGATTGAAGCCATGAAATCAAAAGACACTTGCTCCTTGGAAGGAAAGTTATGACCAACCTAGACAGCATATTCAAAGAAAGTTTAAGAAAGTTTAACACTGAAGAACTGATGCTTTTGAACTGTGGTGTTGAAGAAGACTCTTGAGAGTCCCTTGGACTGCAAGGAGATCCAACCAGTCCATCCTAAAGCAGATCAGTCCTGGGTGTTCATTTGAGGGACTGATGTTGACGCTGAAACTCCAATACTTTGGCCACCTGATGCAGAGAGCTCACTCATTAGAAAAGACCCTGATGCTGGGAAAGATTGACGGCAGGAGAAGAAGGGGACAACAGAGGATGATATGGTTGGATGGCATCACTAACACAGTGGACATGGGTTTGGGTGTACTCCGGGAGTTGGTGATCGACAGGGAGACCTGGCGTGCTGTGGTTCATGGGGTCGCAAAGAGTTGGACATGACTGAGTGACTGAACTTAAGTGAACAAATATGCCAAACTCAATGCTTTGCTTGTTTATTTTAATATGATTGCACTGATTATAACCTCCAGTACAAAGTAGGTTGGAAGTGGTTATTCTCTGTTTTTTATCTGAAGAGAAACTATTCATTCTTTTATGAAGTTTGATGAAGTTGGATGAAGGCTTTTCTTAGATGCCTTTGAAATAATTTTATAATAAATAGGAGTTTTATATTGTCAAGTGATTCTTCTGAAACCACTAAATTATCATATTTCTCTTTTTTATCTTGGTATGAATTAGATTGATTGATTTTCAAATGTTATATTGATCTTGCATTCATGAGATAAACTCCAGTTGGTCATAATAATTTGATCCATGTTGTAAATTACTCAGTTAAATTTGCTAATATTTTGCTATGAATTTTTATGTCTAATGAGGGATTGGGTCTGTACTTTTATTTTATATGCTGTCTCTGTCCAATTTTGGTATCAGGGTAATGTTCATTTTACAAAATTAGGTAACAAGTGTTCCTTCCTCTCCTATCTTCTGCAATAGGGTCAGCAGTATTGGTTTCAACTGTTCAGCATAATGATACAGCGTTTTTACAGCTTACACTCCTTCTAAAGTTATTAATGGTTAAAACTCCCTGTGCTATAAATATAACCTTGTTGCTTATCTATTCTATATACAAAAGTTTGCAGCTCTCAATCTTTTACCCCATCGTGCCCCTTCATTCTTCCCTCTTCCTACCAGTAACCACAGTTTGTTTTCTATATAGGTGGGCCTCTTTGTTTTGCTATATACATTAATTTGTTTTTCTTCTCTTAGATTCCACATATAAGTCTATCATGCCGTATTTGTCATTCTCTGTCTGATGTATTTCACTAAGCATAATATTCTCTAAGTCCATCCATATTGCTGCAAATGGCAGAACTTCATTCGTTTTTATGACTGAGTAATATTCCACTGTATATTTATATGCATGAGTATATGTATTTGTTGTTGATGTTTAGTCACTCAGTTGTGTCCAACTTTTTGTGAGACACCATGCATTGCCAGTCTCCTCTGTCCATGGGATATTCCAGGCAAGAATACTGGAGTGTGTGCCATATATATATATGCCACTTCCTTAGCTGTCAGTTTGTCAGTTGATCGACACCTGGGTTGCTTTCATATCTTGGCTACTGTAAATAGTGCTGATATCAACACTGGGGTGCATGTACCTTTTTGAATTAGCATGTTTGTTTTTTCTGGGTATATACCCAAGGTTGGAAGTGCTAGATTTCATTTTCATTTAATTTAAAAAAATCTATTTTTCTTTATGATTTATTTTTTGACCAATGTATTAAAGATAGATTTTCTGTTTAATTTCCAAATATTTGGGATTATGCTGACATCATTTTAATAGTGATTGCTAATTTAAATTAGTTGTAATCAAAGACAAAATTCCGTATAGAATTGGTCGTCTGTATATGCAACTTTCACAACTATATAGAGTCGACCATCTGCTGATTGAAATTTCCTCCACGGATACTGAGAGTCACTGTAATTTCAACATATTAAGTATGTTTTAAAAATTATGACCAAGTCTTTTGTAGTTCTATTCATTTTACCAATGTATTTCCCATCTTTTGTAGTTCTCTTTATGTTACCAACATATACAGACATTAGAACATGTTGCTGTGATTCACTTAATGCACTTTGCAGATACTGCCCGTTTTACAGATTGGAAGTTTGTGGCAATGTTGCATTGAGCAACTCTTTCTGTATTATTTTTCCAACAGTATTTGTTTACTTTATGTCTCTGGTCACATTTTAGTAATTTTTGTAATATTTCAAAATCTTAAATTATTATTATATTTGCTATGATAATCTGCAATGTTATTATTGTAATTGTTTTGGGGAGCTATGCAACACAGCCATATAACATGACAAAGTCAACTGCTAGATGTTGAGTGGACTATGACTGCTCTCAGTTCAGTTCAGCTCAGTTGCTCAGTCATGTCCGACTCTTACGACCCCATGAATTGCAGCACGCTAGGCCTCCCTATCCATCACCAACTCCCGGAGTTCACCCAAACTCATGTGCATCAAGTCGGTGATGACATCCAGCCATCTCATTCTCTGTCGTCCCCTTCTCCTCCTGCCCCCAATACCTCCCAGCATCAGAGTCTTTTCCAATGAGTCAGCTTTTCGCATGAGGTGGCCGAAGTATTGGAGTTTCAGCCTCAGCATCAGTCCTTCCAAAGAACACCCAGGACTGATCTCTTTTAGAGGACTGGTTGGATCTCCCTGCCATCCAAGGGACTCTCAAGATTCTTTTACAACACCACAGTTGAAAAGCATCAATTCTTCAGCGCTTAGCTTTCTTCACAGTCCAACTCTCACATCCATATATGACCACTGGAAAAACCATCGCCTTAACTAGACAGACCTTTGTTGGCAAAGTAATGTCTCTGCTTTTTAATATGCTATCTAGGTTGGTCATAACTTTCCTTCCAAGCAGTAAATGTCTTTTAATTTCATGGCTGCAATCACCATTTACAGTGATTTTGGAACCCAAAAAAATAAAGTCTCACACTGTTTCCACTGTTTCCCCATCTATTTCCCGTGAAGAGATGGGACCAGATGCCATGATCTTCGTTTTCTGAATGTTGAGCTTTAAGCCAACTTTTTCACTCTGTTCTTTCACTTTCATCAAGAGGCTTTTAGTTCTTCTTCACTTTCTGCCATAAGGTGGTATCATCAGCATATCTGAGGTTATTGATATTTCTCCCAGCAATCTTGATTCCAGCTTGTGCTTCTTCCAGCCCAGCGTTTCTCATGATGTACTCTGCATAGACGTTAAATAAGCCAGGTGACAATATACAGCCTTGACATACTCCTTTTCCTATTTGGAACCAGTTTGTTGTTCCATGTCCAGTTTTAACTGATGCTTCCTGACCTGCATATAGGTTTCTCAAGAGGCAGGTCAGGTAGTCTGGTATTTCCATCTTTTTCAGAATTTTCCACAGTTTATTGTGATCTACACAGCCAAAGGCTTTGGTGTAGTCAATAAAGCAGAAATAGATGTTTTTCTGGAACTCTCTTCCTTTTTCCATGATCCAGCGGATATTGGCAATTTGATCACTGGTTCCTCTGCCTTTTCTAAAACCAGCTTGAATAACTGGAAGTTCACGGTTCATGTATTGCTATTCAGTGTCTTTCTCCCTCCCCTCAGGCTTCCCTGTTACCTGAGACACAACAATAGTGAAAGTAGGTCAATTAATAACTTTGCAATGGCCTCTAAGTATTCACATGAAACAAAGGATTGTACACCTCTCACTTTAAGTCAAAAGCTAGAAATGATAAAGCTTAGTGAGGAAGTCATGCTGAAAGCTGAGACAGGCCAAAAGCTAGTCTTCTTGTACCAAATAGGTCAGTTGTAAATGCAAGGGAAGGGAAAGGGAAAGTCGCTCAGTCGTGTCCGACTCTTTGTGACCCCATGGACTGTAGCCTACCAGGCTTCTCAGTCCATGGGATTTTCCAGGCAAGAGTACTGGAGTGGGGTGCCATTTCCTTCTCCAGGGGATCTTCCCAACCCAGGGATCGAACCTGGGTCTCCCGCATTGCAGGCAGATGCTTTAACCTCTGAGCCACCAGGGAAGCTCTGTAAATGCAAAGGGTAACTTATTGAAAGAAATTAAAAGTGTTACTCCAGTGAACACAAGAATGCTAAGAAAGTGAAACAACTTTCTTGATGACAGGGAGCAGGTTTCAAAGGTCTGGATATAAAGTCAAATCAGTTACAGCACAATCTTCTGGCAAAGCCTAGTCCAGGGCAAGGACCTAACTCTCTTCTATTCTATGAAGGCTGAGAGGATAACAAAGCTGTGGAGGAAAACAAGTTTGAAGCTAGCAGAGGTTGACTCATGAGACTCAAGAAAGAAATTGTCTCCATATCATAAAAGTACAATGTGAAACAGCAAGTGCTGTTGTAGTAACTTCAGCAAGTTATCCAGAAGATCTAGCTAAGATAATTAATGAATGTGGCTACACCCAACAACAGATTTTCAATGTAGCTAAGATATCCCTCTATTGGAAGAATATGTCATGTAGGGCTTTCATAGCTAGAGAGAAGACAATGACTGACTGCAAAGTTTTTAAGTACAGGTTGGCTCTTGTTAGGGGCTAACAGTGCTAGTGACTGTTTAAGGTATAAGTCAATGGTAATTTACCATTTTGAATATCCAAGGGCCCTTAAGAATGATGTTAAATTTACTCTGCTTGTTTCCTATAAATGGAAAAACAAAGCTAGGATGCCAGCACATTTGTTAATAACACAGTTTACTATTCTAAACCCATTGTTGAGACCTACTGCTCAGACAGAATAATCCCTTTCAATATATTCTTTTTTTTTTTTCTAAATTTTATTTTTACTTTATTTTACTTTACAATACCGTATTGGTTTTGCCATACATTGACATGAATCCACCATGGGTGTATATTAGCTCCCAATCTCGAATCCCCCTCCCACCTCCCACCCCACATCATCTCTCTAGCTCATCCCTGTGCAACAGCTCCAAGCATCCTGTATCCTGTATCAAACATAGGCTTGTGCTTCGTTCTTACATGTTAGTTTACATGTTTCAATGCCATTCTCCCAAATCTCTAAGAAAGCTGTGGTACATATACACAATGGAGTATTACTCAGCCATTAAAAAGAATTCATTTGAATCAGTTCTAATGAGATGGATGAAATTGGAACCTATTATACAGAGTGAAGTAAGCCAGAAAGAAAAACACCAATACAGTATACTGACACATATATATGGAATATAGAAAGATGGCAGTGATGACCCTTTCAATATATTCTTGATCTTTGACAATGCAGTCACCCAAAAGCCTTACTGGAGGTTGCATGCATGAGTGCTTCGTTGCTCAGTCCTATCTGACTCTCTGCAATCCCATGGACTGCAGCCGTCCAGGCTCCTCTGTCCATGGGGATTCTCCAGCCAAGAATACTGGAGTGGGTTGCCATGCCTTCCTCCAGGGTATCTTCCCAACCCACGGATCAAACCCAGGTCTCCCGCATTGCAGGAAGATTCTTTACCGTCTGAGTTAGATTAACTTATTTTCATCCCTGATAATGCAGCATCCATTCTGCAGCCTGTGGATGAAAGAGTACTTTTGATTTTCAAATATTATTTTTTTAAGAAATGCATTTCTTAAGTCTACAACTGCCATAGGTTGCAATTTCTCTGGTGGATCTAGACAAAGTAAATTGAAACACTCTGGAACACCATTCTACATGACATTAAGTACATTAATGACTCATGGGAAGATGTCAAAATATCAACATTAACAGGAGTTTGGAAATTTGATTCCAACTCTCATGGATAACTTTGGGGGGTTCATGATTTAGGTAGTGGCAGTAACTACAGGTATGGTGGAAATATCAAGGTGAGTAGAATTAAAAATGGAACCTAAGATGTTACTGAATTTCTTCAATATCATGATACAACTTAAACAGATCAGGAGTTGATGATTAGAGGTGAGCAAAAAAAGTGTTTTCTTGAGATGGAAACTACTCCTGGTTAAGGTGTTGTGAAGACTACTGAAATAACAACAGAGTTTAGAATATTGATGAACTTAGTTGATAAAAGTGGCAAGGTTTGAGATGACTGGCTCCAATTTTGCAGAAACGTCTACTGTGGGTAAAATGTTACCAAGGAGCATTGCATGCTGAAGAGAAATTATTCATGAAAGGAAGAGTCAGTTGGTGTGTCAATTTCACTGGTGTCTTATTTTAAGAAATTGCCACAGTCACCTCATTCTTCAGCAACCACCACCTTGATCAGTCAGCAGTCATCAACACTGAGGCAAGATGCTCCACCAGTAAAAAGATTACAACTTTCTGAAGGCTGAGATGATGGCTAGCATTTTTTTTGCAATAAAATATTTTTAATTAAGATACATACACTGTTTTTAGAGATATTACATACTTAATATGGAGAAGGAAATGGCAACCCACTCCAGTACTCTTGCCTGGAAAATTCTATGGATGGAGGAGCCTGATAGGCTACAGTCCATGGGGTCTCAAAGAGTTGGACACAACTGAGAGACTTCACTTTCTTTCTATAGTTCCTTTTGGAGAAGGAAATGGCAACCCACTCCAGTGTTCTTGCCTGGAGAATCCCATGGATGGAGGGGCCTGGTGGGCTACAGTCTATGGGGTTGTAAAGAGCTGGACGTGACTAAGCAACTAACACACACACACATATACTTAATAGACTACAGCATAACTTTTATATGCACCTGGAAAACAACAACAACAACAAATTGTGTGACTTCCTTTGCTGGGATAGCCACTTTACTGTGGCTGTCTGGATTCCATTCTGCAGCATCTCTGAGGTGAAACAGTATACCAGTTTTTGTTGCTCTTCTTTCCTTTATACATTTCCTAGCTTCATTTTAGATCTTTTTTTTTTTTTTTTTTTGGCCAAAATTTCTATAACATTCTTCCTAGTGTTGCTGGTGAATTCTCTCAGTTTTTGTTTTTTTCAAAAAGGCTTTATTTTCCTTTATATTTTAAAACATATCCCTGTGCATTTAGAATTCTAAGTTTTTTTTAAAGTATTTTAAAGATATTCCACCATATAGCTTCAGGTTATAAGTCAGCATTAATTATTATTATTTTTTGTTTCTGTATTTATAATGTGTCTTTTTTAATCTGGCTAGTTTTATGTTTTGTTTTTATTTTTCCCTTATCACTGGCTTTCACAACTTGATTATCAGATGATGTGTTCTGTATGTCTTTATGAATCTGCTGTGTTTCCTTGAACTTTTTGCACCCAATGGTTATAGTTTTCTGCAAATTTGGAAAACATTTCAGCCATATTTTTTTCAAACTACTCACTCGACCCTAAGCCCCTATCTTTTTCCTATGGTATTCAAATGCTGGAGTTCTTGATACCACAAGCCACTGAGGCTCAGTTTATTTATTTATTTTTTCAGTCATGTATATGCATGTGTGTATAAATATATACATATGTTTAAATTTCCAATGCTAAGACACGAAGTTTACTGGTCTTTCTTGGGCAATGCCTCATCTGAAATTGATCCCAGCAGTACTTTGTCCTTTCTCCACCCTTTGGATATTTGACTTCTGTAAGTAGAAGTAGAAATTCTATTTGTGTTTATTTTTCATTATATACATATTTTTTCCTCTAAGATTTTGTACATAATCATGTTATTTTTTACATTCTTTTATATTAACTATTATCTATGCCCTTTCTGAATCTTCTTTACTGGCTGACTTTTCTCCTGCCTATGGATCGCATTTTCCTATTTCTCTACATATCTTGAAAAATTTCAGTGAATTTTGAACATTATAACAGGTTTACTTTTGTTTTCTTCTTGCAAATAGTTAAACATTTTGTTATGTCAGAAGTTAACTTGTGGATCCACTTAAGTTTTTCATGGTTCTTATCACAGGTTTAGAGTAGCTTTTAATCTATGGCTAGCTCAGCACTATTAGGGTTCGACCGTCTGGTATCTCTGCCAAATCTTCCAAGCATTTAGCAAGAAGTCTTTTTTGCCTTGTTAGAACAAAAATGCCTCTCAACAGTGTTTAGTTTACAACTCTGATTTTTCCTTGTCATTCTCATGGACTTTAAATCTATATATGTATTTTCCTATGTGTAGTAGCTCCATATATGTATAATACCATGTGTAGTATTCAGCCATAGTCAAGGGGCTTCTGAATAGAGTTCTGTTACTTCTTTAGACAACTCTCTTCTTCTTGGTTAGGGCTTCCCAAGTGGTACGGTGGTAAAGAATCTGCCTGCAAATGCAGGAGATGAAAGATACTCAGGCTTGATTTCCTGGGTTGGGAAAATCCCCTGGAATAAGAAATAGCAATCTGCTCTAGTGTTCTTGCCTGGACAATCCCATGGACAGAGGAGCCTAGTGGGCTACAGTCCATAGGGTCTGAAAGATTTGGACACGACTGAGTGACTTCACATTCTTTTCTAGTATTCTTGCCTGGAAAATTCCATAGATAAAGGAACCTGGCGGGATACAGTCCAAGGGGTTGCAAAGAGTCAGACATGACTGAGCACCTTGCACTTCTTTCTGGTATGCTACCCTAAAAATTTCTGTTGTCTTCTTCTCTCCAACTTTTTCTTTCTACTTTTTCATTTTATCTAGGTCCTCTGTGCTTTTCATGGGATTTCTGTCCTTGCCACTTTGCTTAGAAAATGGCTTAACAGAACTCCAAGGAAATTGCATAGCTGACTTTGTCTGTTCCCTTTCTTTCAAAGACCACACTCCTTGTCTTTTGATCATATCTAAAAACAATTTTGCTTTGTTTTAAGAAAGTCATATTTGATCTAGTTTTCTATTTATTAATTTTGGGAGAATAAGTCTTGTCCCAAACACTCCATAATTTCAAAAGGAGAAATCACAAGAATTTGCTTTTGAGTAAACACATAGAGCAAATGAAGGAGCTAACAATATAGATACCCAGAGAGCTAGATTTCTGGGAATAGTACCAGAAATTAGTGTAATGGATATAAGATATCTGTGCCTGACAAGTTTAAGAAACAAAAAGGAAGGCAGAAAAAGTGAAATAGGAGAATATCAAGAGTTGAGATCAGAGATTATTAAACTGAGGCAAAATCATAGAGAAATTTAAAAATTATAGTAAGGACTTTGGTTTTACCCTCAATCAGATGAAAAAATCTCAAGAGGTCAAGGGTAAAAGCAGGGACATAAGTCAAAGGACAACCCAGGAATATATAACCCAAGAATGCATAATAATAGTGAGGACCAGGGTACTTAATTATCACTTACTGGTTGTGAGAATGGGTATGCTTTAAGATATTTAGAAAATGTTTGAGATGTATGCATAACACTATTCTATGTCCTTCCAAAGCAAATAAGGCAAAGAAAAAACATGTTTTTGTTCCTCTATAATTGAAGGGATTTAATTCCCTACTTAACTATAAAATTAAAATCAAAACAAGTTCTAGTATTATCTAGACATAATACTACATATAAGATTCTCTTTTACTGGCTCATTTGTACTCTCTCTTCTACTACCAAGCCAGGGTTGCTGCAGGGGGTAAAGCTTTTCTATTAAAAGTTTTCCTACCCAATTTCCATTTGGATTATACATGTTCTTTCTAAATGTACATGATTAGAGATTAAAACAATTTTTCAACTCACCTATTCCTCTGATTTTGTAGAGTTAAATCCACCAATCAAAGGGCCACTATTATAGCCTGGGTTCTAAAAGGGCAGCACTAGGAAAGGGACTTCTCCCAAAGGTAAAAAGGACTGTAGCAAAACAGTGAGAATCAAATGCCAGCATGACAAAAATACAAAGACAATTCCAAGGGGCCAATGTCAAGTGCTTAATTTCAGAGAAGAGTTTGAGTTAGGAGGAAATCTTAACGAAAGAAAGATGAGGTACTAGCTAATAAATAAGCTCAACCTGAGGTCATGGAAGTAGTTGTGGAGAATAACTTTTATGTAGTCACTGTTTCAGTGGAGGTATGCCTCTGTGTGTGTGTGTGTGTGTGTGTGTGTGTGTGTGTGTATGACTCTGAGGGTATAAATTGCTCTCACTTAAAGTACCAAAAGCAAGATTCATATTAGACATAAATGATAAAAGTGCATGCCTAGTGGATAATGTATTAATGAATACTTAAATAGAATGCACCCCAAGGAGCAAAATCATACACCTTTCACAATGTATAATGTGTATAATGTGGTTAGATGTGTTTCCCTATCAGAGATATACATATACAATATAGTGCACAGATAAAACTCAGTGTAAATGGGTAGTTCACTCAGGCAAACATCTAAACAGACTTTTTTTATGGTGCCAAGGTGAGGTGGGATTGGAATCCACCCCCTGCTGTTTTTCTGATTTGTTCCTAAGCTCATTAGATGCTCAGTACCTCCTCCAGGGGATGAATCTCATCTTCAGACAGTGTTAAACTCATTCTCTTGAGCAGAGGTGAAAAAGCTATTTCCCCACTGGAGTTTTCAAAGGCAAACATTTCCTGCAGGAAATCAAACAATTCTAGGACTTGACAAGGTAGCTAAATATATTCAGTTTAGCAAGTAGCTGCCAGTGGAAACCTCTGTACACCTCCACGTGCAGTCTCAGGCCCCTCCTGGGGATGACAAAGCCATTAGTTTTTTTAAAAAGAAAAAATCTTGACAAATCATCTTGCAACAAACTCTGGCACAGCCAAAACAGAAATGGATAATCTCAGATGAGGGACATATTGGATCCCCGAGCAACCTAACTTCATGATTAGCACATACATGAATATGTATATTTTGCCTTCTGATCCTAACATAGAACAGTCTTTGAATTTTAGGTTCTTAATTTTAGCTGCTTGTAGTTTATGACTTTTTTTTTCCCCTTCAAATTTCACCTCTCTGACAAGGATTATTTGAATATTAACTGTCTGTCAGGCATTCTGACAGGGGACGGCTATACCCAATGGACAAGGAGGCATAGCCTCCATGATGGCCCCATAACCTACTGCTGAGGATTGAAGATACCTCAGTCAACAAATGCATCACACAGTGTGATAAGAGCTAGGAAGGAAATGAGCAAAGAGCTGAAAGAAAAAATAGGGAGACTTCCTTTATGTAGAAAGGTCAAGAACAGTATTTCTGAGGGTGTGACACCCAACCTGAGATCTGTAGACTGAGAAGGTGGCAACTTTGAAGGGGAGGCGGCAACTTTGAAGGGGAGGCGGCAACTTCAAAGCAGCAGGGACATGGTTTCAGACAAGGGAACAAGAGCAAAGACTCTCAGGCCAGAATGTCTGTTCAGCAATATCAGAGGAAGGAAGGGGAAGCCTAGTCTAAGAGAAGGCTGAACAAAGTTCAAGTCCAGATCCCACGAGACGTTTTAGACAGCAGTACATAATGGGTGTGATATATACACAGGGCAATAAGCAAACAACAAGAAAGTAAAAGTGGAGTTGCTCAATCGTGTCCGACTCTTAGCGACCTCATGGATTGTAGCCTACCAGGCTCCTCCGTCCACGGCATTTTCCAGGCAAGAGTACTGGAATGGGTTGCCATTTCCTTCTCCAGGAGATCTTCCCAACCCAACCCCGGGAATGACCCCAGGTCTCCCACATTGTAGGTAGACGCTTTGCCATCTGAGCCACCAGGGAAGCCAAACAACAAGTAGTAATCAAATAGAACAGTTTATTTATATGATTCTCTGTTCTGCCAAAGATCCTTTCTCTGTTGTTTCACTTTCTTCTTCAGCCCAGCCTGTCTTTCCATCCTCTCATTGGAATTGTTACTTCTTCATGAGGTATATACACACAATGGAATACTATTCAGTAATAAAAAAGAATAAAATAAGACCATTTGCAGCAACATGGATGAACCTGGAGATTATCATACTAAATGAAGTAAGCCAGAAAGAGAAAGAGAAATATCATATGATATCAATATGTATCACTTATTTGTGGAATCTAAAATACTATAAAAATGACCTTATCTACAAAACAGAAACAGACATAGACAGCAGACTTTCACCAGGAGACAGGGGGGTGGAGGGATGGATTGGGAGTTTGGGGTTAGCAGATGCAAGCTATTAATGCATAGAATGGATGCAAAGAATATGGAAAGCAATGTATACTTATGTATAACTGCATAATTTTGCTTAATAGCAGAAGTTAACACAACATTGTAAATCAACTATACTTCAATAAAATAAACTAAAAATAAAAAGAATTGCACCTCTTCAGTGAGAAAGAGAGATACATCTTAAATCTGAACTAAAATGAAAATATCCATTCCAGAACTGAAGACTAGAAAAATGAATAGGCAAATAAGTATTGGTAAAGGTATCCAAACCTGTTTGATTTTGAAAAGTTAAAAACGGTTTCTCTTTCTAAAAGACTACGGATGGCTAACAAACACATGAAAAGATACTCAACATCACTCATTATGAGAGAAATGCAAATCAAGACCACAATAAGGTACCATTTCACACCAGTCAGAATGGCTGCGATCCAAAAGTCTACAAGCAATAAATGCTGGAGAGGGTGTGGAGAAAAGGGAACCCTCTTACACTGTTGGTGGGAATGCAAACTAGTACAGCCACTATGGAGAACAGTGTGGAGATTCCTTAAAAAACTGCAAATAGAACTGCCGTATGACCCAGCAATCCCACTGCTGGGCATACACGCCGAGGAAACCAGAATTGAAAGAGACACATGTACCCCAATGTTCATTGCAGCACTGTTTATAATAGCCAGGACATGGAAGCAACCTAGATGTCCATCAGCAGATGAATGGATAAGAAAGCTGTGGTACATATACACAATGGAGTATTACTCAGCATCAAAAAGAATTCATTTGAATCTGCTCTAATGAGATGGATGAAACTGGAACCTATTATACAGAGTGAAGTAAGCCAGAAAGAAAAACACCAATACAGTATACTGACACATATATATGGAATTTAGAAAGATGGCAATGATGACCCTGTATGCAAGACAGCAAAAGAGACACAGATGTATAGAACGGACTTTTGGACTCTGTGGGAGAGGGAGAGGGTGGGATGATTTGGGAGAATGGCATTGAAACATGTATACTATCATGTAAGAACGAAGCACCAGCCTATGTTCGATACAGGATACAGGATGCTTGGGGCTGGTGCACGGGGATGATCCAGAGAGAGGATATGGGGTGGGATGTGGGAGGGGGATTCAGGATTGGGAGCTCATATACACCCGTGGTGGATTCATGTCAATGTATGGCAAAACAAATACGGTATTGTAAAGTAAAATAAAGTAAAAAATAAATAAATAAATAAAAATAAAAGACTCCTCTAATATAATTTCTCTCCATTAAACATTTACCATTCTACCCCTTTCTTTGCGAAGAGTTGACTCATTGGAAAAGACTCTGATGCTGGGAGTGATTGGGGGCAGGAGGAGAAGGGGACGACCGAGGATGAGATGGCTGGATGGCGTCACTGACTCGATGGACGTGAGTCTGAGTGAACTCCGGGAGATGGTGATGAACAGGGAGGCCTGGCGTGCTGCGATTCATGGGGTCGCAAAGAGTCGGACATGACTGAGCGACTGAACTGTACTGAACTGAACAAGCTCAAGAATATTTGGATGATTGTAAATGTTTTTCTGGCTCAGACATCCTCATACTCAGCTGGTCACCAGAGTCTTGTGGGGACTTTAAAAATACCTATTACATATATATGTGTATACACAACATACACATGGAAAACAGATCAGTCTCTCTTGCTGCTGCTGCTGCTAAGTCACTTCAGTTGTATCCGACTCTGTGCGACCCCATAGACGGCAGCCCACCAGGCTCCCCCGTCCCTGGGATTCTCCAAGCAAGAACACTGGAGTGGGTTGCCATTTCCTTCTCCCAGTCTCTCTTAGAAAATCTAATTTCTGAAATGAGGGCTGTTAACTGATCTTTTACCTCAGTTTGCTTTTTCTGAGGTGTTCTCAAGGAAAATTCACTGCCCAAAGTGGTCTCTTCACTTCCGAACTGTGACATCACAGTCCACCCTTCACTCTGACAACAGATCAGCTGATTTCTAAATTGAGTCATATTACTTCTCCATTCAAAAAATGATTTTATTCAGTTTATGGCTGAGTGATATTCCATTGTGTATATGTACCTCTTTATCCATTCATTTGTTGATGCACATCTAGGTTGCTTCCATGTTCTAGCTGTTGTAAATAGTGCTGCAATGAACAATGGGATACATGTGTCTTTTTCAATTTTGATTTCCTCCAGGTATATGCCTAGGAGTGGGACTGTTGGGTTATATGGTGGTTTTATTTCTAGTTTTTTTTTTTTTTTTAAGGAATCATTTCTTCCATATCTATAGTTATGCCCCCTTTCTTATTCCCAATTTTATTTATTTGAATTCTCTCTCTTACATATTTTCTTTTTCTCTTTCTCCCTCCTTTATACCTTTCTCACTTTTCCTTTTGATAATTTAACAGATTTTCTATTTCATCATTTATTTCAAAACTCTCCTTTAAAGGTTATTTTATACATCAAATCTACTTCTATTTTCTTTGTGTCAGTTATTCTTTTTTTCTAATTCTTTGAGTTTGGAATTCAGGTAAAATTTACTTTTGTTGTTTTCTAACAATTAATTTGTCTATACATTTTTGTTTTATTATAACCAAAAGCATGTGTAGAGAGCTAACCATTTCTCATTCCTAAATAGTTGGGAGTTTCAGTTGTTGTTTTCTTTAAACTTTGTTTGGTACCAAATTATTGCAAAGGGCTTGGAAAGGAAGAATTTGACTGACTTGTTTTTCTGGGCAGTTTTTTGTTGATTTCTAATTTTATAAGCGAAAAACAGATTCTTACACTAGATATCATGGCAGAGACTTCCGAGTTGTAGTTTTCCCTCCAAGCAAGCAAACAAACATAAAGAATGAAGATAAAGTATGTTCACTAAGACCTAACATCCTATAGGGCACTGGTAAACCAGACCTTCACCTTGAGATCAACTTTTTCTGCTAGCTTATGAGCACTTTATATGGCATTTTGAGTACAGCCATAGATTAGAATTAATCTAAAATCTGGGCAAGATGATGCAACTGTAGGTGTGCATCTGTGGGATATTATATATGAGAAAATGTTATCACTCTTTCAACAAACACTTACTGAGAGTCTATGACATGCAGGGGATATTCCTAAACACTCGAGACTCATCAGTGTCTCAGTGATGAGAAACCAAACAAACCAAAAGGTAATCCCTTCCCAGTAATGCTTGTGTTTTATTAGGGAATCCAGACAATAAATAGTAAATAGAGAACACAAATTGTAAGATATTTTTGAAAGCCATGATTACTATGGATAAAATAGAGTAGGTCAGAAGGACTGTTTTTCTTAATATAATTTAGAAATAAGGCAATCAGTGTGGTATTGAGCATTGAGGAGGCAGATATCTGGAGAAAAGAACCTGAGGTAGAAAAGCAAGTCCAAAGGTCCTCTGGTGGTCTCACTAACAAACCAGAGGACCAGGAGAACTGAGCAAGGCAGGCCACTGTGTGAGGTGAGATTAGCGCTTAAGGAGAGGTGAAGAGATCATAGAAAGCTTTCATAGGTGATGAAACTTGTGATCCATTAATAGTTTAAAAATTAATATTCTCCCTGCAGGAATTTTGGCCCAGGCCTTCCTTTCTTGGATTTAAACTGTAAAAATGTCTTCATCTTGAATTAACAGATGAAGAAAGCCCACGATCTGTCACAGTCCACACTCACAGTGTGGTTGAACTCTTTTCTTTTGGGCACCTTGGAAGGTGAAAAGGATGAACCTCTGAGATTCACAGATGCACATGAGCAGTTGTACCAAGGAAAGCCCTGGTGCTTAGAGAAGGGGCTAATGTGGACTCTGCATGCTCTCCAGAACTCTAAGTACCATTTCACCTTCTTCCCTTTTTGTCTCCACATCATTACAACTTCTCCTGTAAATGCGACCATCTGAAGCTGTCATAAACTTCTGATGTGGTGATAGATCTCCCTTTGGCCTTTTAATTAAGCCCGATGACTTGTTTCCATAAGACCCACTATAGACAACTATTGGTTTGCTTTTTCATTTAGCATTTGGACAATTTACCAGATTGATAGTCACACAGATCTGAGACTTTTTTTTTAATATACTTTCTGCCCTGGATCTTATGTAGCTAGAGTCTCAGCCAATACCTCCATCTTTCCTGAATCTAAAACAGATGGGTTCTAAGCTAGATGAAACAAGATATTCACAACTACAAAAATTAAAAACTGAAACAATTATGATCAGATGACAGAAACTGTAGACAGACTGACAGCCCCATGATGTCAGGAACTGTGACTGCTTTGTTTACCACAACATACATATGCTTCCACATAAATTGATTAACTATTTGAGGAATAAATTAATGAATGAGAAGTACGTATGTCTTTGTGATAAGAGAAGTGATCGTTAGTAATAATACTGTTTTCTACTTAGAAATTCTATGTTCTTGGCCACTGCACATAACTTTTCTATGCCTCAGTCACTAGCTGTAAAATGGGCATAATAATGTCCTTTCATTGTGTTGTGATAACAAAATTAATAATTTAGTGCAAAGAAGAAGCCACCTAGTCCTTACATTTTACTTGTATCAGTTCCTCACTGTTGTTTCCTTGAACACACACCATGTATGACCGTCAGCACAATTATATGTCTGAAATATTTACTAAGCTCTTTGGATTTGCCCGCTGACATCTCATTTATTGATCATGACCTGCCTCTTTTGAGTATTCTCCCAGCTGCCCAACCTCTAAATATGCCTACCACTTCATTTGCAGTAGTCTGGGCTGTTTCTCGGAGAAGGCAATGGTACCCCACTCCGGTACTCTTGCCTGGAAAATCCCATGGATGGAGGAGCCTGGAAGGTTGCAGTCCATGGGGTTGCTGAGGGTTGGACTTGACTGGCAACTTCACTTTCACGTTTCACTTTCATGCATTGGAGAAGGAAATGGCAACCCACTCCAGTGTTCTTGCCTGGAGAATCCCAGGGACGGGGGAGCCTGGTGGGCTGCCGTCTATGGGGTCGCACGGATTTGGACATGACTGAAGTGATTCAGCAGGGCTGTTTCTTGTCTCCTATTGCCTTCTGAATATGTAAGTTTGCGTAGGTAAAGAATTCTAGAAGGTTTCCAACTGGCATGTTTTTCCCTGAGTCAGCACTCAATTAAAAAAAGAAAAAAAAAAAAAAAAAAATGTTGAAATAAAATCATTCTGTAAAACTAATTGCGTCTGTTTGGATTTTAGGCTGCTAGGATTATTGTACACTGCACATTGACTGCCCAGCCTTTCTAGTGCAAAATCAAACTTCCATGAATCAGTGAACAAATAAGGATATTTACAACGTGGAAGAGTATTCTACAACTTGAACATTTTCTTTTGGAAATGTCACTCTCAGGCAAGTTATTTTAACATACTATCCTTCAATTTTCTTCTCCTTTAAAATGAGGTAAAATTTGTAACTAATTCAGAGAGCTACTGTGAATACAGTAATACACGTAATTTGATTCATTTCTGGTCATAACAAATACTTGTGCATTATCATCATGGTTATTATCATACTTATTTGCTATTATACTCATCCTGGGGACAACATTAATTTTTAAGTATTTGATTGCACAATATCTTTATCTTTAAAATAAAGTGATCCTAACTTACGGTTCTCTGTAAATAGAAATTATCAGTGTTTGCCCAAGATGGAGCAATCAGAAAATATTTCTTGACAAGGTGAATGACACTATCTGGTTTCCTACCCATTTTTCTGTCCCTTTTTGTGTCTTTCTCCATATTTGCGCTACTCTTCAGGCATAGCATTTTCTCAACTCTGTCCTCACTTCCATCATCCATTTTGTTGACCTGTCCCTTACTAACTGCTCTGCTGCTGCTGCTGCTAAGTTGCTTCAGTCGTGTCCGACTCTGTGTGACCCCACAGACGGCAGCCCACCAGGCTCCCTCATCCCTGGGATTCTCCAGGCAAGAACACTGGAGTGAGTTGCCATTTCCTTCTCCAATGCATGGAAGTGAAAAGTGAAAGTGAAGTCGCTCAGTCGCGTCTGACCCTCAGCGACCCTATAGACTGCAGCCTACCAGGCTCCTCTGTCCATGGGATTTGCCAGGCAAGAGTACTGGAGTGGGCTGCCATTGCCTTCTCCAACTAACTGCTCTATGAAATCTAATTTAAAGCATTTTCATAAGTGAGTCTTTCTTGGCCAACTGTATTTATCCAGTGCCCTGTTAGTGCAGTATATAGCTCAGACTCTGGAATTAAGAAGCCTGAGGCTTCCTCCCTGGCTCCACCATGTATCATCCACATGCAGTAGTGTAAGTGACTTACCATCTCCAAGTCTCACATCTCAGTTTTTCCATATATGAGATGCACCTACTTCATAGGGTTAGTGTGAAGATCTAGGGAAAGAATGCATCTATGTGCTCAACAGACTATCTGCAGAGAGAATATGACTTGATAAATATTAACCATTTTGTGGTCATTTTTTAACATATCAATGATTTATTTTATTTTTTAAAATTAACTTTCATTGGAGTATGATTGCTTTACAATGTTATGTTATTCTCTGCTGTACAGCAAAATGAATCCATTTTAGATATGCATATATCCCTTCTTTGTTAGATTTCCTTCCCATTTAGGTCGTCACAGAGCACTGAGTAAAGTTCTCTGAGTTACACAGTAGTTACTCCTCATTTTAGTTGAGGCATTTCTTGACTTTCACAATATTTTCCACCTTACATTATAATCACCTATAACTATATCAATATGTGCTTCCATCTTTGACCTGTCAGACAGCAGGCCCTCTGTAAACATTTACTGGCTAGAGAAAAAAAGAAATGAGTTCCCAGAGGGCAGAGTATATCTCAACTCTGCAACACTAAGTTGGCAATGCCAAGCACCTGGATCCCTGAAGTAGAATACCCAGATTTAGCAAATAAAAACACAGGGCACCCAGCTAATTTTGAACATTAGTCAAAAACAAGCTATTTTTTTAAATAAAAGTAGGTCTTATTAATATTTAAGATATACTGAATGGAATGTGTGCACTCAGTCATGTCTGACTCTCTTGCTACCCTTTGAACTACAGCCCACCAGGCTCCTCTGTCCATGGAATTTTCCAGGGAAGAATACTGAAGTGGGTAGCCACTCCCTTCTCCAGAATACTGGAGTGGGTTGCCATTTCCTCCTCCAGGGGAACTTCCTGACCCAGGGATCGAACCCATGTCTTCTGCATTAGGCAGGCAAATTCTTTACCATTGCACCATCTGGGAAGGGGGACTACTAGAAGTTTGTTTACTGTTTATCAGAAATTCAAATTTAACTGAATGCCCTGAATTTTATCTGGCGACACTACCCTGAAGCCATTTTTGAATCCATAAATCTTTATCTTCCTATGCTAAGACTGAGAATGAGAACTCAAGTGTGTCCATGGGACACCCAGTCAAAGTCATGATAAAAAGAAATTGTATGTAATCTTGTATTATTTTTCTTCAATCTAGGTATAGCTACAACTCATTTATTTTGAAGTAACCACTACTATTAAATTAACTTTCATTCCTCAAAAGAATATAGTAGAGCATAGTGTGCTTGTTTCTTTTTCTACTGAAGTAATAATAAAGAATTTCACAAAATCTTCCAAAATTACAGGAGAAACATATGGCTCATAGAAGTAACTCAAATTTTCATTTGCCTCTTTTATTTGATCAAATCTAGGGAAGAAGGGAATGGCAACCCACTCCAGTATTCTTGCCTGGAGAATTCCCTGGACAGAGGAGCCTGGCAGGCTATAATCCATGGGGTTGCACACACACACACACTAACACACACACAAGGAATAAGCAGAGTTTGTGGGCTGGTCCTGGTTACCCCAAGTCATCTTATTTTTTATTGCTCACATCTCTGGCATCAGTGACACTTATATAATTTAGTATTTGGGCACTTTCAATCTGTAAATATGCACAGGTTATTGCTATACATAGTATACAGGCTCCATATGTGTCTTCTTCAATTCTTTATCCCTAGCTCCTAGCAAACTTCTTGACAACAGAGGTGAAGGTTAATACACAGTCGGACAGTAAGCAAGTGGTTAAGAGCTCAGACTCTGCAGACAGATTCAGGTCCAGATTCAGACTCTGTCACTAGCTAGATGAACTTGCAAAATCCCTTAGTCTCTCAAGATTTAACTTGTCATATATAAAATGGGGATACAAATAATAGTTGGGACACAGGGATGCTTTGAGTATCAACTGCAATCTTGCATTTACACTGTTTAGAGAGAGCCTGACATGGTAGCCAGTGCTTTAAAATGGAGTTAATATTATATTACATTTCTGACTACTACTCTCGGCAAAGTGTCAATGAAATACCACCCCTGCTTCATGAGAACCTGACCTTGAGTTAATTCTCTAGCTCAACTTTCCTGAAAAAGCTGATAAAAATAAGAAAGTTGACAGGCAACACAGCTAATGTTAAGAAATAACCCTGAGTATTAAACTACAGCCGGAGTGGGAAGAACTATAAACAAGCTATAAATACATGATGAATACACCATGTTTTGAGATTCTCTGAGTACTGCATAACACGTGCATTGCATGAATATGTGGTGGTCACTCTGGAAGTTATGCATGTGGGGTTTTAAGACAGAGCAGCCTTATACCTACTGATCTTGTCTCCTTGGACCTAAAGTTGTCATCCTGAAAGAAGACAGTTTGGGATGGCTGTGTGACCTGCTGCCTGGACTTCCAGAAGAGGAAGCCTTGACGTGTCCAGCCAGCCCACTACAGCTTCTCTTCTCTTGTCATCCTGGCAGACTCCCAGTGGGGCCTCTTGTAGTCTCAAGGGTCTAATACTCACTAAGCCTGAGACAATGGCCTGGTTGTTTCACGTCTGTCTGTCCAGTGGCAGGGACCTCCTCAACAAATTGCCCAATGACCTTAGAATCCTCGACTAGAAGTAATCTTCTATGCCATCCCCTTGGACAAGTTACCCAATGTTGGAAGCTCTTCTGTGGTATTTTCAACTGGCCAGCTGATCTCTTCAACCTTTTTTTTTCAACCACAGGTAGAGATGTACCTTGTAGGAATCCATTTCATTGCCATGCAGTCCTCACTATAAAGGGCTTTGTTCTGCATCAAAATCTGCCTACCTGAAGTATCTAACCATTAGTTTTATATATATTTTTGTCATGAGAGCTACACATAAGTTTAGACTCTTCCCCGTGATTACTACTTACATACTTTCAGGGATCAATTTGATCCTCCATTAATTTCTCCTCTTTTTTTTTTTTTTAGCAGAAATATGTCAAGTTTCCTCAACTAATACCTATTGTCTTTGCCAACTTTCTGCCCTTCTTCCTGGACTAAGCCATCACATTAATCTTTCAGTACAATTTTTAGAGGAAGTGGTATTATCCCTTAATCAGGGCAAATGTAGACTCCTTAAAGCATGGAAATTTATTTTAAATTATAGGAATAAGAAAAAATTATGATATTATATATATATTGGGAAAGGAAGAAGTTGCAGAAAACACTAAAACACATAACAAATATATATATATATATATATACACACACACACACACACACACACACACACATATGTATACATATGATATGAATGATCATAAGTAATAAAGATACCAGTAACATAGTGCTATGCTGGAATTCATGTTTTAGAGAAATACCAACTGTATTCAAATTTTGGCACTACAAATGACTAAGCACGAAATTTGGCAAAGCTATTTTATTTCTCTAACTCCTACTCAGTTGCCCCATCTGCAAAACAGCAAAAGTGATGGTATAGATTTCACTGGGCTGTTGATGAGAGAAACAATTAATGCAAAATATTCCATGTATACTTAGTTGAGAGTAAACATCATGTAAATCATTATTCAGTTCAGTTCAGTCACTCAGTTGTGTCCGACTCTTTGCGACCCAAGGAATCGCAGCACGCCAGGCCTCCCTGTCCAGCACCAACTCCCGGAGTTCACTCAGACTCATGCCCATTGAGTCAGTGCTGCCATCCAGCCATCTCATCCTCGGTCATCCCCTTCTCCTCCTGCCCCCAATCCCTCCCAGCATCAGAGTCCTTTCCAAGGAGTCAACTCTTCGCATGAGGTGGCCAAAGTACTGGAGTTTCAGCTTTAGCATCATTCCTTCCAAAGAAATGCCAGGGTTGATCTCCTTCAGAATGGACTGGTTGGATCTCCTTGCAGTCCAAGGGACTCTCAAGAGTCTTCTCCAACACCACAGTTCAAAAGCATCAATTCTTCCAGTAAGGCCTTTGGATTCTGCGAAAGGATAACATTTAGTAAATGATGAAAGTGTTTCAGTTCAGTTTAGTTCAGTTGCTCAGTCGTGTCCAACTCTTTGCGACCCCATGAATCACAGCCCGCCAGGCCTCCCTGTTCATTACCATCTCTGGGAGTTCACTCAGACTCACGTCCATCGAGTCAGTGATGCCATCCAGCCATCTCATCCTTGGTCGTCCCCTTCTCCTCCTGCCCCCAATCCCTCCCAGCATCAGAGTCTTTTCCAATGAGTGAAAGTGTTTATTAAGAAGTTATTCATTGTTTTGATACAAGCTCCATGAAAATCTTCTATCAGAATTTATATTAATTTGTCAGTGAGCCCAGAACTGAAATGTTTATTACTTACTGAGGCAAAGGAAGAAAATAGCAAACTATGGGAATTAAGCCAGCTTTGCAACTTGCTGTGATTTACTGAGTCAGATTATTTTCTTTTGTCACAATTTTTGTCAAAATGGATAAAAGATTATTTTATAAGTTTGTTGTCATAAAGTTTAAAAGTATGAAAAACTAGCCTAAGTGCAGTGGTTTCTGACATGGAGCTTTGTGTACCCCTCAAGGGGCAGATGAGTCCTGGGGATGTAGGGGAAAACTCACTAGCTGTAACTTTTTATATCAATTTGATTCCTGCTTTGGGGTTTATTTTATAATGTATATAAACAGATTGGTATATAATATGTCTACATAATTTATAAATTATAAATATTAGGGCTCCTGCTCAAACGTGTCAATAATGTTTTATAAGCAAAAAACTTGGAGAGTACTACAATAGCGAAACAGAATACAGAATGTAATATTGAACATTCTAGGCTTTTCATGTATGAACTAGGATTGTAGTGATGCATGTATTCAAGGTCAAGGCTTTTCTATCATTGTCAGAAACTAAAAACCAAGGTTAAAGGAAATCGTTGGCAATTTAAGTAATTGGCAGTTAGGTTGAAAAGTTACTGCACAGTTGAGGAAAGAAACCTCCATTCTGTAGACAGATAACTCAGTTCCACTTGAAAGCATCATCAGGGCAGAGATTTTGTCTTTTTTATTCACTGCCAAACCTGCAACACTTCTAACAGAGCAGAGCATATAGTAAGCACTCAACTAAAAGTTACAGAGTGAACATATTAATTTGAATATATTAATTTGCTTGGTTGGTGTTACATACCAAGAAGCAACATGCCATTTTGCTTATAGATGCAGAATAGCCATAGTAACATGTCATAAAAGAAGATGGTTGTTGTTACAGGAAAGTTTGATTTTTCTCTCCTTTGCTTGAATAACTAAGATGAGTACACCTCTTGGTCCATGGTACTCTCTTTTACATTCTGCACTTTTTTTCCCCAATTTGCTGTCCTGGCTGTTTCTGGATCTCTCTGTGTGTCTGTTTGCTTTACTTTGTATCACTATTCTCTCTTTTCTTCATTTTTCTTTTATCTTTTTTCACTGATCTTCCACTTAAAAATCTCTCCCTAAACAATAAATACATACTTTGGCTTTATAGTGAGTAGACTTTAAAGCACATGTTGATAATTTATCAGTTGGACAAATGGAACATATATTAGTTAAATATTTAGTTAAGGTAAAATGTTTTCTTTTTAGATCATTGTTTAGATTTTTGTATCTAATAGAGTAGGTGTGAAACCTTATATGAAACTGGTCTGCTTACCTATAAGTATAAATTATTGATACAGTAAAACACAGATATGTGATTTATCATATAAAGGGCTAAGCCATTCTGATGAAGTTTAATCTTTTTGAGATTCAAAAACCATTTGGCATTTTCCCTGCCTTAAAGGTGTCTAATACAAATTTCAGTCCTCATTTATATTGCCATGGAAACAAGAAGTAAATAGCCTTCTTAGATTGTGGATTCTAGATAAATAGGAATTGACTTTTTATGGTGAAATCATGTGTGTTGCTAAAAGTAATCTATCAAAAAGGATTTAAAATTAAAAGGCAGTGAAACATATAGCAAAGTTAACTATAAAGACTGATGGATATAATTGTCAGAAAGTAAATAGGTGCATTTGGAACTTGGGGGATTAACAAGCTGAGTCTGGTTGTGTCTAAAAGATTTTTCTTGAGCTCAGAGACAGATGGCAAAGCTAATTCCAATGGGAGATTTCTGTATTCCCAGCATTCTTATTCATGGTTTAGGCCAACAGAGGGAATACCCTCATCATTGGGAGAGTAACTGGTCTGCTTACCTGTAGCATCCCAATGGGAGGCTGATAGCATCTCATTCTGGAGAAGGGCGGATGGAACAGATAATGCCAAACACAGAACAGAAGGCTGGGATTCATGCAAGGATAAAGTGGGTGAGAGCATGGAGCATAAAGAAATGAATTTGCATGCTAAGGGGCCAGGGTTTTCCATGCTTGAGGTAGCGATAAACAAACCGCATAATTCAGGAACACATAGAAGCCGGATGTGGCAGATACAGCCAGCTAAGCCTGTCCCCTGCTGGAGTTGTTGCTTCTAAGTGTCTGCTCAGTTGTGGTTTTCCTTTTCTAACACCCCTTACATCCAGTTGGGGCCACAGGACAAGTTCTTGCCAAAAGGATATGAGGAAAAGGTGTAAGTTGCTCATGGGACAAAGCGGTTTTGAGCAGGTATACCTGCTCCACAGTCTACTTCTCTGTCTAAAAGCCAGATTGAAAGGACTCGGAGGAGAGCAGATCTGTGAGACGAAAGGGCCCTAAAAAACCATGTGCACAGTGGCTTACGAAGGAATGCTCACACTGGGATGTGTCATGAGTGAAGCCATGGGAATTTGGGCTTTATCTGTTATTAATATAAAACTACCTAATGTCACATTGCCTTAATACAGAATTATCGACAGACTCAACAAATGGTTGAAAGTATGACAGAAGTGGAAAATGGTTATTGATATAGTCAGAAAGAGATTTTACATTAAGTATAAGTAATACTGAAAGAAGAAAACTGTTTTCAATGCTGCATATGTACAAAGGAAAAAAAGAAAGAAAAATGTGAAAAATTATAACACAACATAAGATGGCAGAAGTCAGACCAAAACAAACATTTTAGTAGTAATATTTAGTAATAATGATGTATGTGAAATGTTCAAAGTCATTCACTGAAAGGAACAAACTTAAGTCGATTAAAAATATAAATCTAAGTATATTTTGTTTATAAGAAGCATGCCTCAGGAAAATATATTAGACACTAACAAAGTATGTATGATAATATTAATATGGCCCAGACTAGAATTTAAGAACAGAATTCAGTTCAGTTGCTCAGTTTTGTCTGACTCTTAGAGACACCATGGACTGTAGCACGCCAGGCTTCCCTGTCCATCACCAACTCCCGGAGCTAACTCAGACTAATGTCCATTAAGTCAGTGATGCCATCTAACCATCTCATCCTCTGTCATCCCCTTCTCCTCCTGCCTTCAGTTTTTCCCAGCATCAGGGTCTTTTCCAGTGAGTCAGTTCTTTACATCAGGTGGCCAGAGTATTGGAGCTTCAGCTTCAGCATCAGTCCTTCCAATGAATATTCAGGACTGATTTCCTTTAGGATAGACTGACTGGTTGGATCTCCTTGCTGTCCTAGGGACTCTCTAGAGTCTTCTCCAACACCACAGTTCAAAAGCATCAATTCTTTGGCACTCAGCTTTCTTTATGGTTCAACTCTCACATCCATACATGACTACTTGAAAGACCATAGCTTTGACTAGATGGACCTTTGTTGACAAAATAATGTCTCTGCTTTTTAGCATGCTGTCTAGGTTGGTCATAACTTTTCTTCCAAGGAGTAAGCGTCTTTTAATGTCATGGCTGCAGTCACCATCTGCAGTGATTTTGGAGCCCCCCAAAATAAAGTCTCTCACTGTTTCCATTGTTTCCCCATCTGTTTGTCATGAAGTGATGGGACCAGACGCCATGATCTTCGTTTTCTAAATGTTGAGCTTTAAGCTAACTTTTTCACTCTCCTCTTTCACTTGCATCGAGAGGCTCTTTAGTTCTTTTTCAGTCTGCCATAAGTGTCTTGTTATCTGCATATCTGAGGTTATTGATATTTCTCCTGGGAATCTTGATTCCAGCTTGTGCTTCCTCCAGTCCAGTATTTCTCATGATGTACTCTGCATATAAGTTAAAAAAGCAAGGCGACAATGTACAATCTTGACATACTCCTTTCCTGATTTGGAACCAGTCTGTTGTTCCATGTCCAGTTCTAACTGTTGCTTTCTGACCTGCATACATATTTCTCAGGAGGCAGGTCAAGTGGTCTGGTATTCCCATCTTTTTAAGAATTTCCACAGTTTGTTGTGATCCACACAGTCAAAGCCTTTGGCATAGTCAATTAGAAGGGACAAAAAGTGACATTCTGACCAAAATAACAATCCATCACAAAGGTAACAGTTATGAACCTTGTTGTTGTTCAGTCACTCAGTCATGTCTGACTCTTTGCAAACCCCACAGACTACAGCACCCCAGGCCTTCCTGTCCCTTACCATCTCCTGGAGATTGCCCAAGTTCATGTCGTTTGAATTGGTGATGCCATCCAACCACCTCATCCTCTGTTGCCCTCTTCTCCTTATGCCTTCAAATTTCCCCAGAATCAGGGTCTATACTTTCAGGGATCATTTCTATAATTTTTTTATGAACCTATATCCACTTAATAAAGAATATTAGGAAAATAATAGGATCATAAGGATAAATCAACAGATTCTCATAGTGGGAGATTTTTAACACTCTTCTCTCTGAAACACACAGATCATATAGACTCAAAATAATAAAAATGTAGCTAGAGGATCTGGATAGCACACATTCTCGACACATACAAAGTAGTTGTAAAAATTGTAGTTAACTAGGTCATTCCAACCACATTGTAAGTAGGTCATAAGAAACTTATTAAAAGCAGAAATCAGTAACAAAAATTAATGGTCTTACACCCCATATACTTGCAGTTTTTATTCTTTAAAAGCACTCAGTTAATTCCTTAAAAAGAAAACATCAGAATTACAAAATATTTAAAACTGAATATTAATTAAAGCATTGTTCTTAACGTGAATTTGAAAGACAGTTATAGCCTTCTTTGCAGTTTGCGTTCCCTGGGAAGAAGACTTTGAAGTCAGCAGCACCCACAGAGGGAGGTGGAGAAAGCAGGGTTTAGGAGGAGAAGCTGACCATTGATGCCAGTCCAACAACAGTCTCAGCTGACTCTACAGGAAACTCTGGAGCTAAATGCCCTTTAGTTTTGGGCCAAGGTGTCCAGGACTTTATATTCTTGCACTGATCACTCACTGACTCTGGGCCACCCAGGAAGGGGCAGGACCTTGGACAAGGTACTGTCAGAAGCTGGGCAGTCCCTGAAGAGGCTGGGGGCTGAAGTCTTTCTGCCCACAGTTCTGCCAGCAGCTGCGACCACAGATTCTTCATTAAAGGTGACCGGGAGCCACATCACAATGTCCTTTCCAAGCCATTTGCATTTATTAAAAAAAAAATAGGAAAGATCTAGAATGATGAACTATGCTATCAAATCCAAAAGCTGAAATTATAAAACAACCCCTAATAAAATAGTTGGGAGGGAATATGAATAAAAGCAAGTATTCTTGAAACAGCATATATAATTTTTTTATATCCAATATTCTTAAGCTATATTTTAATATTATAAATTTTTTAAAATTTATATAAAATGAAAAAGGTGACATTTATAGATGAAGAAAGGAAAAATGATTATCAAAGAAACCATAGAAACTTTATATCAATAAACACCAGAACCTTAGCAAATTTATAAGAAAATATAAATTACCACAATTGAATCAAAAGAAAAGGGAACAGATAAGAAATTGGAGTAGTCAAAGTAGCTGTATACCTCCTCAGAAAGGCAGTAAGCCCAGATTTTTTACATACTGGTTCCACTAACTCTTTATGTAACAGCTGTTTCCCATAAACCTATTTTAAAGTCTAGAAGAAAATGGAAAGCCACACACTTAATTTTATAAGGCTGATGTAATTTTGTTACCAAAAAAAAAAAAAAAGGGCAGCAAAAGAATTGAGAACCTAATCTCACTTAAGAGCATAACAGAAACTGTCAATAAAATAAAACCAAAGCCAACATCTGTTTCCAGTCTGCTTTTTTCTAACTCATCTCAATTACTTCCTGTTCCTTGAAGCACTGTCTTCACTTGGTTTTTGGGTTTTTAACCCACTTATTGATTGATGTTTCTCAATATTCTTTGCTGGTTTGTCTCTTCTTCCCAACTTCTTAAAATGAAGTGACCCAGACTCGGTCCTTACACTTTTCTCTGTCTATAGCAGCTTTCATGATAATCTCATGCTGACTTATGTGTGTGTGTATATGTGTGTGTATGTGTGTGTGTGTATTATACATACATGTGTGTGTTAGTTGCTCAGTTGTGTTCAACTCTTTGTAAATTCTCCAGGCAAGAATACCAGAGTGGGTTGCCATTCCCTTCTCCAAGGGTATCTTCCCAACCCCGGGATCAATCCCTGGTCTCCTGCATTGCAGGGAGACTCTTTATCATTTGAGCCACCAAGGAAGCCCCATTATACATATACATGCAATACAAAATGATATATTATTCAGGGATCTTTATAGAAATAGAGCCAATAAGATTTTATATATAGAGATTTTTTTTTTTTATAAGGGATTGACTCATACAAATACAAGTCCCAAGATCTATCCAGCCAGCAAGCTGGAGACCCAGGTGAGCCAATGATGTAGTCTCAATGTGAAAGCTATAGTCTGAGACCTAAGAAGAGCCAGTGTTTTAGTTTTGTCTCCAAAAGCAAGAAAAAGCCATGGGAGTTCCATGATGGTCCAGTTGTTAAGACTTTGGGCTTTCACTGCCATTGGTCTGGGTTCAGTTCTGGTCAGAGAACTAAGATCCCACAAACTGTGTGGTGTGGCCCCAAAAAAGAAAAGCCAACATCTCAGTGTAAAAGCAGCCAGGCAAAGAGAATCCTCTTTTATTCTGCCTTTTGTTCTATTCAAGCCTTCACCTGATTATGTGAGGCCCACCTGCATTAGGGAGGGTGTCTGCTTTACTCAATGGCACCCCACTCCAGTACTCTTGCCTGGAAAATCCCATGGACGGAGGAGCCTGGTAGGCTGCAGTCCATGGGGTTGCTAGGATTTGGACACAACTGAGTGACTTCACTTTCACTTTTCACTTTCCTGCATTGGAGAAGGAAATGGAACCCCACTCCAGTGTTCTTGCCTGGAGAATCCCAGGGACTGCGGAGCCTGGTGGGCTGCCGTCTATGGGGTCACACAGAGTCGGACACGACTGAAGCGACTTAGCAGCAGCAGCTGCTTTACTCAGACTGTCAATTCACTTGTTAATCTCATGCAGAAACACACAGACTAATGTTTGACCAAATATCTGGGTTTCCTGTGACCCAATCAAGTTGAAAATAAGCTTTATTATCACAGATGATGACTCCAAATTTACATCTTCAGAATGGACCCTTCCCTATATCCAGCTTCTTGCTTAGTACCTCTGCTTGGATGTTGAAGAGGCATCACAAATATGTCTAAATCAGGCTTCCAGTTTTCTCCCACTTAGCTGCTTATTGCATAGTATTTTCCGTTTCAGTTCACAGTGACTCTACAGATAGTGCAGGCCCCAAACTGCTGGGTATTTGGGGAATTCTTTCTTTTGCTTCCAGACTACCAGTAAGCTCCATGGCTCTACTTTCAAAATATATTGAGACCCCAGCTATTCCTACTTCTACCACCCTGGTGCAAGCTGGGATCATTTTTCCTGGAGTTTTTCAGTGTTCTCCTATTTTATCTTTCTGCTTTCGTCCTTGAGCCCTTGGAGTCTATTTCAGTACTTCAGCTGCAGTGATCTTTTTGAAAGCAAGTCAGATTATATTGCTTCTGCTCAACATTCTCTGATGATTTCCACTTTCATTCAGAGTAAAAGCTAGTGTCTTTTAGTTTACCTGATTCTACATCATCAGGCCTCTTTCCCATGACTCTTTCCCTTCCATCCCCATCACATTGACCTCTGTTGTTTCTCAGACATGCCTGGCATATGCTCACCTCAGGGCCTTTGCACAACTGTTTCCTCTGCATGTATTACTCTTCTCTTTGATAGTTACATGACTTTCTCCATTGTTCCCTTCAGATCTTTGCACAAATACTACTTTCTCAGAAAGTAAGACTTTAATTTTATTTATAGTAACCTTGTTTTTAAAGAAGACTATATTTATGTATTCTTGGAGAAGGAAATGGCAACCCACTCCAGTGTTCTTGCCTGGAGAGTCCCAGGGACAGAGGAGCCTGGTGGGCTACTGTCTATGGGGTTGCACAGGGTCGGACACGACTGAAGCGACTTAGCAGCAGTAGCGGCGGCAGTGACGCCTCTTTCACCTTTCACAAGTAAAAGCAGTCTTCATTAATACTAAATAATATTTTTGTTTTTATCTGTCCAGATCTCTGTGTAATCTAACTGGTGTGAAGGTAGGGGAGCAGAAGGATGGCTCAGGGACACTGGGACACTGACTTTGTTTTCTTCTCACACTTGAGAATATGGCCTTTCTGATACTGAGATTGAGTTAAAACCTAAGAGAGTGATGATTATGCTAGCTCCCCAATATAGAACTTCTCAGATTCTTAGTGGATATGGACTACTAGAAAGGGAACTTAAGTGCTCAGTTCCAAAGACTTGTGACACGGCCGACGTCTTGCTGTTTTCTCAGATCTAGCTGACCTAGTTGGACATGTGCAACATCACCTGAAGCCAAGAGGGAATTAAGACCCTGGGAAAACTAGAAGCTAGCTACCCGTAAGTTTTAGAGTCACTGGCTAATTAGTTGGGGACCTAATGTAGTAGCATTTGGTTGCTTCCATTCAGGTTATAACTCCAAAAATACTAGAATCTGGTCCAGAAGAGGTACTTAAAATGCTGCAGTACACTTCTTAGGGTGATTGTGACTTAAAAAAAAACAACCCTGCAAACAAACATAGCCCTCCAAGGAGTCATGGAAATTGACAGAAATAATCGCAGTTGAAAATGTGTTGAATTTCTCACCTAAGTCGTAAACATGTGCTGTGAGTAGATGTTGGCGTTCTGCAACTTTTATCCACTGATTAGTCATTTAGTTAATATCTACCAAAAAGAGGCCTCATGAACTAGCTTTTAAATTTAGCCAGAAAAAATAGCACCATTAATGATGGCCTTGACATTCAGCAAAGCCAAATTAAGCAGTCAATCTGACATTTTATAGACAGTCTGTTATGGAGCCTCACACCCGTTGGATGTTCGATAAGCATTAATTGCCTGGCTGACAATGAACAGCCACACATCTGTCTGTTATAGAAGCTGCAGTGCTTGAGTAACCAGGAGAAGGCTGATTTTAGATATACTATGAGATAGGATCTTGTGAGCACCAAAATGTGTATGGGGTTAGAGTTTTGCTTTGTATGTTAAAATGGATTCATAATTTCCTTTTGAAACTGAACACATTCATTATAAACAGTATTCCCTTTGTCTATTCAAGGTGAAGTATCAGTTCATTGTGGTAGTGATCAACTGTTATTTCCTCTTTAAATAGAAAGCTGAGAGCTTCTAAACAATCATTGTCACATCCCCTTTTAAAATTATGTACATCAGTGCCAGAGAAATCATTAACATTTTGGATCGGATAACCATTAATTTCATTATTGTGCTGTTAGTGCACTGGATTCATTATAGTGAGTGGAGAATGGTAAACTCTGGTCTGCATTTTATTCCTTTATTTAAACTGATTCATTTCTACTGAATATAAACACTATGAAGCTAAATAAATACTTGTAATAATAGCAGCTAATTTTTCCTCATTTAATTCTCTGCAGTCATTGTGCTAGGCTCTTTGTATGTATTTAAGTTTGTATTGGAAGATTTTTTTTGCTTTTTCTGTCATATCTTTTTTATGCTTTTATGACTTTCACACTGCTTTATTTAAAATTACAGTTTCACTCATGCTTATTTAATCACAGTAATACAGTCAACCTTAGCTTCATCGGAAAGAATAAGAACACGTTTGAAGTATAATGAAGCTGATGAAGACTTTAAACCTTTAGAGATTGAGTACTGAGCAGAGACAGATGTTTTATAATAGAGGGACATGGTATAAAAGATAGCTGATCATGTGAATCTGATGAGTTGGTGAAAGAATTATTGGAATCTATAGATAAGCCCTAATTCTGTTTATCATTTTTATTAAAAAAAAAAAAAAAAAAACTGGTTCAAAATGAATTGTCCACACTGTGGGATGATCCAGCCGCTTGCCAAATCAATTGCTTTTAGTTAGCTTATCTGATGTTGATTGGATTTTGGGCCTGCATGCCTGGATAGGAATCCAGGATTGAATTATCAGCTTTCTTCTTATTTAGAGAGATGTGACTCTGAAGTGATGAGAGAGATTTTCATATCAAATCATTCATATCACTTTAAAAATTATATATCTATGCATATATATTTTCATGGATTAAAAGACGTTCTCCATTTAGTTACTTTTGAAAGTATTTGAGCGCTTGCGGATTATTCTTAAACTATTTTCCTCCTGTTTTGTAAGATGTAGAGACTTTACATGTAGCCCGCATCGACAAAGCATCAGATGTGTTTGCAGAAGGAGTGCACTTGAGCATATGGGATGACCCAAACACTTTATATTAAACTGGCCTGTTCTGCCTTGCATCGGGAAGGTTCCAGTGAAGTGGTTGCCTGGCAACTAATGGAGTTAGAGAAAACTGTGTGTTAACTGCCGGGCCTCTTGCCCTCCTCTGTGTGAACGCCTAACAAGGGGAGAGTGGCTTCAGTGTGTATTGCCTGATTCACAGCTGTCAAACCAAAGTGGTCAATGAAAGGAAAGATTGAAAAGAGATGGCACAGCTGGACTGGGTGCCTGTATTTATAGTCTTACACGTCTCTTATGTAAGCCTGTTGGAGAAAAAGATATTAAGGGAGGACTTTGAAAATAAAAGAGGAACTGTTGAAATTTGGGGTTAAATTTTTAAGAACAATCATTAACTTACATTGAGTTTTTAAAGAGTAGACTAAAAAGTGATAATTGAGGTGTTCCCACGCTATTATCTCAACATTCTTTGAAAATGTTCTGTATAGAAAAGAGGTAAAACATTTTATATGACGATGTCATGAATTTTAGGACAGAAACTGTTTTAGTGATTGTACGTATGCACACTCTAAGGTACAGGGCTGGTACATCTGCTCCTGCTCCCTTTCTATCCATATGACAGACGTAATAACTAGATCCTGGTTGTTCTCACTTGAGCCTGGATGGGGCCTCACAGCTCTCAACAAGACTCCACCAGTCACTACCAGTATTAGTCTGGGCAAGCAAGAAACTACCTTGGCGTTCTTCTTTTGTTTCCTTTTGGCTTTTTTTTTTTTTAAGTTGAAGTAACCATGGACGTAGGAGCCTGGTAGGCTGCAGTCCATGGGGTCGCAAAGAGTCGGACACGACTCAGCGACTTCACTTTCACTTTTTGCTTTCATGCATTGTAGAAGGAAATGGCAACCCACTCCAGTGTTCTTGCCTGGAGAATCCCAGGGACAGGGGAGCCTGGTGGGCTGCCATCCATGGGGTCGCACAGAGTCGGACATGACTAAAGCAACTTAGCAGCAGCAGCAGCAGCAGCATAGTTGATTTACAATATTATGTTAGTTTCAGGTATATAGCATAGTGATCCAGTGTTTTTGCAGATTACACTCCATTGTAGGTTATTATATGATGATAGCTATAATTCCCAGTGCTATGCAGTATATCCTTATTGCTTGTCTAATTTTTATATAGAGCAGTTTGTGTCTGTTAATCCCATACCTCTAGTTTGTCCCTTTCCCCTTCTCTCTACCTGTTGGTAACTACTAATTTGTTTTCTATATCTGTGAGTCTGTTTTGCATATACAGTCATTTGTATTATTTTTTAGATTCCAAATATCAGTGACACCATACAGCGTTTTTGTCTGTTCAACTTATTTAAGCATAATACTCTCTAGGTGCATCCATGTTGCTGTAAATATCAGTATTTCATTCTTTTTAATGGCTGAGTAATACTCCATTCCATTCCACACACATACATGCCACATCTTCTGAGTCCAGTTGTCTGCTAATGGACACTTGGTTGTTTCCTTGTCTTGGCTATTGTATATAGTGCTGCCATAAACATTGAGGTGCATGTATCTTTTTGAATTAGTGTTTTTGGTTTTTTTCATATATATATTCTGGAGTGGAATTCCTGGATCATATGGTCGTCCTGTTTTTAGCTTTTGAGGAAACTCCATACTGTTTTCCATAGTGCTTGCACCAATTTAAATTCTAATCAACAGTGCACAAGAGTTCCCTTTTCTCTTAAGTCCTCACCAACATTTGTTGTTTGTAGACGTGTTGATAATAGCCATTCTGATAGGTGTGAGGTGATATCTCACTATTGTTTTGATTTGCATTTCTCTAATAATTAGCAGTGTTGAACATCTTTTCATGTGCCTATTAACCATCTGTATATCTTCTATGGAGAAATGTCTGTTCATGTCTTTTGCCCACTTTTTGCTTGGGTTGCCTTGCCATTCTTTATGGCAAATTGAAAACGCTTAAAAGGTTCTACTTTTGAATTCTGTAAAAATGAGTCTGAGGGATTTGTGTCAATAGTAACTTTGAGGTGGCCACCCAAATTTCCTCCTCAGGAAAGTATAAGACAGGGATGGACCAGAGAAAGTCAGCTGAAGTAATTAGGATTTGGAAGGTAAAGTGATGTATTTGTCTGAAGGCTCCTACCACTGCTGCCACCTGAGAACATGGGATGATTTACTCTTTTAAAGGCCTTGTTCTTAGAACTGTGGGTCTGTCCTTAACTAAGCAGTAACTTCCCCTCCCTTCACCTTAAATCTGGAGATCAGTTCTTGCTTGCTAGAATTTGAACTCTAGTCTCCTGCCTGGATTGCAGGATTCCTAACATTGACCTTGAGTGCTAACCTATTATGACCCAGATAATATGGAGTAGGGGCTGTTTCCAATAGACTTAAAAGCTGTTATCACATATTGGAAAGGCCATTAAGCAGAAATGAGAGTGAATTTATTGACTTTCTACTAAGACCAAGGGGAGAAAGTTGTCAGGAGGGTGACTATGATTCAATATTCTGAAAGTATTGCTAATGCTTTGCATTCTCCTGTGAAGTATTGGGGCTTCTCTGATAGCTCAGTTGGTAAAGAATCCACCTGCAATGCAGGAGACCCTGGTTCGATTCCTGGGTTGGAAAGATCTGCTGGAGAAGGGATAGGCTACCCCCTCCAGTATTCTTGGGCTTCCCTTGTGGCTCAGCTGGTAAAGAATCCATCTGCAGTGCAGGAGACCTGGGTTCAATCTCTGGATTGGGAAGATCTCCTGGAGAAGGCAAGTATTGGGTGTCTCATCACTTCAAATATTCAGATAGGCAGGGAGGGTTGAAAGGGTAGAGTACTGACCACAGCTACGTCTTTCAGACTCTGAAGTGCATGTGGGTTACTAGGGGCTCATGTTAAAGTGCAGCTTTCCATCCAGTAGGTGTGGGTGGACCTGAGAATCTGCATTTCTATTAAGTTCTCTTTGATGCCGGTACTGCTGCCCTAGGGACCACATGCTGAACAGCGAGAGGTGAGTGATCTCTAAAGTACCCTCCAATTTAAAATTCCATTTACAGACAAAAAAAAAA
>SJYT01056094.1:406476-561830 GCA_006410635.1 Cephalophus harveyi | reverse complement strand
AAAAAAAAAAAAAAAAGCTAGAGTTTTACTTATGATACCTAAGACACATACTGTGCAGCTCTGATAAGCCACATCAGAGCCCCTTCTGTGTCTTACAGAATTCTCCCTTAATACCTATTATATTTTAATCAACACAGAATCAGTCTGCCTCCTCAGTAGCTCCACTTCTTCCTTTTCTCTTAAGGCTTTCAAGCTTGTCTGATATTACAGCCCTCTAAAAATTTCCTTTCTTCATAGCTGCTGCTGCTAAGTCGCTTCAGTCGTGTCCAACTCTGTGCGACCCCATAGAGGGCAGCCCACCAGGCTCCTCCGTCCATGGGATTTTCCAGGCAAGAATACTGGAGTGGGGTGCCATCGCCTTCTCCGTTCTTCATAGTTCCTTCCCCTGATTCATGCAGACTCTATTTCACATCTGCATGGTCACTCTTTCATGTGGACCCCACAATCTGCCTTTTAGGACAGCTGTCAAAATGTAATCCAGGGTTGGTCTTAGTCCTTGTGTCCTTAGTAAATTTTGAAAGACAGGATTGTGCCAATGTCTGCCATATGAAGACAGACAAAGGTCTCTGTGTAGGAAAGATTCATACAGTAATAGCTTATCAAGTTTATTCAATAAGGAAGAGTAAAAGTGCCATCCCTAAGTATCTGCTGCTGCTGCTAAGTCACTTCAGTCGTGTCCGACTCTGTGCAACCCCATAGATGGCAGCCCACCAGGCTCCCCCATCCCTGGGATTCTCCAGGCAAGAACACTGGAGTGGGTTGCCATTTCCTTCTCCAGTGCATGAAAGTGAAAATGAAGTTGCTCAGTTGTGTCCAACTCTTTAGCGACCCCATGGACTGCAGCCTACCAAGCTCTTCTATCCATGAATTTTCCAGGCAAGAGTACTGGAGTGGGTTGCCATTGCCTTCTCCCCCTAAGTATCTGAAAGACATTTAAAAAGAATGAACTTCTTTATATGGTGGATAGTGAAGTGTTGAAATCCCATAGCCATGGGATACAACCATAGACTAAAAGGTGCCAGAGGGCTTCCCTGGTGGCTCAGCGGTTAAGGATCTGCCTGCCGATGCAGGAGATGTGGGTTCAATCCTTGGGTCAGGAATATCCCCTGGAGAAGGAAATGGCAACCTACTCCAGCATCCTTGCCCGGAAAATCCAACAGACAGAGGAAGCCTGGTGAGCTGTAGTCCACGGGGTCCCCAGAGTTGGACATGACTTCACAACTAAACAACAACAAAGAAGATAACATCAGAGGCATCAAAGGAATGAGGGATCTGAAAGGGTGACCCAAGGCTAAAACCAGATGTGTGGGTGTCATTTTCCAAAGTGTCTAACTGGTGACAAAGAGAAATATAACCTGACTTCATGATGGGCAGACGGTTTCTGGTTTTCATGTGTACTATCTCTTTAGCTAAGAAAAGAACAACTTGATTTGTGTCCTTTTTCCATTCCATTTTCCCTCAGTGGACCCAAGTAGGTGAAATATGGCCACATCTAGGAGGAGAGCTCTAAGGAGAAGTAGGATAAACCACAATCGTGCTGGTTTTGAAGGGCTCATTATCACCATGTAGTTAATTTAAGAGTTAACGTGCCAAGAGCAAAGCTGTGAAACACAGATTCTTAGAGTAAACAAGCTACATATTTGGAGATGTTGGGAAAATCAATATGTTTCACAATTTTTAGCATATAAGGTGGATTTTTCCTTTACATGGTTAAGGTGAGGGGAAACTGGTATTTCAGAAATAAATTCACCTTTTTTTCTGTCTGATTATATTTATAGTAATATTATTTTACCGTTTTCATTTGTTCTGACGTTTTATTCTCTGAGAGTATTACTGTATTGCTTGAGAATTTTAAAAAGCCATAAATGTACAGGGAGGAAAAAACACTCCAACCAAATATCCCCACTCTTTCAGGCCATTAAGCTCCTCAAATGGGTTGGATTGCTTTTGCATTTGTGAGATAAAGAAGGTAAATAGTCCACTTTGAAACTATGGTCAAGACCCTTCTATCCTTAAAATCAAGGAAATGGGCTATTGTGGTTAATTGAACAGTCTCATCAACTGAGATTTACTACCTGTTTTATATGTGAGGTATAACCAAAATGCAATAAAGGATAATCACCATTAACACTAAATTGAGCAAAATGTAATCTTTGTTGATTCAGAGGTTAGTTCCTATCTCTGTAATGCCTCATAGCCATTGTAAACATCACTAATTACAGAATATATAAAAGGCTTTGGGGATCAGGCTGGGTCTGCCACAGTCTTTGCGAATTGCTCTTTTCTATACCTCCCTTAGACATGTTTACTTTTGTTTATCTCTCACAAAAGATAAGAGTTGAATGTGCCCCAAACAATCTAGTTATTTCATCTGTAAAATCATTCGTGTTCCTGATGGAATGAGAATTCGCGATACATCTTGCCCCTATCCAGTGCAACTCCAGTGCTACCTGTAGCTTACTAGGTAGAGATCATATTTTACCAACTAAGTACCTAACGAAGCCTATCATTTGTCACTCTACTTATCTTTGAGGATGTAGTAGAATTGCCATCGGTCAGTTTTGTGGCATAATGTCCCAAGTCCCAACCTAAAATTGGTTGTAGCTCATCTTGTGACTGCATGACAACTAATGTGACCCAAGGAAACTTAATTCAGGTACTATGATTTTAGGACTCAATTCACGTCATTTCCGTGTGAATTACAGAAGGAATGACACACTATAAATCCACAACTCTCTCTGTGGTAGGCACTTCGAGTGGATTGCATTCTCACAAACTGGGTTTTCCATTAGAAAGATTTGTGGTGTTTGCAGCGCATTAACAGCCAAGAGGAAGCTGTGATGACTGTAAATCTCAGCCTGGCCAAGGCTCTCCCAGAGACAAAACAGTGTGAACCAAGAAAGAGTCTGTGCAGTGTTTTCTTGTTTCTAAGCAGAAGCCTCCCATGCTTTGGCAGAATGTTGTGGCTTGATAGAGGACATTGCCATATGTTCTTACTTTTTTTCTAAATGTCTAGCTTTGAACTAATTTGGTAGATACTCTTTCTCTAACTTTTGGTACTTTTTTATCCCAGGGTCTAAAATGCCTTATATCCAGAAATTCTTTCTTATGTTGAATTATTTTTGTTTATGATGATGTAGAAGAGCTGTCATTATCTTCTGTGGAATTTTTAAAGAGATTGTCAGGGCATTCATTCATTCACTCATTCATTGCCCTGTACTTATTACACTCATGTAATGCTCGGGTCTAGGGGCTTCATGGTGGAGAAGGCAAATATGGTGCTCACTTTTATGCACATTGCAATTTAACTTTTCAGTAAGTTTGATGCTACAAAATAACACCCTTGGTCTCATCACCTCTTCTGCTACCAAAGGAGACTCTGTTCTTCCCTACGAGCTCTAGCAGGTCTCCAGACATTCTTTAACAAGCTTAGGTAGCCTAGAGGGCTGGCATTTCATGTGTCAGATGGCTGAGTTCTTCCTCATTTGTTGTTACCCAGTGAGGCACTTCCTCGGAGAAGGCAGTGGCAACCCACTCTAGTATTCTTGCCTGGAGAATCCCAGGGACAGGAGCCTAGGGGGCTGCCGTCTATGGGGTTGCACAGAGTTGGATATGACTGAAGCAACTTAGCAGCAGCAGCAGTAATGAGGCACTTCCTAATTGAGGTGCCTAGTAAATTTATTAAACTCATAACATTGACTTTGATTTCTTAGTTCCCTTTTTAAAAAATTGATTTATTTATTTTTGGCTGCACTGGGTCTTTGTTGCTGTGTGCAGGCTGTCTCTAGTTGCACCAAGTAGGGGCTACTCTTCATTGAGGCATGTAGGCTTCTCATTGCGGTGGCATCTTTTGTTCCTGAGCACGAGCTCTACGTGAGCTTGTAGTTGTGGCACACAGGCCTAGCTGCCCCACAGCATGTGGAATCTTCCTGGACCAGGGATCAAACCCACGTCCTGTGCATTGGCAGGCAAATTGTTAACCACTAGACCACCAGGGAAGGAGCCTTTTTTACCTCTTAATTAATGAGCTTTGCTGATTTTTAAAAATGATGTGTTGTTTGTAACATTAAGTTTCTAAGACCAAATGATATGATATCAGAATGGAAGTTGGGTGTTTTTAGAAATGGAGGTGATGGTTTGTACAATGGAGTCAGTCCTTAAAGTAGCGTGTAGGAGTATGTGGTGAATGTGAAGTCCTGTGGCCAGACATAGGACTTTTGAATGGAATTGTCATTAGGAAAGTCTTTGAGAGGAATGGATTTGGGCAGAGGGAGGGTGGAGGAGGCTGTTTCTTAGCTCTGGATTAGAAATGAGTTTCTATTTATTGAGCATCTTCTCTGTGCCAGGGGTTATGCTTGACTTTAAGCATAATTGTATCTAAACATCAAGCCAACCCGGTGAGGTTGTTATTGTCCCCATGTACACATAACAGCCTGAGGTTCAGAGAAGTTAACAAATTATCCAAAGGCCATGTGTTCAAGGTAAATAGTCTCCATGACCAAGTAGGCTATAGAACCACGATATGAATCAGATGTGTCTTCCTGCACAACCTATAACCTTAAAACTATGACAGTTTTCAAAAGACGGTTGTTAGAAATACACAGGTAACCCATGTTCATGGTAATGATACAAATAATGTTATATGTAAATGGAGTAAAATAGTAGTTCCTTCCTTCCCTCTATAGTTATACTCTATAATATAACCACAGTGACCAATTTGGTGTTGCTTTGTTGCTTATACAAACATGTAACATTTTTTAGGGGTTATATTCTTTTCCCAACTCTGCCAAGTCAGGTTTCAGGTCCATAGCTCACAAATCTCTGGTTGAGGATGAAAACCTGTTCTATGCAATATTGTCTTGGTTGCCTTTGAACAATCCTTATGAAAACAGATTTTAAAAACTCCCTTGGCAGGTTGTTTTGTTATTTAAACCTTACTCTAAAAATGAACATTTTCCATTTCATTAACCCAGATAATTTTTTTGCAGTTTGAGTCATTTCTGTCCTTCTCTGTATATGGGTTGATGGAGAGCAGCTGGTTACCATATCAGGTGCAATTACAACTTGGAAACCTGAAAAAAATCAGCTTAATGTGGGGAATATTAAAAACCAAAACACTCATCTAATGTAAAAAAAGAACACTGAAAACAGCTGAAATTTCTTTCAGTTTCTTTTAAAAGAAGCTATAAGAAGTCTAGAAACAAATTCAGAATTATACAGATTGAAAGTTTTGTATTGTTCAGTTCAGTTGCTCAGTCGTGTCCGACTCTTTGCGACCCCATGAATCGCAGCACGCCAGGCCTCCCTGTTCATCACCATCTCTCAGAGTTCACTCAGACTCACGTACATCGAGTCAGTGATGCCATCCAGCCATCTCATCCTCGGTCGTCCCCTTCTCCTCCTGCCCCCAATCCCTCCCAGCATCAGAGTTTTTTCCAATGAGTCAACTCTTCACATGAGCTGGCCAAAGTACTGGAGTTTCAGCTTCAGCATCATTCCTTCCAAAGAAATCCCAGGGTTGATTTCCTTAAGAATGGACTGGTTGGATCTCCTTATATTGTAACCTATACTTTTTCATTTTTAAATTTCAGATCTACAAATGCCTAAGCAGAATCCACTTAACATTAAGTCTTTCCTGTGAGCATTTTTATCTATAGCCATACTTGATTTAAAAAATAAAACAAAGCAAAATAAAAAATTCTCAGAACTGATGCTTCTGATATGTCAGTCCTTTTAACCAGGAAATACATAGGAGAAGCTTCGTTCTATTTCATTGTTATCATAAAGTATAAATTATTTCACTGCTGAATACTTTATATGTACTATTATATAATCTTCAAGTTCATGAATGGGTACAATTTTTAGCCCCATTTTTCAGATAAGAAAACTGAATCACCGGGTATGTGTTTGTCCGAGTCACCTGTGATTGTTCAAACTCTTAATTTTTGGTTACAAGTTTGCTGTTTATCACTGTTCTTCACCTGTCAAGTATTATGTAATTTCGCCTGTAGTGTTCTTAACCTATGCATAGTACCTTCATTGCCAATGGCATCAGTGGGAAGGAAGTCAGATCAACTCACTAACTTACCAAGTTGTCAAATTTGCCATATTGATCATTCACCTTTGACAATTTCTAAAAGAATATTAGATTTCATTTATTCATGATAAAGTAAATTTTTGAAAGTTAAATATATTCTGAATGTTTGCTATTTAATCTTACAAATACAATTGCATATGCTACATGTTACATACTCCCAATGTCTTTAGGACACTTTGCATGTTATTTTTTATTTTCTCACATTGTGAGTATTTAAAATATTCTTTATAAAATTTCTCAAATGGTAAGAGAACAGTAATTTTGTATTTCTAACAAGTTATAATGTTAACTATAAGTTATCAAAGAGAATCATATTCATTATGAAACTTAAAACTCTACTGTGTGAAATAGAAATGAGGACCTCAAGAAAGAATGTTGTTGTTTAGTCAGTAAGTTGTGTCTGACTCTTTTGCAATCCCATGGACTGTAGCCTGCCAGGCTCTTCTGTCCATGGGATTTCCAAGCACGAATACTAGAGTGGGTTGCCATTTCCTTCTCCAGGGGTTCTTCCCAACTCAGGGATCAAACCCGCCTCTCCTGCATTGGCAGACAGATTCTTTACCACATCCCAGAAAGAATAATGGACCACCAATTAAATCCACTCATCCCATACATATTAATTTAAAACATAAAGAATTGTGAAGATCAAAAATGAATTGGTCAGAATAAAATATTGCTATAATATGAATATTAATCCATTGGCAAAATAAAAATTACTTTTTAAAATTAAAAATATTTAGTATGAGCTTAAATAGTACTCTCATGTTCAGTAATTTGCTTGAAGGACTCATACAACTCACTGAAAGCTTGTATACTCACAGATATGGCTTATTCAATTCAGTTCAGTTCAGTCACTCAGTCGTGTCTGACTCTTTGCGACCCCATGATTCGCACTACACCAGGCCTCCCTGTCCATCACCAACTCCCGGAGTTTACTCCAACTCATGTCCATCGAGTCGGTGATGCCATCCAGCCATCTCATCCTCTGTCGTCCCCTTCTCCTCCTGCTCCCAATCCCTCCCAGCATCAGGGTCTTTTCCAACCAGTCATCTCTTCGCATGCAGGGGATACAAATCAGAACCTTTGTCTGAGGAGGCCTTACAAATTGCTGTGAAAAGAAGAGAAGCAAAAAGCAAAGGAGAAAAGGAAAGATATACCCATCTGAATGCAGAGTTCCAAAGAATAGCAAGGAGAGAGAAGAAAGCCTTCCTCAGTGATCAGTGCAAAGAAATAGAGGAAAATAATAGAATGAATGGGAAAGACTAGAGATCTCTTCAAGAAAATTAGAAATACCAAGGGAACATTTCATGCAAAGATGGGCTCAATAAAGTGCAGAAATGTTATGGACCTAAGAGAAGCAGAAGATATTAAGAAGAAGTGGCAAGAATACACAGAAGAACTGTACAAAAAAGATATTCATGACCCAGATAATCACAGTGGTGTGATCACTCCCCTAGAGCCAGACACCCTGGAATGTGAAGTCAAGTGGGCCTTAGGAAGCATCACTACGAACAAAGCTAGTGGAGGTGATGGAATTCCAGTTGAGCTATTTCAAATGCTAAAAGATGATGCTGTGAAAGTGCTGCACTCAATATGCCAGCAAATTTGGAAAACCCAGCAGTGGCCACAGGACTGAAAAAGGTGTTTTCATTCCAATCCCAAAGAAAGGCAGTGCCAAAGAATGCTCAAACTACTGCACAGTTACACTCATCTCACACGGTAGTAAAGTAATGTCAAAATTCTCCAAGCCAGGCTTCAATAGTACATGAACTGTGAACTTCCAGATGTTCAAGCTGGATTTAGAAAAGACAGAGGAACCAGAGATCAAATTGCCAACATCTGTTGAATTATCGAAAAAGCAAATGAGTTCCAGAAAAACATCTATTTCTGCTTTATTGACTATGCCTAAGCCTTTGACTGTGTGGGTCACCACAAACTGTTGAAAATTCTGAAAGAGTTTGAAATACCAGACTACCTGACCTGCCTCCTGCAAAACCTGTATGCAGATCAGGAAGCAACAGTTAGAACTGGACATGGAAAAACAGACTGGTTCCAAATTGGGAAAGGAGTACGTCAAGGCTATACATTGTAACCCTGTTTATTTAACTTATATGCAGAGTACATTATGAGAAACACTGGGCTGGAAGAAGCAGAAGCTGGAATCAAGATTGCCAAGAGAAATATCAATAACCTCAGATATGCAAATGACACCACCCTTATGGCAGAAAGCAAAAACTAAAGAGCCTTCAATGCAAGTGAAAGAGGAGAGTGAAAAAGTTGGCTTAAAACTCAACATTCAGAAAACTAAGATCATGGCATCTGGCAAATAGATGGGGAAACAGTGAGAGACTTTATTTTGAGGGGCTCCAAAGTCACTGCAGGTGGTGATTGAAGCCGTAAAATTAAAAGACGCTTACTCCTTGGAAGAAAAGTTATGACCAACTTAGACAGCCTATTAAAAAACAGAGACATTACTTTGCCAACAAAGGTCCATCTAGTCAAGGCTGTGGTTTTTCCAGTGGTCATGTATGGATGTGAGAGTTGGCCCATAAAGAAAGCTGAGCGCCAAAGAATTGATGCTTTTGAACTGTGGTGTTGGAGAAGACTTTTGAGAGTCCCCTGGACTGCAAGGAGATCCACCCAGTCTATCCTAAAGGAAATCAGTCCTGAATATATATTGGAAGGACTGATGTTGAACCTGAAATTCCAGTACTTTGGCCCCCTGATGCGAAGGACTGACTATTTGAAAAGACCCTGTTGCTGGGAAAGATTAAAGGCGGGAGGAGAAGGGGACGCCAAAGGATCAGACGGTTGCATGGCATCACCAACTCAATGGACAAGAGTTTGAGTAAACTCCAGGAGTTGGTGATGGCACGTAGGCCTGGCATGCTGCAGTTCATGAGGTCGCAAAGAGTCAGACACGACTGAGCAACTGAACTGAACAAATCAGAACCAGCCGAGGGAAGAGACACAAAGGGCAGAGTTCAGAAAGGGACCCAGCATGGAGCATCTGGCCCTCCTCTGCCTGTGGAGTCCTAGCCTTGCCCACTCTTGACCAGACTCTGTGACAGTATGCACAGGGGACTGCCAACCAGGGAAGCTCTCTCAAGTTTTTGGTGTCCAGAGTTTTTACTGGTGTTTACTCACAGTCATCCTATATGGCTGACATTTCATCTCTAGCCTCTCCTGGAGGTCAGACTACTACCTTTGGTCTCTTGCTCCTCTGGAGGTCACAGCTGATATAGTATGAACCAAAGCTCCCGTCATAAATCATGTTGTTATACTGTCAGTGGCCATAGCCCCAGAGACCAGAGATGCTCCTTTCAGGCAGGATATTCTTAGGCCCAGAGAGGTCCCCTTTGGATAAGGTTAATTCTTCACTACATAGAGGTACAGTTTTCTAAATAGTGTATTTCATCATCAGTGGTCCAAAATCGAATATTTTCTTTATTATCTGTTAAGTCGAACTTGTTTTGGGTGTACAAATTAGTGGTTTTCAGTGTTTTAAATTTTATTTATTTATTGTTGGTTGTACCACGTGGCTTATTGGATCTTAGTTCCCTGGCCAGGGATCGAACCCATGCCCTTGGCAGTGAAAGTACGGAATCCTATCCACTGGACTGCCAGGAAATTCCTGCATTTTTTTAAATTTCAAAGTTTTCATTTGACAAACTGATTTTTAATCAGTTGGCCATTTGGAGAACTGGTTTGGGGGCAGATTGATTTTCACCGAGTATCTTAAGACAGTGGTTCTCAGATTCTGGTAAGCATTGGAGTCACTTGGATGGCCTATTACGACCCAGGTTACTGGTAGCCCGCCAGGCTCCCCTGTCCGTGGGATTTCCCAGGCAAGAGTCCTGGAGTGGGTTGTCATTTCCTTCTCCAGGTCTAGGTTGCTGCTGCTGCTGCTAAGTCACTTCAGTCATGCCTGACTCTGTGGTACCCCATAGATGGCAGCCCACCAGGCTCCTCTGTCCCTGGGATTCTCCAGGCAGGAACACTGGAGTGGGTTGCCGTTTCCTTCTCTAATTCATGCATGTATGCCAAGTCGCTTCAGTCATGTCCGACTTGCTGCTGCTAAGTCACTTCAGTCATGCCTGACTCTGTGGTACCCCATAGATGGCAGCCCACCAGGCTCCTCTGTCCCTGGGATTCTCCAGGCAAGAACACTGGAGTGGATTGCCGTTTCCTTCTCTAATTCATGCATGTATGCCAAGTCGCTTCAGTCATGTCCGACTCTGTGAGACCCTATGGACAGCAGCCCACCAGGCCCCTCTGTCCATGGGATTCTCTAGGCAAGAACACTGGAATGGGTTGCCATTTCCTTCTCCAAGATCTAAGTTAGAGCCCCATTAAATTTATGCTCTAAGGAGTTCCCAGGAGATGCCAGTGTTGCTGACCTAGGGGCCACACTTTGAGAACCACTGGAATAGAGTGTGATGTGTGTCTGGTGTGAGGAAAGAGACGCATCACTGAAATGAGGCAGGGAAAAAAGGCAGAGAAGTCAGGGAACAAGGCACTGCTTCCTGTTGGCAAGAATGTTTGGGAATGCTCCCCATTTCAGATTAGCTCTGGGACCCCAGGATGGAGACAGTTCAGGGAGAGAACCTGAACCCAAGTCACCCCCAGAGGACAGCTGCGGGATTTGATGCTACACTGTGTGAGGCACACGGGGCCCTTTGTGTGTTACTGTAACCGGACACCAGAGTGATTTGCAGGGGCTTGTGTGAAGGAAGCCTTGTAGAAGCATACAGCCTATTAAAAAACAGAGACATTACTTTGCCAACAAAGGTCCATCTAGTCAAGGCTGTGGTTTTTCCAGTGGTCATGTATGGATGTGAGAGTTGGCCCATAAAGAAAGCTGAGCGCCAAAGAATTGATGCTTTTGAACTGTGGTGTTGGAGAAGACTTTTGAGAGTCCCCTGGACTGCAAGGAGATCCACCCAGTCTATCCTAAAGGAAATCAGTCCTGAATATATATTGGAAGGACTGATGTTGAACCTGAAATTCCAGTACTTTGGCCCCCTGATGCGAAGGACTGACTATTTGAAAAGACCCTGTTGCTGGGAAAGATTAAAGGCGGGAGGAGAAGGGGACGCCAAAGGATCAGACGGTTGCATGGCATCACCAACTCAATGGACAAGAGTTTGAGTAAACTCCAGGAGTTGGTGATGGCACGTAGGCCTGGCATGCTGCAGTTCATGAGGTCGCAAAGAGTCAGACACGACTGAGCAACTGAACTGAACAAATCAGAACCAGCCGAGGGAAGAGACACAAAGGGCAGAGTTCAGAAAGGGACCCAGCATGGAGCATCTGGCCCTCCTCTGCCTGTGGAGTCCTAGCCTTGCCCACTCTTGACCAGACTCTGTGACAGTATGCACAGGGGACTGCCAACCAGGGAAGCTCTCTCAAGTTTTTGGTGTCCAGAGTTTTTACTGGTGTTTACTCACAGTCATCCTATATGGCTGACATTTCATCTCTAGCCTCTCCTGGAGGTCAGACTACTACCTTTGGTCTCTTGCTCCTCTGGAGGTCACAGCTGATATAGTATGAACCAAAGCTCCCGTCATAAATCATGTTGTTATACTGTCAGTGGCCATAGCCCCAGAGACCAGAGATGCTCCTTTCAGGCAGAATATTCTTAGGCCCAGAGAGGTCCCCTTTGGATAAGGTTAATTCTTCACTACATAGAGGTACAGTTTTCTAAATAGTGTATTTCATCATCAGTGGTCCAAAATCGAATATTTTCTTTATTATCTGTTAAGTCGAACTTGTTTTGGGTGTACAAATTAGTGGTTTTCAGTGTTTTAAATTTTATTTATTTATTGTTGGTTGTACCACGTGGCTTATTGGATCTTAGTTCCCTGGCCAGGGATCGAACCCATGCCCTTGGCAGTGAAAGTACGGAATCCTATCCACTGGACTGCCAGGAAATTCCTGCATTTTTTTAAATTTCAAAGTTTTCATTTGACAAACTGATTTTTAATCAGTTGGCCATTTGGAGAACTGGTTTGGGGGCAGATTGATTTTCACCGAGTATCTTAAGACAGTGGTTCTCAGATTCTGGTAAGCATTGGAGTCACTTGGATGGCCTATTACGACCCAGGTTACTGGTAGCCCGCCAGGCTCCCCTGTCCGTGGGATTTCCCAGGCAAGAGTCCTGGAGTGGGTTGTCATTTCCTTCTCCAGGTCTAGGTTGCTGCTGCTGCTGCTAAGTCACTTCAGTCATGCCTGACTCTGTGGTACCCCATAGATGGCAGCCCACCAGGCTCCTCTGTCCCTGGGATTCTCCAGGCAAGAACACTGGAGTGGGTTGCCGTTTCCTTCTCTAATTCATGCATGTATGCCAAGTCGCTTCAGTCATGTCCGACTCTGTGAGACCCTATGGACAGCAGCCCACCAGGCCCCTCTGTCCATGGGATTCTCTAGGCAAGAACACTGGAATGGGTTGCCATTTCCTTCTCCAAGATCTAAGTTAGAGCCCCATTAAATTTATGCTCTAAGGAGTTCCCAGGAGATGCCAGTGTTGCTGACCTAGGGGCCACACTTTGAGAACCACTGGAATAGAGTGTGATGTGTGTCTGGTGTGAGGAAAGAGACGCGTCACTGATATGAGGCAGGGAAAAAAGGCAGAGAAGTCAGGGAACAAGGCACTGCTTCCTGTTGGCAAGAACGTTTGGGAATGCTCCCCATTTCAGATTAGCTCTGGGACCCCAGGATGGAGACAGTGAGTTCAGGGAGAGAACCTGAACCCAAGTCACCCCCAGAGGACAGCTGCGGGATTTGATGCTACACTGTGTGAGGCACGCGGGGCCCTTTGTGTGTTACTGTAACCGGACACCAGAGTGATTTGCAGGGGCTTGTGTGAAGGAAGCCTTGTAGAAGCATTTCAGAAACCAAAATCAATCTTTAACTTGTTTCTTTCTTAGTTTCTCTAGGACGTCATTGTGTTCCCTTGCTTTTTAAGTCCCGTAACTGTCTTCCTTTCTCTCCTACCTCAGGCCATGTTCAGTCTTTGTATGGTGGAAAGTGGTGCTGACGAGGTGAATTTACACGGTGTGACCAGTCTTGGCTTAAAGCAGGCTCTGGAGTTTGCATACACAGGACAGGTATGGTACCAGATGTCATCCGAGAGGCTTGACTTCACTTGACCAGAGGAGATTATCCTTGAGGAATGAGGTCTAGGTATTTTTCTTGTTATTCATGTCAATGTTAAAAAAAAGTTTTGCCTCCACTTAATAACTAAGATAATAGAAAGGTAAGTAGAACACTTTGATTTTAAATATGACCCCGGAAACATAGTATTTTAATCTTAGCTCAGTGGCTTGCCGATACGATTTTTAAATATCCTAAGGGATTATCAATGGGAAAGATTGCAAGATGACTCGAATTTTCATTGTTATCAGCTCACTGAAGCTCAGTGACTCAATCACGGCTTTATTGACCAAAAGTGAAAGTGAAGTGACTCAGTCGTGTCCGACTCTTCGCGACCCCGTGGACTGTAGCCTATCAGGCTCCTCTGTCCATGGGATTCTCCAGGCAAGAATACTGGAGTGGATTGCTGTTTCCTTCGCCAGGGGATCTTCCCAACCCAGGGATCGAACCCAGGTCTCCTGCATTGCGGGCAGATGCTTTAACCTCTGAGCCACCAGGGAAGTCCAAAAGACCAAATTAAAGCTTTACAGAGCTTTGTCTAACATCTTGGCACCCTGTCCTCTGCATTTATTTCAGGGTCAGGGCCTCAGATTAGAGTGATGGTTTAAAAGCCGAAGTTTGTTCAGCACTAAAATCATTAGAGGACCTACAGCAATCTCCAGAGAACATTCATTTTATTTCTTGCTTTTTAAATGGAAGAATAATAGTGACAAGTAACGTATGTTAGTGTATGACTGTCAGAGAAAATCAAAACAAAACTGCATACGAACAGTATGAACAGAGCTCTGAAGGTTCATCTTTCTTACCTAGTTGCATGTTAGTGAAACAACTATAAGAACACACGAAACCCATCCATATAGAATTATTTTTAAATCGAGATGTAATTTTTTTAAGATTTATTTTGATGTGGTGTGGAACATTTTATTTTATTTATTTATTTTTAATTTATTTTCTCCAATTTTATTTATTTTTAATTTTATTTTTTTACTTTACAATACTGTATTGGTTTTGCCATACATTGACATGAATCCACCACAGGTGTACATGAGTTCCCAATCCTGAACCCGCCTCCCACCACCCTCCCCATATCATCTCTCTGGGTCATCCCAGTGCACCAGCCCCAAGCATCCTGCATCGTGTATCGAACCTAGACTAGCGATTCATTTCTTACACGATAGTATAAATGTTTCAATGCCATTCTCCCAAATCATCCCACCCTCTCCCTCTCCCACAGAGTCCAAAAGTCTGTTCTTTACATCTGTGTCTCTTTTGCTGTCTCGCATACAGGGTCATCATTGCCATCTTTCTAAATTCCATATATATGTGTCAGTATACTGTATTGGTGTTTTTCTTTCTGGCTTACTTCACTCTGTATAATAGGTTCCAGTTTCATCCATCTCATTAGAACTGATTCAAATGAATTCTTTTTAATGGCTGAGTAATACTCCATTGTGTATATGTACCACAGCTTTCTTATCCATTCATCTGCTGATGGACATCTAGGTTGTTTCCATGTCCTGGCTATTATAAACAGTGCTGCAATGAACATTGGGGTACATGTGTCTCTTTCAATTCTGGTTTCCTCGGTGTGTATGCCCAGCAGTGGGATTGCTGGGTCATAAGGCAGTTCTATTTGCAGTTTTTTAAGGAATCTCCACACTGTTCTCCATAGTGGCTGTACTAGTTTGCATTCCCACCAACAGTGTAAGAGGGTTCCCTTTTCTTGATGTGGAGCATTTTAAAAGTGTTTGTTGAATCTGTTGCAATGTTGCTTCTGTTATTTATGTTCTGGGTTTTTGGCTACGAGGCATGTGGGATCTTAGCTTCCAGATCAGGAATCGAACCTGCACTCCCTGCATTGGAAAGTGAAGTTCTAACCACTGGACTGCCAGGGAAGTCCCAATTGAGATGTAACTGACATATAACATTGTATTAGTTGTAGGTATACAACAGAATGATTTTCATTATGTACAACAGAATGATTTACAACAAAATAATTACTGTAATAAGTTTTAATTCATGTTTGTCACCACACAAAGTTGACAAATTTTTTGTGTGATGAGGACTTTTAAAATCTCCTTTCATAGCATGTTTTAGATATACAGTACAGTATATCTAGTTGCCATGTGATACATTACAACCCAGGACTTATTTTTCTTAAAACTTTTATATCTTATAAAAGTTTGTACCTTTGACCCCCCCTTCACCAACTTTGCCCACCCTCGTGACCCCCTACTTTCATTTGAGAGCTACTCAACTACGTCAGATCAGATACCGAGTAGTTATTTATCTTCTTTTATAGCGTTTTGTTCTTTAATTTCATTTCATCCAGCTTATGTTCAGTGTCTTCTGTGCTAAAATAAGGGCTGCTTCTTTTGGTAGGCTCACATCCTGGTGGGGGAGAGTCATATACATAACTCCATGTCCTCACTGTGGTGGGAGGCATAATAGCAGAATACGAGACACAGTGAGGACAAAGGAGAGGATGTGGTTAACTCGGTTCCTCAGTGCAAACCTTCACAGAGAAGGTGGTATTTGGGTCTTGAAAAATGTTGGGAGTTCAGTTTTTACTAGCATTCTTTCTTCAGAGGCTTATTAAGGTATATGATATTGTTCATTCTCTTTTCCAGAACTGGTAGAATTTGAGATAGGTTTATAGAATAACTGGGGCAGTTCTGGCAACTGGAATGAAAACAGTAGGTAGAAAGGAAACAAAATCAGCAATAAAGTAGTGGGTACAAAGGAGAATACAAAGGAGATGGATCACAGATTCAGGATCAGCCCAGCCAAACTTCATGCCTTAAGAAAGCAGATAGTGATGGTTCACAGAGTTGTCAAAACATATCCCTAGTGAGGTGAGTGAATAATGTGTTGTGTGCTGTTTAGCTTATAGATGTAAAGAAAGACACCAGCTCTAGTGTGTGTCTTGTGTGTATTTTTCTCTCCACACCTGAATTACAGCTGCACCTGCATTTGCCTATGTCTAAAGTACGCCTGATAACCCATAGCTCACACTTCACTGGTGACCAATGGGGACACAATACTAAATATTGTTTTTTATAAACCTACCCAAATAAGTACTCTCTATACTTAGATGCCTTACCAACAAAATCCCTTCAGCTTAAAGGCTATAAGAGTGCAAAGCGTGTTTAAATCACTGGTAAATGACAGAGCATAAAAACTGCGTGAATCCTGAGGTAAAACACTCAAATATAAGAGGCTGCCTTATTGTTTGTCGTGCTTGTTTTGTGGTTTCTTTCACAGTGGTTAAGTTCACATATTATATGTATTAAATATTTATATAAACTTCTGTATATATAAACTTGTATATGCATTTATAGACTTATGTATTTCCTTTACCCTGAAAGTCCCCTTTTCTTCACCTGTTCATCTCTTCCCCTCTCCCCTTGACAACCAATAGCAGATTTTCTTTTTTTTTTTTACTGTTTCAATAGTTTTGTCTTCTGAAAAATGTCATATACTTTTTGGAATCATACAGTATGTAGACTTTTCACATTGGCTTCTTTCACTTAGCAATATGCATTTAAGTTTCCTCTGTGTCTTTTATGACTTGATAGATCATTTTTATTGCTGAGTACTATTCCATTGCATGGATATATGAAGGGCATCTTGGTTGGTTCCAGTTTTTGGTGATTATGATGAAGTTTTATATATATACATACACACATACACACACACATGCACACATGCACACACATATATGTATATACAGACATTGGAAAAGACCCTGATGCTGGGAAAGATTGGGGGCAGGAGGAGAAGGGAGAGACAGGATGAGATGGTTGGATGGCATCCCCAACTCAATGGACAGGAGTTTGAGCAAGCTCTGGGAGATGGTGAAGGGACAGGGAAGCCTGGCTTGCTACAGTCCATGGGGTCACAAAGAGTTGGACATGACTGAGCTACTGAACAACAATACACAGACACAGTGTGTGTCTATGCGTATAGTGTACCTGTGGCACAAAGGACCTATGAAACTTGCGCTGAAGATTGGGGCATTAGGGGAGCTGACTTTTGAAGGGTAGTGAAAGTTGCTGTCGTGTCCGACTCTTTGTGACCCCATGGAATATACAGTTCATGGAATTCTCCTGGCCAGAACACTGGAGTGGGTAGCCATTCCCTTTTCCAGGGGACTTTCCCAACCCAGCGATCAAACCCAGGTCTCTTTCATTGCAGGCAGATTCTTTACCAGCTGAGCTACAAGGGAAGCCCTTTGAAGGGTAAGGAGACTGCTAGGAAATAGGGAAGAAGTTTGCAGAAGAACAAATGTGTGTGTGTCCACTTAAAAACAAAGTTCTAGGGGGAGACTTAGAGTTGCATTTATTTTGCCCAGTGACCCATTCTTGCTGTTGCATCTGTACAGAGGTGACAGTCCTGCAGCATATACTGCAGTAACTCATCTTTTCAGATTGTGCACCGAAGGGACAGGAAGTGGGCTGGCATTTCGTGGAGCACCCTCTGCAAGAACAAGGGCACTGCCCCAGGCATGTCATGTTGTGTAGCCTAATACTCTAGACAGCTCTGAGGAATTTAGTGATCCTGTTGTAAAGACAACAAGCCCTGGAAGGTGCAATAAATGACTAAGATCAATCTTCCAGGTTTGACCCAGTGAGTCAAACCCAGTCCTCTTAATTTTCATTTATTCTTAACCCTTATCCTTTTCATTTATTCTTAACCCTTATCCTTTTCATTTATTCTTAACCCTTTCTTAATGCTCTATGTCATTAAGAAAAAATTAAGTCATATTTGTTATACCTTGATTAAGGAGGTGGGGAAGTATTTGGACGTTTTAGAAAGTGAACTCTTTTTGATGATTCTCCTGACCTGGGTGCTTTTCCAGTGCTGAGTTCATGAGGGCTCTGAGTTGCTGCATTTGTACTTTGTATGTGATTATTTTTTGCTGCAGAGTGGAAGTTGGTACAGTCTTTCTTGAACAACATCCATGGCAGTTTGGTTTCTTAAACACCAAAGTGGCTTTATGATAAATCTGTTTTCCCTTTGAAACATGAACATAGATAATGGCAAAAAATGGAATTGTAGTATACTTGGGAAATGCAAAAAAGCTTTGTCTTACTCTAGTAATGAACATTAAGCAAAGAATTTAGAATAAAAACATGAATAAAAGCATGGTTCTTCAATTTCTTACTTGTTATTTACTATTGTGGACATTTGCTGAAAGATGGTCTTCAGCCATGATATGTATGTAGATTTGTAAAAATCTTGAGTTAACATTTAAAGTATCTACCTAAGCTATTCCTACTGATAGTTGATTATACCTTCAGTCTGTTGTAGTAAGCATAGTATAAAATGTTAAGTATTTTAAGTGCCTGAAAATCGTTATTGCCTTGGGAAAGAAATTGAAAGTATAGAGTGGGTGTGATGAATGAGTACCACTGTGTAACAAGGTGTGTGTGTGTGTTCCTCCTACACACTGTTCTAAAGCATAGCCTTCTTAAAATTGGTCACAGATATCATCCAGATAGTTTTAAAGAAAAATCAAATTGTCCTCCTAATGCTAATACATCCTCTGAAAATGCATGCACTTTTCTTATCAAGGCACATACACACTCTGGCTTCACGCTAGTTAGCGGCGTGCCCTTCCTGTGGGAACACCCTGCTTGGGTCACAGCCTGAGCAGAGCCCCGCATGCGTGGCCGTGCTCATGGGTGACCCTGCACAGCTGTACACAGCGGAACTGGCCATGGTCAGCAGAGGAGCCAGACTGCAAGTCCTGTTCTGGGCTGGCTCCAGGAGCTCGGTTAAAAGCAAAGGGTATGATGCAGAATTGTCACTGGGCAGATCTGCCATAGGGAGAAAAAGATAAAGTGAGCCTGAGAAAACGCCACCTTTTACTTACTGGTGAGCAAAGGTAATCCTGTTCCCCTGCTGTCCCTCAATCTCCTTGCTTTCCAACTCTGGCCAGAAATCCATTCCTATTTCAGCCCAGTCCTGATAGAAGAGACATGAAAAAGAAGGGGAAAAAAACTGTCTATACTTATATATATATAAAAGTATAACTGGATTCACAGTACAGTTGTTCTGTAATACTGACTATTGTACTACAGAAACCAACACAAAATTATAAAGCAGCTTTCCACCACTTAAAAAAAAATAAACTTTTTTTACAAAAAGAGGTTGGTATTGACATATGCACGCTACCATATATAAAATAGATAACCAGCAAGTCCCCACTGTATAGCACAGGGAACTCTACTGAGTACTTTGTAATGACATATATGGGAAAAGTATCTAAAAAAGAGTGGATATATTTATATGTATAACTAATTCACTTTGCTATACAGCAGAAACTAACACAAGATTTTAAACCAACTACACTTCAAAAAAATTTTTTTAAAAGAAGGATTCTAATGGAGATGTTACTTGCCTCAGATGATGCCTCAGAAAACCCAGCCAGCCAGTGAGGAGCACCTGACATCAAGACCCTTTCATAAAGATACGAGCACTGCTCAGCAAGTGTAAGTGAAAAAAAGGTGAAAGTGTTAGTAACTCAGTTGTGTCCGACCTTTTGTGACCCCATGGACTATAGCCCACCAGGTTCCTCTGTCCAGGAAATTTTCCAGGCAAGAATACTTGAGTGGGTAGCTATTCCTTTCTCCAGGGGATCTTCCTAACCCAGGGATCAGACCCAGGTCTTGAGCACTGCAGGCAGATTCTTTGCTGTCTGAGCCACCAGCTCAAGTGGAAGAACATGCAATCCTAAAGGTCTTTGATTATGCCTCTGGAATTTGAGTAGGTAAGGGCCAAAAATGAAAGCAAATAGGACTGAGAACTACAATAAAGTTTGCCGTGTTAATACTCTGGCTGCCATGATGTTAAGGACGAAAGACTATATGCCAATACTGTGATAAAGTGAAAGTTGCTCAGTTGTGTCCAACTTGGCGACCCCATGGACTATACGGTCCATGGAATTCTCCAGGCCAGAATACTGGAGCTATTCCCTTCTCCAGGGGATCTTCCCAACCCAGGGATCAAACCCAGGTCTCCTGCATTGTAGGCAGATTCTTTACCAGCTGAGCTATCAGGGACTAAATACCTTCCATATTGTAGAGCAAGGGGTTCAAGCTCGTTAGCTTCCTCTTAACTTTCCTGAGAACTCTCCATTCCATGTGTTTTGTCCCTTGCTGCCTGATGGAGCATTTCCAGAAACCCAGTGAAAAGAGAAACTGTGCACTCAATGATAGGTTTTTAATCCCCTTTGAATTTCCCAGAGTACCCCTCTGCTAAGTCACTTCAGTCGTGTCTGACTCTGCGACCCCATAGACAGCAGCCCACCAGGCTCCCCCGTCCCTGGGATTCTCCAGGCAAGAACACTGGAGTGGGGTGCCATTTCCTTCTCCAGTGTATGAAAGTGAAAAGTGAAAGTGAAGTCGCTCAGTCGTGTCCGACTCTTAGCGACCGCATGGTCTGCACCCTACCAGGTTCCTCCGCCCATGGGATTTTCTAGGCAAGAGTACTGGAGTGGGGTGCCATTGCCTTCTCCAACCCCTCTAGGTACTGCTAACTTTGTCAGCCGTGAACCAGACACATCGTATCTGGGCAGATGAAAAGGATTCTTTGATATCTGTTGTTCCCTTGCTTTTCTTTTCATATCCAGCAGCTCCAGCCTCTGGTTCCTCAGCATCATGGAAGAACCTATCACTATGGGGACACACATCCTGATTACCGTTCTCTGGTGCAGAGAATGCTTTAGTAGAATCTTCACGAGGACATTTTGTATTAACTATTAGTATTAATATTTTGAACGCTTTGGAAATCTAGGAAAGTATGATACTCTGTGAAGTGAGAAAGACTTTTGTTTTTTTAGCTATAACTGTGCTCATGTAAATCAGGAATTGAAAACTAGAAGACATAGCTCCTTAATTTTCTTGCTCTTGTATAGTCAGGGTTTTCTTCCTGATTCTCATTTGTTTATTTAATGTGTTCACGTGACTTTTTTATAGCCCTGATAAGGCAGACACTGTAGCCTTATTTTGATGATCATTGAAAGTGTATTTATTCTCTGCAATAGAATACTTTTCTCTGGAGACCTGAGCGTCAGACCTGGCAGCAGAGTGACAGGAATCTTAATTGGAACTGACTTCTCATAAACTATTCCTTCAGGAAAAGATGTGTCACTTTACATGAGAAAAAGTCCCCATCAGATTTACTTATTATAAACATAACCTGGTGGAACTAAATGTTATTAGCACATGGAAAAAATCTGGGAGAAATATTTTTTAAATGCTTCTCTTGGGAGTAGCATTAGGCCATTCAGTGGTTTAAATATTTTAGCTGGAAAATTCTTTCTTCACCTGGCAGTACCTACAGAAGCCTGGCAAGCAAGAGGCCCCCAGGGTATGCACCCTGTGCCCTAGGCTCCAGAGCACACAGTCTACAATCCACAGTCTAAGGAAGAATATTTTGAATTGTGCAGAAAGTGATTATTTTCTTCTTACCTTAATTCTTGCAGAGTTGTGCCAGAGTCCATAACTGGATTGTTGACACAGAAAAGTTTGAGAAGAGTGAAATGAAGGGGAAAAGTTTGAATTCCATCAATGAGTTTTCACATTCTTGGATCTTTTGAAACTCTATATTATTGCCTTTAGAGAGATCTTCTCTCTCTTTTTAATCAGTGGATTATTGAAACAAATGAGCAGATGTGTCTGCTTAAAGTTTTGGGGTGAGGATGTTACCATGGGTGGTTTCCTAGAAAGTGTCAACCAACTTGACAGACAGAAACCATATGCCAGATGAAATTTTTATGGCTTCTCTGGATGTCAAGTAAAATGATAAATCCTTGATTTGGTTGGGTAGTCAAAATGATAAGGACAGGTTGGGGACCTAAACATTTATTGTGAAAAACTGAGAAGTGAGATTTTAAAAGTTCCGATCCTGCCTCACCTCAGAAGCTTACTTTTCTCAGCTGAGGACCCAAGAACAGTGTCACTGGGCCCAAAGCCTGTCCGTTCCTCGTGGTCGACAGCGATTCAAAGTGAAGGTCTGTGGGAGCGCCCCTGCCTGTAGAGCAGGGTCGGTTTTAACTGACAGTTTGCCTGTGCCAGCCTGTTATCCCTTTCAGTTCAGTACAGTCGCTCCGTCGTGTCTGACTCTTTGCGACCCCATGGACTGCAGCACGCCAGGCCTCCCTGTCCATCACCAACCCCCAGAGTTTACTCAGACTCGTGTACTGACTCATATCCCTTTATCCCTCATGAAATCCCTGTGTGTGTCTGCTCAGAGAAGACTCAGGCTGTGGTTTGTACTGCAGGCATTACAGAGCCATCTGCTCAGCATAGCAATGTCTAAAATGTTGCAGAGTGAGGAAGTCTAACTGTGGCCACACTTCTGAGGTCAGTTTTCCAACTTGGTAATGAAACTGATTATTTTGATTTGTTAAAAAAAAGTATTTCCTGGCCTTTTCTTAATAATTTAGGATTTCTTAGTTGTCTGATAGTCACTCTGCAGAAACAGAATGGCCCCCTCACCCACTCAGCGTTTGATGCAGTGTTGAGGCTGGTAACAGCACACATGGACCAAGAGGATAGGAAAGGGTGTGTCACTCACATGGTGGGGCTTTCGGGGCTAAGAGGGTGGGTTCCAGTAGGTCCAAATATGTCTTCGGAAGGCAAGTAGGGGTGATTGATCAGCGTTGGTGTTTATTGTGGTTAGGAGGTGGGGCTGGAGGATCCTCCATGTAGCCAGAGGCTTGTGTGGTTTGAACTTTCCACCAGCAACAAGGGAGAGAGACCTCAGACTTTTCCTGTATTTTCCCCCAGGTGTGGAGCAAGCAGAGAAGAGGGAGTGGGGGGGCTTGAGAGCTGTCACCACACATCAAAAATGGAGATGGACTCTATTGCGTTAGTGTAGCATTTTGCTTGAGTGATAGTCACATTTTAGACACAGACATTTTTCTTTGGCACACTGTGAAACACAGTCATTTATTGACAACAAAATGTGTTTGAACAGTATGCTCACAGCATTTATAATCTTTCCTGGTGTAAGTTCTGTGCTGCAGGACCCATTGTGGACCAAGGTACTTGAGCTCATGCATACAGAACATGCACACTGATGACACTCAGAGGGTCTCTGGATATCTGAGATAATATTAGATGACAAGGATGTGTGTGACCACTCTCTGTTGTAACCTTGTTTTCATTATACAAAACTTTATTTAAATGAGCTGGATTTGTTCCTTGGGTCCTCCTCTCTCCCTCCCACACTCTACCTCCCAGCCCCACCCTACTGTCAGGAGGGTGAATAGACAGAGAAGTGTTTCCTGTGTGCTCTTGATAATGGCCTTATTGTCACAAGTGGAGAAATAAACAATCCCTTCTTTTCTATTTGATGTCCTCCAAAGTAGAAAAAAATAATATTCAGCAACTCAAAAGAGTAGGTCAGCCCCAGTAAGCTAACTCGGTCAATTTTGCACTTCTGTGCACTTGCTTCTCTCTCTTTTGGCAGAAAGTCCCATTGCTAGACATTTTTCATTTCATCATGTCCATCTGAGTTTTTCCTTTGCTATGGCAGATGAGTGGCAACTCCTGTTCGGAGTATTTCTAAGCAGACATCATTGCAGTTATATTCTTTCTTGATCGTTGGAATTTCTGAAGGTTGGCTGTACTCAGAATCATTCCCTAAGGAAACTGTGAACCTTCCTTTAGGTGTCTCATGAAAACGTCTCTGAGTGGAGGGAGCTTACCAGTATATTTAGTGGAGATTCTTGATTAGCTCTTTAGTTATCATAAGAAGTCAGCCTATTGATAGCTTTTTAAAGGACATGAAACTTTTCCACTGTTCAGCAAAAGAGAATAATTACACTCCAGCCTCAGCCTGTTTGCTAGAAAGCTCTCACTAAAAGTTGACTGGGAGGAATTATACATACAGCGAATTCTCAGAAGATATGAAGCCTGCCAGTCTGGCTTGGTGATTCTCAACCTCATCTATCAAGCCTTAATATACAAGGGCACCTTTACTATCTTGAAATGAAATTCTTAATAATATAATTTACCCATGCAAATTACTCTAAACACTAGTAAGAATATCTCATGTGTGTGTCAGTCACTCAGTCATGTCTGATTCTTTGCGACCCTGTGGACTGTAGCCAATGGCCCATCCATGGAACTCTGTAGGCCAGAATACTGGGGTGGGTTGCCATTTTCTTCTCCAGGGATCTTCCTGACAGGGATCGAACCTGGGTCTTCTGCATTGCGGGCAGATTCTTTACCATCTGAGCCACCAGGGAAGCCAAGAATATCTTAACCATATATAAATAACAAACAGAAGGAAAGAAGGTATATTGAAAATAATGTGCAGTTCAGTATGTAGAGGCTGGAGCAAAACTCTTCATAAGACATAATGAAACAGTTGCCTGTCTATAGCTACAGGTAGAATCCTCGTGCTGCATATAGATGTAGAGTGACACAAAAGGACATTTTGCTGGAAACGGAGAGGTACCACAAGGGCATGCCCTAGGCAACATGATTTTCTGAAATACTGAACAACTTTCAGTGAAATTCCTTACAAAACAAAACGGTAGTCTTCTCTCGGTTTTTATTGTGGTAGCATTCCTGGAAAATTCAGTATTATCTTGACGCAAAACAAATAAAAATTTGTCTATATGTAAAATAGAGTTCAATTCTGGGCTTAGGGTTTTATAAACAAGTTTTTCACTTATTTACATGTCAGTCTTCACAAGTGGCTCAGTGGTAAATAATCCGCTTGCCAATGCAGGAGACTAGGGTTCAATCCTTGTGTTAGGAAGATTCCCTGGAGAAGAAAATGGCAACCCACTCCAGTATTCTTGCCTGAAGGATCCCATGGACAGAGGAGCCTCGATGAGCTTCAGTCCACAGGGTTGCAAAGAGTCGGACACGACTGAGCCTGCACGCACACACATGTCCATCGGGGCACTCAGATATGCAGGATTGAGGGCAGTTCTTTGCATTTGGTGGCTGTCCTGTTCTTTGCCTGGCTACTGTCCAATAAAAACCAATAGTATCCCCCTTCCTGGGACAAATAAAAATATCTGTATGCATTTCCAGATTGCTCCCTACGAGATTGTACTGCCTGCTTTAAGAACCACTGCTCATCTACTCTAAATCTTATACCTAGATCAAGATATCAAGGGAGAAAATCAGAAAACTACATCTGAATTTTGAAGAATCTCTATTAACTTTTACTTTTTATGCAAAGTTTACAAAATACACTTATGTTGGTATTACAAGTATCACCAGGTAGGTCATTCAATGATAGTCTCTGAAGGAAATTTTCCATTAGATCTCAGGGCCTGGAGAATCTAGAGTTCATTTCAGTATTTTCATCTTTTTATCTTGTATTAGGCTACATTTTCTTTTTTGATTTTAATGCTAGGAGGCTTAGAGCCGTATTTGCAGGCCATTATTAATAGTTATGAAGACATATATACATATATACTCACATACATCTCCTCTCAACATCACATTGTTTCCTATTTTCTCCTGGCTCGAATTACATTTCTAATCTTTAAATGCTTGTATTGATGCCTCAGATCCTTATGAAAATGAGTATATGTAAATAAGAAAAGTGAATAAAAGCATTTAGGAGCTCTATCTGAAAATTTCTGGAATCCCAGGGGGTACTTTAATGTTATTTAGGCATGAATAAAGTGGTGCTACACCTTGTTAGTTCTGCCTCCAAAAATGAAGTGTCTCCAGAATCCCAGGTTGTTCTACAAATAAGCCATTCTGCTTGCTTCGTAAATTTTTTCCACCCCTATTTTCAGAACTAAAATTAAGAAGTGTGCTAATTTTGTAAAGATAAATTACTATTTTTCATCTTTTGAAAATGAAAAAGATCACCCAGATGTTTATACAAACATAAAGAATGAAAGTGAAAAGCCATATTCACTCAAATTCTCACTAACATACTGTATATTATTTTTCTGTTCTTTCCCTCTGGCCTTTCCCCAACTCCTGAGTAATTTAATATAGATATTTTGTGATTATAACTTAATGTCTTTTCTGGAATTAGATAAAAGTACATTTATCCATAAATTCATAGTATATGCTGCTTTATTGTAATACAGGTTTTTTTAAATAGATTTGGATTATTTAAAATAAATTTGTAGACCTGGAATCACTTGATCAAGAAGAACATATTTTTTGTGAGAGTGCTTTCTGAAGTTTTGCAACAGCTGCTGTTGGAGAGTGAATTTTATAAACTTCTTGTCTTAAAAAAGAATTCTTGAGCCCTCTGCTGGAAGCGTTTAGTATTTCTATTGAGTTAGTAATAGATGGGAGTTTTATAATTTTAAATGTAAGATTTTTGAAAAGAAAACAACCTGATAGCAAACATATGTGGGCTTCGTGGTTAATTTCAAGATAAAAACCTAACTAGCCAAACAAAGCTTTTGAGAAGATTTATATTGCAAGTTGATATTCCATTTGAATGGACTAATCATGCAAACACTTCAGATGAAGGTTTAATTCCAATGTATTGAATGTTCTAAGTTAACTTATGAATACTTTATTTTCTTTGTATCCTTTATAAAAAACCATTTCTAGTTTGTCCTCAGATTGAGATCCATTAATTCAACAAATGGTTCGTGAGCACCTACTATGTGTTCAGGACTTACAAGACCTTAGGGTTGAATTGATGGAAGTAATGCCGTGAATGCTTTCTCAAAGTGGGCTGCCCAGTGAAATGACAGATCAACACGCCATTGCATTTATTGGAAATGGGGCCTCAGTTGTTAGTGTAAGGAGCATGGTGAAGTATCTGAGAATGCTCAGTGATCCAAAAGTTACACTAGTTCAGACAGAAGAGTGAATTATTGAGCTGGAGTATTTTATAGAGTACTACTTGCAGTTTACTTTGCAGGGAGAAAAGGTAGCCATTTGACATATGGTATTTGAATAGATGCAACTCTTGAAAAATTGATTATAACCATGTATCTTTATGTTATCATATGTGTATCAGGGTAGAAACAGTTTGGCACAACCCAAAGAATACAGCCACTGACCTAGAGGGACTCAAGCATGATTCCAGCCTGTGGCAGCTTTAGAGAATTGTTGACTGAATTGCACCATAAGTATCAAAACTCTGCTGACCGTTGCTGGAAAAAGTTAGCATTTTCACTTCAAATTCAGATTCCCAAATCTCAGCGGGATGCTCACCCTAGCCAGGCAGTGCTAATGTGTTTCCCTGGTAAATTTGCTTTCCTCCTCTTCCTGCTAAGTTTTTCTTTTCTTCTCCTCTTTTCAAACCCTGTCACCCTCTCACTCCCCTGCCCTGGTACACATACCACAAGGGAAACTCATCTTCCACTGAGAAACATGCAGACAGGAAATACATCTTTTCACCATCGAATCCCCAAACTTGCCACGTTCTGTGCGCTTATTCTGTGTATCCCCCTCTTTTATGCTGGAAAAGACATCCTTGATTTGTGAGAGGCTACTCTCTCCACGTAAGCTCTGGATCCTCCTTCCTCTCATCCTCTCAGACATCATTCCTGAATCCTCATGTCTGCCTCTTCTGTCACCAGTTTCTCCTCCTCTGGCATATTCCCACCAGTGTAAAAACATGCTTTATTATTCATCTTTCAAAAATCCCTTTCTTGTTTTTCTCTTCTCCTTCAACTACCATTTATTCCTCTGCTTTCCTTCACAGCAGAACTTATGAAAAGAGTTGCATAAACTTACTCACTCTTTTTCATTTTTACTCCCTGATCCATTCATCAGGTCTGGAAGTTTCCATCTTCAGCATCCCGCTGAAACTGATCTGATAGTCACAGATATTGTTGGACTGATTTCATTGTATCCTCTCAGCTGCATTCAACACAGTCAACCTGCCTCGCCGTTGAAGCTGTTTTGTGAATACACCACATTCTCTGGGTTCTTATTCTTACTCCCCCCAGCTCTCCTCCCCATAGTTCCTTTTAAAGTGTCTTTGCTTGCGCCTCCTTCCGTAGGCTCTGAGTTCCTCATGTGTCAAAACCCTCATGTTCATATCTAAACAGCTTCCTCAATACCATCATCTAGACCCATGTTATTTGGTACAACGTTATGTTCTTGACCGCTAGTCCCCACTTGTACTCCAGACTAGAGATCAGCAAGCTTTTTCTGTGAGGGTTCAAATAATAAATAATTCAGCCTTTGCAGGCCACATCCAGCTCTGTTGCAACTACTCAACTCTGCTGTTATGGGATGAAAACAGCCAGAGACAGATAAGTAAATAGATGAGCATGGCTATGTTCCAATAAAACTTTATTTATGGATGCTGAAATTTGAATTTCATATTTTTTTACGTTTGTTATTCAGTCACTCAGTCGTGTCTTTGTGACTCTTTGTGACCCCTTGGACTGCAGCATGCCAAACTTCCCTATCCATCACCATCTATTTGAGCTTGCTTATATACATGTTCATTGGGTCAGTGATGCCACCCAACCATCTTGTCCTCTGTCATCCCCTTCTCCTCCTGCATTTAATCTTCCCCAGCATCAGGGTCTTTTCCAGTGAGTCAGCCCTTTGCATGAGGTTGTCAAAGTATTGGAGCTTCAGCATCAGTCCTTAAAATGAGTATTCAGGTCCAATTTCCTTTAGGACGGACTGCTTTGACCTCCTTGCAGTCCAAGGGGCTCTCAGGAGTCTTCTCCAACATCACAAGTCAAAAGCATCAATTCTTTGGGGCTCAACCTTCTTTATAGTCCAGCTCTCACATCCATGCATTACTACTGGAAAGACCATAGCTTTGACTAGATGGACCTTTGTCAGCAGTGTCTCTGCTTTTTAATATGCTGTCTAGGTTTGTCATAGCTTTTCTTCCGAGGAGCAAGTGTCTTTTAATTTTCATGGCTGCAGTCAATCTGCAGTGATTTTAGAGCCCAAGAAAATAAAGTCTGTCCATGTTTCCATTGTTTCTCCATCTATTTGACATGAAGTGATGGGACCAGATGCCATGATCTTCGTTTTCTGAATGTTGAGCTTTAAGCCAACTTTTTCGCTCTCCTCTTTCACTTTCATCAAGAGCTTCTTTAGATCCTCTTTGTTTTCTGCCATAAGTGTGGTGTCATCTGCATATCTGAGGTTATTGATATTTCTCCTGGGAATCTAGATTCCAGCTTGTGCTTTACCCAGCCTGGCATTTCACATGATGTACTCTGCATGTAAGTTAAATAAGCAGGGTGACAGCATATGGCCTTGACATATTCCTTTCCCAGTTTTGAACCAGTCTGTTGTTCCATGTCTGGTTCTAACTGTTGCTTCTTGACCTGCATACAGGTTTTTCAGGAGGCAGGGTGGTCTGGTATTCCTATCTCTTTAACAATTTTCAACAGTTTGTTGTGATCCATACAGTCAAAGGTTTTTGCATAGTCAATGAAGCAGTAGACGTTTTTCTGGAATCTCCTGCTTTTTCTGTGATCCAACGGGCTTTCCTGGTGGCTCGGATGGTCAAGCGTCTGCCTGCAATGCAGGAAACCCAGGTTCAATCCCTAGGTCGGGAAAATCTCCTGGAGAAGGAAATGGCCGCCCACTCCAGTACTGTTGCCTGGAAAATCCCATGAACGGAGGAGCCTGGTAGGCTACAATCCATGGGGTCGCTTGAGTTGGACACGACTGAGTGACTACTTAAATAAGTTAAATGGATGTTGGCAATTTGATCTCTGGTTCCCCTGCCTTTTCTAAATCCAACTTGAACATTTGGAAGTTTTCGGTTCATGTACTGTTGAAGCCTGGCTTGGAGAATTTTGAGCATTCCTTTGCTAGCATGTGAAATGAATTCTATTGTGCAGTAGTTTGAACATTCTTTGGCATTGCCTTTCTTGGGGATTGGAATGAGAACTGACCTTTTCCAGTCCTACGGCCACTCCTGAGTTTTCCATATTTACTGGCATATTGAGTGTAGGACTTCAACAGCATCATATTTTAGGATTTGATATAGCTCAGCTGGATATTTTTTTATGTATCAGCATATTATTCATCTTTTCAAGTTTTCCAACCTATTTTAAAAAATTAAAAGCATTCTTAGGCATCAGCACCCTAAAATAAAATACTTAGGAAGAAATCTGTCAAAATATGAACAAGATCTGTGTGAGAAAATTACAAAATTCTGATAGAAGGAATCAAAGGACTAAATAAATGGAAAGAGCTTCCATGATTATGGATAGGATGATGTGACACTGTTAATATGTCACTCTCCCTTGCAGTCCTAATCATAATCCCCGTTAGTTGTTTTGTTGATATTGACAAACTGTTACTAAAAGTTGTATGGAGAGAGACAAAGAACCCAGAGCCAATAGAACATTGAAGAAAAACGATTGGAGGACTGACATTATCTGAATTCAAGTTACTGTAAAGCAATAGTAATCAAGACACTGTGGTATTGGCTGGAAATAATAGATGAATAGATCAGTGGAACAGAATACAGAAACCAAAAACAGACCCAGATAGATACAGACAACTGATCTTTGACAGAGGAGCAAAGACAATGCAATGGAGCAAAGACAGTCTTTTCACAAATGGTGCTGAAACAGCTGGCATTCACATTCAAGAAAATGAGTCTAGCCAGACCTTACGCCCAAATAAAAATCAACTCAAAATGGATCACAGACCTAAATGTAAAATGTAAAACTATAAAGCTTCTAGAAGGTAACAGCAGAACCCTTAGATAACTTAGATGACTTTGGATATGGTGATGACTTTTTAGATACAATGCCAGAGGCATGACTCATGAAAAAAATAATTTGATAAGCTGTATTTCATTCAAATTACAACCTGCTCTGCAGACGTTTTATCAAGAGAATGAGCATACAAGCCACAGATTAGGGGACAATGTTCACAGAAGATACATCTTACAAAATTAAACATATTCTTAATCATGCAATCCAGCAGTCACACTACTTGGTATTTCCCAAAGGAATTGAAAACTTAACATACACACAGAAGCACACATACAGGTGTTTATAGCAGTTTTATTCATAATTTCTAAAAGTTGGAAGCAACCAGGACATTCTTCAATAGACAAATGGATAACTGTGGTATATCTAGATAATGGAATATTATTCAGCATTAAAAAGAAATGGCCTATCAAACTATGAAAAGATCTGGAGAAAACGTAAGTGCTTACTGCTGAGTGAAAGAAGTCAATCTGAACAGGCTACATACTTTGGGATTCCAACTATATGGCATCCTGGAAAAGGCAAAGCTGTGAAGATAATACCTGCTTCCTGAGAAATCTGCACGTCAAGAAGCAACAGTTAGAACTGGACATGGAACAACAGACTGGTTCCAAATCGGGAAAGGAGTAATTAAAGCTGTATGTTGTCACCCTGCTTATTTAACTTGTATGCAGAGTACTAGAAATGCTGGGCTCGATGAGGCACAAATTGGAATCAAGATTGCCGGGAGAAATATCAATAACCTCAGATATGCAGATGACACCACCCTTATGGCAGAAAGTGAAGAGGAACTAAAGAGCCTCTTGATGAAAGTGAAAGAGGAGAGTGAAAAAGTTGGCTTAAAACTCAACATTCAGAAAATGAAGATCATGGCATCTGGTCCCATCACTTGATGGCAGATAGATGGGGAAACAGTGGAAACAGTGACAGGCTTTATTTTTTTGGGCTCCAAAATCACTGCAGATGGTGACAGCAGCCATGAAATTAAAAGACGCTTACTCCTTGGAAGGAAAGTTATAACCAACCTAGACAGCATATTAAAAAGCAGAGACATTACTTTGCCACCAAAAATCTGTCTAGTCAAAGCTATGGTTTTTCCAGTGGTCACGTATGGATGTGAGAGTTGGACTATAAAGAAAGCTGAGTGTCGAAGAATTGGAGTTTTTGAACTGTGGTGCTGGAGAAGACTCAAAGAGTCCCTTGGACTGCAAGGAGATCCAATCAGTCCATCCTAAAGGAAATCAGTCCTGAATATTCATTGGAAGTATTGATACTGCAGCTCCAATACTTTGGCCACCTGATGTAAAGAACTGACTCATTTGAAAAGACCCTGAAGCTGGGAAAGATTAAAGGCGGGAGGAGAAGGGGACGACAGAGCATGAAATGGTCAGATGACATCACCAACTCAATGGACATTAGTCTGCACAAGCTCCAGGTAATGGACAGGGAAGCCTGGTATGCTGCAGTCCATGGGGTTGCAAAAAGTCAGACACAACTTACCAACCGAACTGAACTGATGGAGATAATAAAAAGATTAGTGGTTGTCAGGGGTTCGGGGGAGGTACAGATGAGAAAGGCAGAGCACAGAGGATTTTTAGGGCAGTGAAAGTACTCTGTTCTCATTCCGGATGTTCATCCAAACCCCAAACCAAGAGTGAACCCTAATATGAACTATGGAGTTTGGGTGCTAATACTGTGTTCGTATGGGTTCATTGACTGTAACAAATGTACCATCCTGGTGGGAACTGTTTGTAATGGGGGAGCTTATGCATATGCAGGATTAGGAAGTATATGGAACTCTGCTTTCTGCTCAATTTGTTGTGGACCTAAGAGTGCTCTAAAAGATGAAGTTTATTAATGAATAAAATAAAATTTTAAAAATGCAAGTAAAATTTTTGTCTTAAACCATTTTTTATCTTAGCTCACAGGCCATACAAAAAGTATGTGAAAGAAAAATTTGGTCTATTACTTACAGTTTGCTAACTAGACTCATATATTTCTGACTACTTGCTATCTCTGTTTGGATGACCTATAGCCATCCAGTAAGCCACAAATTGAACATATCTCCAAAATGGGACTTTTGATATTTCCTTCAAATCTGTTTCTTCCTTTGTTTTTACTCTTGCCAGTCGATGGTGCCTCAGTCTATCCTAGAGGCCAAAGCCTCGATTGTGAGTACTGTACACCGAGGAAGCTTGTTTGTCTTGTTCATGTTCATACCCAAAGGGCCTGGAAAGGTGCCTCGACAGTGCAGCACTCAGAAAAGATTTTTCTGCTTGAATGGGTGAATTTCTCCACCTTCAGTTTCTTCATTTATTTGCCTTATGGGGTTAATATTTACCTTGCAGGAGTGAGGAGTGGGGAACAGTATAAGAAAGAGAGATAACATGTATGAAATTACCTCACATGGCACCTGGTCCATGGTAGACAATGTAAACATTAGAAATAGAAGTCATTATTTGTGAATAATTATTTTATGTTCATGGAATTAACAACAATAATAATAGCACCTATATTTTTTTACCCTGTGAAACATGCCAGGGATTATTCAAAAATTTTTACCAGGATTATTCCGTTTTATCCTTATATGTAGACTTTACAAAAGTAGGTAGTAGTCATCCCCCTTTTTAAAAACATAATGATGCTAAAAACAAACATGTCAGTAACTTGCCTATGTTGCTACAGTGGCTCCAGAAGCCATACTTTTACTTCCATTTCTTATAAAGCAAATACAAGGGCTTCCCCCAATGAACATGGATTTGAAGATTGATGAGGTATTTCTTCATGTGAAAAATTATTCTACAGCTTCCCTCAGTGACATGAAGCATTCCCAGCAAGTGCTCCTGCAGCATCCTGTGCCCACGCTGTCATAGCCCAAAGCATAATGGTTCCTGTTGGCTCTTTGCTTCTGTCTGTGCTCAGGCACCCAGCAGTGACATCATAGTAGCCAACTATAAATGAACATTGGCGCCAGCCCTATTCATTCTCCCAGAGACCTTCCATCTTTGGACGTCAGTATTTTAAAGTAATGTTTCTTTTTCCTTTGGCCATCCTAGCGTTATAAGAAACTAGCTCTGTATGGAAAAGCTCAGATTCATTCATAAAGCTTAATGGAATGAAACCTCTCGAGTTCATCACACTTGAAAGAGCACTGGTTGTAAAAGTGAATCTTAATAATTAATTTGGCGTTTCTTATAACCTGTAATGACCTTCATGTTTCATTATATTTAATTGCTGGGACTGCTTCTTTCTCTTGGAGTTAGAAACTCTTAAAAATTTGTTCTGCCTTTTCAAATAATTAGGCCATATTTTTAAAGTAATGTAAGTATATGTAATTCATCTTTACATCTTGTTAAATAATATATTTTGTTAATTTAAACACAATAAAGAAAACTGTTGGAAGTGGCTATCAGACAGAATTATTGATCTTAGAGCTTTGAAATACCAGAACTGTGAAAATGGAAAAGGGGCCAAAAGAAAATGAGGCTTGCTCATGCAATCTGAGGGGACCAAGTATTCTGTGTAAAGAATTATTTCACAGCTTCATTGAAATGAAGCACCTCCAGCCGAGTGCTCCTATAGCACCCTGTGCCCACGACTATCTTAGCAGTTTAGTAATTCCATCTGATTCCTTTCTTCTCTCTCTACTTGAGCACCTAGCTTGAGTATTTAATCCGTCACCCTTTCACGTGTCCTAAAATAGGAAAGGAAGAATAAGGAGCAACAAATGTAGACTTTTAAAGTTTCATTAATGGTAATAAAATTTTTGTAGGGCAGCACAGAGTGTCCTAGTAATACAGTGGTGGTGGTGGTGGTGGTGGTTCAGTCACTAAGTCATGCTCAAGTCTTCGTGACCCCATGGACTGTAGTCCGTCAGGCTCTGTCCATGGGATTCCCCAGGCAAGAATACTGGAGTGGGTAGTCATTTCCTTCCCCAGGGGATCTTCCTTACCAGAGATTGAACCTGTGTCTCCTTCCTTGGCAGGTGGATTCTTTAGCACTGAGCCACTAGGGAAGTCCCAGTAATATAGTACTGGTGGCCTTATCTATTCCAAGATTTCTTCTTAGCATCTTAGGGACTATGCTTCTACTATCTGCCTATAACCTTAGAAACTTTGAATGAAGCAAACGAGACTGTGTAAACCCATGAAGGAAAATAATAGAATCTCCAAGTGATTATCACCATACTTTTTTTTTTACTAGTATGTTTTTATTGTGGTTTTACCTTTGTGGTTTTAAGCATTTTTTCAAGATATTCTGAAAATCAAGTCTCATTTTCTCTTTTTTTGTATTCTAATAGATGGAAAAGTTGATTTCTTTTTCATAATTTGAAAATCAATTAGTATATTTAAGTGTTTGATATTCAGATCTTGTAGGAATTTGTACAAGTGTGCTATGTTTGGAAGAAAACTACCTGACAAAATTTGAAACTTAAGGAATCAATAATCAAATCACAAATTCATCATATGGAACATCCAGCCCAAAGGTGACCTTTATTTGTACACATTACTACGACTGTTAGTTGAAATGTATGTTGCGTCCTTTTGTTTAACTCTTTCAACCAGATAATCCTTGATTTGGATTAGCATGTAACCAGGCTCTCTCTTGGAGGCTTTTGACATTTTCTAACATTTTCTCCAGGACCTATATTTTTTACTCCTATAAATTTCTTTACTAAATAATTCCTGAGGTATTCTTCTAAGGTGTTCAACAGCAATGAACATGAAATAGGGTGGACCCTATCATCATAGTCTCATAGGTAAGACATAAAATAAGACACGCATACACACCTAATTCACTCAGGGCAAAAGCAGTCACGTGAAAAAGAAACAGATAATGGTTGACATTTATTGCAGATTTATGTAAGCAAATACTCTTAAGAGTCGTGGCCTATACTTTGATTGTCTGCACAGCATTCATTCCCTCTTTCTTTTTTTATATAAAATTCCAATTTAATTTGGGACAGTAGTGCATCTAGCTATAAAAACGCACTTTCCCAGGTTCTTTGACAATTTTGAGTAGCCACATGAACTAGACTTGGCAGATGAAATGTAAATGGAAGTCTGTGTGGTAGTATTTTTAGGAAATATGTTATTTCATAGTAAATAATATCAGCTGGCATACTATTTCTATTCCTTTTCCTCTCACTTCTTTCTGCTTTGAGTGCAAATGCAATGCCTGGAGGTGTGGCAGCCTTTTTGTGACTATGAAACCACAGGCTAAAATTGGAGAAGTAAGAAATTGCAAGGAACCTGGTTTGTTGACACTCCAAGCTGCCTAATTTATGTTTCATGAGAAAGATAAGTCCCAAATTGTTTAAGCCATTTAGCTAACACAGCCATATACAGTTGTAATGACATATATGCACTTTCTCAGTCTTTAAAACAATTTTTTGAGATAGGTACTATAATTTCATTGTATAAATGAGGAAACGGAGGCAGAATTGAGTAGTTATCTCAATCTCATTCTGCCAGCTGGGATTTGAAGTCATGTGGTGTGACCTGGAGCTCATAGTTTATTTCATTAGACATCTGTGGTAATTCGGAGTCCCAGGAGATTAATCCCAGTTTCAGATTAGGGTGAAGGGTAATCTTGCAAAGCTTTGTATAGGAAGTGGACTTCACTGAATCTTGACAAATGGGTAGGATTTTGATATAGAGATTAAAGAAGTTAGGAGGGCAGTCAAGGTGGAGAAAAAGGTACTGCCTGTATGTGGAAGACAATGGGCTATTGGCTTTAGCAAAGGAACCATAGGGTTGCAGAGTTGGAAGTTTTACAGATTAGGTTGAGGCCCCATCATAAGAATTTCTGAATACAGAGACACAAATTTGAACTTCTTATATTCATAAACTGGGACCTAATTTATGGAGAACTACTGAATTTTGATTGGTGTCAATCGTATTAAGTGTTTGAACAGAAATGTTGATGAACATTTCTGCAAATTATAGATACATCTAGAAAGTAGAATTCATACTTTATTATCCTTATGTATTATTTTTCTTTCTTAGAAATAAAGTGGCTGTCATAAAGATACTCTTCCTAATTTGGAAAATCCTTTTACTTTAATCTTAGGCGCCACCTTGTGGTTTAAAAAATCCTTAGTGTAATGGTTTTGAAAGAACTAAATTGATGGCAGTTTCCCACAGCTATAGATCTTATGGGTTCAAATTCTGTCTATAGGAAGTCTGTTGAAGAACTTTATACAAAGCATTTTATGTATCCTTAATATCTGATAATTTAAAAGTTATTTACACTGTTGTATTCAATTTACTTGTTTTTATTTATAAATTCAAATTGTGATAATTTGCCATTTTTGCTATATTATACAGAAAAAATGTCCCAAAGAAACAAGTATAAAGAATAATAAATGTGCTCATTTATTCTTATAAATAGTCTTAAGCCCCGTCTGATTCTCCCTTACATGAGAGCTTTCAAAAGTGCTTGTTGTGTTCCTGTGTGCACAACTGTTTGTTTGGTAAAGACCTTCATTGTTTGACTTCAACATGTTCAGTTCTTTCAGACTACTCTATCCACAAACCCAGAAGTAAGTAATTTAAACATCTCCTGAAGCAAAAAATGAGGAAGATAGCTTTAAAGAACTGAGACACTTTTTTGAAGATGCTAACTCACCTATTCATAAAGCAGGATAAAAGATCACACCAAGACTTGCCATGGCTAATAAAGAGTCCCTACCAGTAGCAACTCCAAGAAGCAAGGTAAAATGAGAGGAAAAAAATAAAGAGAAGAAAAACAATAAGAAGGTAAAATTAAAAGGATGAAGAGACACTTGGTGATTTGGGAGAAGGAGCTGCAGAAGGAAAGGCAGGAACGCCTCGGGGTCTGTGTACTCCTTTAGTCCGAGCCCTGTCCTCCCAGAGCCCTGCCAAGTGAGGACATGGCTCATCTTGTAGCCTCTGCCACCTCTCACCTCTCCCCCATACTCTTCTTTCTTAAGTTTCTGGCCTTGCATCCTGCCTGAGGATATTGCTGGGAGCCGGAGCCCCAGTCTCATTCCAATTTGGAAGCCCTTTATTAGAGATTGTGCAGCTTCCCAGGTGGTGCTAGTAGCTACGAACCCGCCTGCCACTGCAAGAGACTAAGAGATAGGGGGTTCGATCCCTGGGTCGTGAATATCCTCTGGAGGAGGGCATGGCAGCCTACCAGTATTCTTGCCTGGAGAATCCCATGGACAGAGGAGGCTGACAGACTACAGTCCATGGGGTCACGAAGAGTCGGACACAACTGAGGGACTTAGCACACACAAAGATGGTGCAGATCCACCCTTGCTTAGATCAGTGGCCAGGTGACACCTTGGTCTGAGTATTCAGGACTGCCTCCTCCTGGCAGGGCAGTTGGACCCTTCATGCCTGAATTCTGATGTGGTAACTCTCACTGGTATCTTTAGAGACCACTGTCTTCAACTGTAGTTGTGGCTTTTACCTCTGTTGCTTTGTCACACTGCCCAGTGTCACCTTGACTACAGCCACTGACTGCTGCTTATCCTCAGCTGATCACAGTGAGGGCAGAGTCTCAGCAGTTGGGGCAGGGGTCAGCAGTGGATCTTTCCTCAGCTGACACGGACTAGCTTCCACCAGCTGCAGGAAAGCTTTTGAAATGAGATTGTCACCTCCCCAGCTAGGACTGTCTGGCTCCCCTCTTTCAAGTTCAGCCGTCTGTATTCTGTTACCTGGAGGTCAAGTGTGAGTGGGTGGCAGGGAAAGCATGTTCCATACGATGGCCTGTGAACAGGCAGCTTGTGCCCACCTGAGATCACTTCAGAACCTCTTTGAACAGTCTGAACACACCCCACTTCTGCCTCCATCCAGGCAGGGGAGCATCACTGAGGAAAGAGGCAATGCCAGCCCAGTTGGGTGGCATTAGTGTTTTTCTGGACTACTTGGCTTTATGTATCCTGCATTTCTTAATCTTTTTTGTTTTTCAGACATTGGTCTTGTCCTCTATCTCATCTGGGCTAAGCTCCTCCAGTGTGATGATTGACTACATGTGTCAAGCTCCCAGTCTACTACTCTCTGTCTGAACTGTCAGGGAACACCCTTCCCTCCTGTGGGTGGTCCTGGGGTGATCCTTCTTCCCATCTGACCTGCTTTGAGTACCAGACTAGATGTGGGTGGGTATGCATTCCTGAAAGGCCTAAGTGTAACAAGCATGTGCTCTGCAACACTTAACTTATCGATCTCCCTTGTCATCTATCAACTGATGTGTGGGAGAGCCCTTCCTTCTACAGAAGGCCATTTTTACCCAATTCTTCTAGGCAACTGATAGATTGGCCATACTGTACACCGTGATGAGATCCAACCTTTGTTTTTCTGCCCAAACACAAATTCTCTGGGAAAATATATGAGGACAACCAGTCACCAATAAGCTGCAGAACTGAATTGAAAAGACTTTAAAGGCTTCCTTGGTGACTCAGATGGCGCAATATGGGAGACCCAGGTTTGATCCATAGGTTGGGAAGATAGCCTAGAAAAGGAAATAGCAACCCACTCCAGTATTCTTGCCTGGGATATCCCATGGACAGAGAAGCCTGGCAGGCTACAGTCCATGGGGTTGCAAAGAGTTGGACACAACTGAGCGACTAATGTAAATAAATGTAAGTGGAGCTTGGAAATGCTGGTTCTGTTTCTATAAGTGAGACCCAGCTTTTCTGATAGGTTTGTTTGTTTGTTTTTCAAACCACTCCCTTTAAAATCACTTAGAGATTTTCTGTGCTAAAGAATTTTTTTTAGAGAAACTTATGTTGTGATGAGAGAAGAAAAAAAAACTACAGAACAGAAATCAAGAAACAAAGACAAAAAAACAATCCCAATATGGGTTTCTCTTCTGAGGTTTCTCCAGGTGGCCCGCTGGATGTGTTACACGTGCTATGGAATATTCATCTTGTCTCTCTGTGATATCTGTCTTTGTGTTTGGCATTACCAAGCCTTAGAGGTTATCATGAATGCCAGTTGTGTGAAATAAGCGCAACTGACAGGATTTAAAGGCTAAGACTAACCTTTCTAATCCATCTATTCCCCATTCTGCGCCTTAGGCCATGCCTCTTCTGCAAGAATACACTACATCCTTGCTCCTGTGAAGAGAGCTGCAATAATTTCCTGAATGTCAGTCAAAACCTTCTCCTTGAGGAGTTAGAAAAATTCAGGTTTTTCCCTCTGACTAGACAGGAAAGGAGCTGTAAAGAATTTTCAGAATAAGATGAGTGTTGGTATTTTTGCCACACATGCTTAACTTTTTCACTTCTTTGATCATTGAGAAATAAAATGTATAGTCCTTTTCCCTCTTTCCTCTCATGTTAGGCTTATTAATAAAGTTAATTTTTAATTTAAAAACATATCTAGAGGACTTCCCTGACAGTTCAGTGGTTGGGACTCCACGCTTCCACTGCAGGGGGGTGTGCAGATTTTATCCCTGGTTGGAGAACTAAGATCCTGCATGCCACCTGGTGTGGCCAATAGTAAATAATAAATAAATAGTTTTTAAAAATTAAAAAAAGCACATCTAAAGATAAATTCTTCCCTGATAGCTCAGTTGGTAAAGAATCTGCCTGCAATGCAGGAGACCCCGATTTAATTCCTGGGTTGGGAAGATCCCCTGGAGAAGGGACAGTCTACCCACTGTATTTATAGTCCATGGGGTCGCAAAGAGTTGGACACAATTGAGCAACTTTCACTTTTCACTTTCAGAGATAAATTAATTCAATAAATGACTATAAGGTAAATTCATCAATGTGAAGTGAAAGCTTTTTCTTTGTTATTGTTCTAAGTGCTAGGGATACAAGATGGCTCAAGTTCTTACTCTCCTGGATCATGTATCCTAGTGATTGGAGGAACAGAAAATCATCTGTGAGACAAATATGTAGTATATTGAGAGATGCTCAGTGCTATGAAGAAGAATAAAGCAAAGAGATTGGGGATGGGGGTGATGGGGAATGGGGTACTGTTTTACATAGGATGGTCAGAGAAGGCCTCTTAGGTAAGATGCTGTCTGGGCAGAGGTTTGAAGAGCATGAGGAGTGAGCCTCTCTGATATCTTGAGGAAGAGCAATCCAGGCAAAGAAAGCAGCTAGATGTAAACGCTAAGGTGCTTTGTGTATTCGAAAGGAACTTACATAATATAGTGAACACTTTGGTCTTTTTCCAATGAGATAAAAAGTTGTTGGACATTCTGAATGAAAGAGTGACATGATTACATTTCTGTTTTTAAAGAACCATTTGATTGATATTAAACGCAGTGCGAGGAGGCAAAGGAGAAAGCAGTTCAGCTAGTTAGGAGGCTGTTATATAGGAGACAGTAGGTTGGACTAGAGTGAAAATGATGAAAGAGGTACTGAGTATGTTTGATTCTGGAACTATTTTGAAGTAGAGCTAACAGGAGTGGCTGATGGATCAGATGTGAGGTATGAGAAAAATGAGGAGTAAGGAGTGACTCTGGGGTTTTAGTGTAAATAACTGAGTTGCTTTTTGCTGAAATGGCTGGATTGGGATAGGAGCAGGTTTGGTGGTTGGTGGAGAGGATGAAGAGTTTAGTGTGAGGCACTTTCAGGTTGAGCTGCCTATTAGATAGCCAGGTGGTGACACAGAATATGTGGTTGAATATCAGTCTGAAGTTTAAGGGTGAGGTTGGGGCTGGAGAAACATTTGAATGTAATCAGTGTGTGGATAGTTTTATGTGAGGTCATCCACAGAGTTAGCAAAGAGAGGAAAGAAGAGATAGGGGGACTGAGCTCTGAGCATCTCCAATGCTTACAGTTTGGGAAGGAGATGGAAAGGCTCTGGTTATTGAAGTAGAAGAAACCGAGAGAGAGTGTTGTCCTAGGGGCAAGGGAAGAAATTGTCCAAGAAGAAGAGCAATTAGCTTTGCTAACTGCTGCTGGCTTGAGTAAGATTAAATATTGAGAAGTGGCTCTTGGATGTAGAAGTCACTGATAGCCTTGATGAGAGCATTTTTAGAGGAACCATGGGAACAAAAATCAACAGGTATAGATTTGAAAGAGAGCAGAGTAGAGCAAGCAATGGGGTTTTATGTAGACAACTTCCCCTGAGGAGCTTTGTTATGATGGGAAGCATGAAGGGTCTTTGAGGTCAAGGAATGGGATTTTTATTTCTTAAGAGCTCTAATGGCATATTTGTATGCTGATGAGAGTTATCATCCAGTGGAAGAAAACAGCTGATGATATAGCAACGAGAGGGGAAGTATCAGGCAGAGAGAGATGGGATCTAGTGCCCAACTAAAGTGTGAAGGAGAATAAAAATGTGCTGAAACAGATATGAGTAGGTGGGTTGGTAGACTTGGTGGTGGGAGCCTTTGGAAGATCATGAGGTTAGCATAAGAAGAGAGACAAGGAGTTGCAGGCTTGAGGAGAGAGGAGCATGCAAGAAGGAAGAGAGGGAGAGAGCAAGCTGACTCCATCAGTGTTTTTCTGGCTTCACTGGGCACTGGAAGCCCCAGTGGGATTTGCCAAAACACCAGCTGCTGGGCTTTACTTGAAAGTTTCTGATTCAGTTAGATCTGAGGAGGTGCCTAAGAATTTGCAATTTTCAGGATTTCCCAGGTAACGCTGATGCAGCTGGTTCAGAGTCTAGACTTTAGGAACCACTGGGCTTGGGAAATGGGTGAGGAAGACTGGAGCAGCATTGCCGTCTTCCTGTGCCTAGCAGTCTTGGATGTAAAGTTAATTTAGTCAGCTTAGTTGTGTGTTTTTCTCCAGTCCTGTTTACCAGCTTAAGCGCTGGCAGCTGTAAGCTCAAAGCTGGACCTAATCAGAAAAACATGAAGAGTGCTATTGCCAGTATATCTGGGGCATTTTGCTTTCTCTCTGATGCCTTTCTATTCTAAAAATATTATTTCTACATCTTTTATTTGAAACAAAAAGAATTAGAGAATCAGAGATCGAGAAGGAAAAAAAATGAAAGCTTGTGGTTGAAGTTATTATAGGATTTAGAAGTAAAATGAAGTAATATCTACCTCTGATTTTGTATTTGAAGGAGAAATGTAAGCCCTTTTCCCTAAAATACCTGTTAACTGTACTATTTCTACAATTTACTGAAGAAAAATATTCTGAAGTATATGATGAAAAACTAAAATTCAATTCTTTGTATTTACAAGATGACATTCATCACAAACTGAATTTTAAGACTATTATATTGGTCTTTGCAAATGTTCATATCCTCCTACAAAAATAAGTGGTTAAGTGTGGAGCTTTGTGCACAAGAAATGAGTATTGGAAATGAGAACTCAGCTGTTAGAATGGGGGCCACAGCTCATTAATCAGAACAGAAAAAAGGACTGACTTCCATAATAAGAAACAGTATTAATTCAGATATAGTATGTTAAGGAGCAATTTAAATACAGTATATTTGCATATTAAGCAAGTTTTAAGTAACTGATTATTTTCTTTTATTAAAAAAAAAAACAAACAGATTTTGTTGGAGCCAGGCGTGATCCAGGATGTGTTAGCAGCTGGCAGTCACCTACAGTTACTGGAGCTTCTCAATTTATGTTCTCACTATCTCATCCAGGTATGTAAGCTTGCATTCTGCTAGTATGCCCTGCACATTCCTCCCCCTGCAGTAACCCACCAACTGGACTCCAGTGACAGACAAAGTACCAGAGGGGTGGGTGGGAGATGTGGCCTGTGGTGGTAGAATTTCTCCAGGACACGAGCTGAGGCTTCTAGGAGGGCAACTGCAGCTCTCAGCATCCTACCTCATGTCCCTAGCCCTCCCCGCCCACCCTAGGCCTCCACTCCCCTTGGGCAGCAGAGCAACTCAACAACCACAGACAGGGTTCACTGCTGGGGCCCTGGGAGATGACACCAGGAAGGGTCTTGACTTGAACCAATGCTGTCTGGTTGTGGAAATGCATGGAAAGTTGGATAGTCATTTCAGATTTCGGTAACAGTAGCTAACCTATCATTATGTCATATATAATTAATTGCTGTGTGAACTTCTTGGGCAGTAAATTCTGGAGAAGTTATGAGTGATCTGTGCATTTTTGCCCTCATTTGCTAGGGTTGCAGGAAAGGCTTTGCGAAGGCGGGGCGAGGGGAGAATAGCCCACCCACTGAGCACCTGCCGCTTGCTCACTGATGGCTCAAGTTTGGCCCTCACAACAGGGTACACATTTTGATAGGTAAACAATCAAAGATTTGAGATAATCCCAGTTTGCTCATAGCTGGTGAGTGATAGGCCTTTCTGATTCCAAAGACCTTTTTTTCTTGGATGAAAACCTTTTGTTTCAATAGGAAGATACGGGACATCTTAGGCAGGTAGTATAGCTATGAGTCTCTTATTTTGCAGAGAGTTAAGTACCAACCCCCTATCTTGAGATCCTCCAATTTATTCTACTAGTATGACTGCTAACTTGCATTTATTACAGGATTATAACAACAGCGAAAGTAAATTTGAAAAATAATAAATCTACATAATTTAATTCTACTATCCTTGTGCACATGACATGTTATTAGTAAGTAGAAAAATCCTGTTTTTTCTGCCTAATTATTTCCTTCCTAATAATTTCTCTAATTTTAAATATAGCCATTCTGTTACTCATTAGGTACATTTCCAAAGCCCTTTCTCGTATATCATATTATTTCATCCCCCCAGCAACCTCAGGAAATAGGAACCAGTGCTCCCTAGGGAGACAGTGTAAGGAATGTCAGCCATGTTCAACTAAGGGGCAATTCCAATACAGCAGATAAAAGTTTTATCATTATCTCAGCATATTTAATCTAATAGTAAATGTTTAAATGTTTTATCTTCTTTTCCTTCCGATTCCCCTCAGTATCATTGGGTGATATGGGATAGCTATTTTAATCCCTTTCTGCAAGTACCAAATGAGAAAAACATTGGTTATAAGACTTCAAATCTGTGTGTTCGATTTGTGAAATTGAAATTACTTTTATTTGACATTTTAACAACAAATATTACAACTTGTGCTTTCAGCAGCATCACCTGATTCACTGGTTGTGGAAATGCATGAAAAGTTGGATAGTAGATAATAATTAATGGTAGATAATAATGATGTGTGTTGAAAAAAGTTTGTTTATGGTGCTAGCTATCATGAAACCCACTCCAGTGTTCTTGCCTGGAGAATCCCAGGGACAGGGGAGCCTGTTGGGCTCCTGTCTATGGGGTCGCACAGAGTCGGACACGACTGAAGCGACTTAGCAGCAGCAGCAGCAGCAGCAGCTATCATGATGCATATTAAAATAGTGTGTATATACAGGTGTGTGTGTGTGTGTGTGTGTATGTGTAAACTATAATTCTCTCTAAATAAGGATTCCAGATGAACATGGGACGTTCATGAGTATTTTTCCCTACCCATCAGATGAGCTTGTCGAAATATTGGCTAACTTGTGTCACTTTGGAATTTTTAATTCTTGCAGTTCATTGCTCTGGAAAAAAAAAATGTAACTTGCATACAGATGTGTTTTCTGGATAGGTCATTTATTATTAGCCTTCTTGAGTAGGGGTTAAAAATTTCACTTTCTTTTCACCACTGTTTTCAGTTCATTCTCTTATGTGACTTTCCTTTTCTTTTTTTATCTCTGATGTTACAAGATGTTCAACTTTTAGAAGGAAATTTGACTATAAGTGGATTAAAACCATTTGTGTGCAGAAGCCTTCATTATGTCAGTCTTTTACAAATATATCCCCTGCCTCTCTTTTAGGATGATCAAATTACCAGAATGGGTCAGTCTGCTTTTATGCTTTGACAGAATCAAATAACTATACCTATTTATGATTTTTTTGGTATTATTGCTTAACTAGTTTTTAATTTCCTATGGAATAATTTTATTGGGTATATAAAATATTTTCTGTTAAAATGAAAAATCTTTAGTGCTTTAACTGTAGTTAGAAATTAAGACCCAACACCAAAGCTAATATATCCTCCATCCTTGTTTGGTGCTTGCCTAGTCATTTCAGTCGTGTCCAACTCTTTGCAACCCTATGGACTGTAACCCACCAGGGTCCTCTGTCCATGGGATTCTCCAGGCAAGAATACTGGAGTAGTCCTTGTTCGGTACAACAAGGAGTTTGTGAAGCCATTTTCCTAAGATGCCTGGTATTATTTTGTTGTTCTCAGATTACCATTATTTCAGAGATGTGAAGGGTAGACTCTGGCTTTGGTGCCTCCTCCTGTCCTCTAGGGCTCATTAAAAAGCATATGCTAGGAGAAGTGCTGGGTGGACACTTCCAGAAACTCACTGCCCCACCCAAGCCACCCTGAGCCTCCCCAGCCATCAGCTGTTGTATTGACCTGAAGCTTCTTCGGCACATGCCTAGATGCTGCTGCTGCCCCCCAGCCAAGGGAAGGGACACTGTGAGGTCACTATGTGGGCTCTTTTCTCTTGCTTTTTCTCTGGCAGGCTGTTGAGGGCCAGGAGCCCACATCACAAGAGCAGTATCCCTCTGTATTAGGGAGGATAACCGCGAATTAGCCTCTCAGGCTGTGAGGTCTTCCTTATCCTGTGAGGTCTTCGCTTATTCATTTTTGGCCCCAGGCCCTCTCATTGGACCCCTCATTGAGAACACACATGGTCTCAGTGCATGTTGGTGGGATTAACTGGTAGCGTGGCCGTGAAAACAGCTAACTCATTGAGACGAGGTGGTTGCAAGGAGGAGTGGCTACTGTAACAGCCCATCATCCCAAGATGAGGGATTTAGAAACAACTCAAGTGTACATCCTTTCCCACTGCTTTGCAATGAAATTCTGTAGGATTCCGTCCTGTATAGCCTGTCGTGTTATATATTATTGATAAGCATGACCTGTCAGACTTAACTGCTATCTGAGATTCAGTCTCAAATGAAATGTGAATGTTGCTTTCCCTGTTCCACCTTCTTCTCTTTCTTACCCACTGTTCTCTTCTTAAAAATTTCATCAGAAAGGTGAACCAGTTCACTAAAGAGCAATATTTGTTTTAGAGTAGGCCCAGTAAAACATGTAAATTTTCTTATTTTTCGGAGTATGCATGTGTACACGCATGTCAGTCACTATTTTAAATCTTATAAAGGAATCTCTGCAGACCATCCTCAGGACATGGGCTGTGAATAAAGGGATTCTGATGTGGCTGCTGATTTACTGAGTCCTTCAGATAAACATTACAATCTTTTTGAGTCCAGTTTTCCTAAACTTTGACTTTTCCTTGCCTTTTTAAAGTTAGCTTCTGAACATCTCTATCTAAGCATCACACAGGCAATTCAGATCCAACATGAGAAAACCTATCCTTTTCTCTCTTGGTGGTACCATTGATCTGTTAGTTGTTTAGAAATTTGGACAGAGTCTCAGAACCCCCTTCCTCATCACTGTATCCAATCAGTTATCAAGTTGCATTGATTCTACCTCCCAAATATCTCTCAGACCAGGTCCTTTTCTCCAGTGCTAATTTTCTTACCTTTCTTTAGACTCTCACCATCGCTGGCTATATGTTATGAACTCATAATTTGCTCCTAGGGGGGTCTGCTTGTTTCTCACCTCTGTCTATGCCAAACCATAGTCCCCAGAGCCATCATTATCTTTCACAGGAAAGAGAACCAACATTTATTGAGAGCCTATCTGTATTGAGTCTTTTGCACAGAGATTCCCATTTCTCCTCTGCTGAGCAATCCCTTAAGGCAGGTGAGTGTTCTTTTCTCTTTACAGATGGAGAAACTTAAAGTCAGAGCTAGGATGTTGATCTGGTTTGGAAAACTCTACTAGCTTCCCTAATGACCCTTGGCCGCATCATTTCACCTACAGAAGCCCTTAGCCTGGTCTCCAAGGCCAGGCCTGCTCCTCCTGAGCCCCATATCTTGTCCTTATGCCTTTCCTAGGCTGCTCTGTTCTGGACACTAAGGCCTTCCTCTCATGTTGGACCTTGACACTGGGAGGAAGGGCTAGGTGGTGGAGATCCTCAGCGGACAGGCAGCACCTTCAGTCATCACCTTCAGATTGTACCAAGGGTCAAGAGTAGAGAACACACACACACGCCCCTCCCCCAAACTCCCCTAGCATAAGATCAGGGGTACTGGCCACTGGATTTTGTGCTGTATCCTCTGAAAGTGATGTATTAGAAGATACACATGCTTTGCTGAAAATGACTTTTTTTGTAGTTAGCTTTGCAGATTTTGTACTCAAAAAAAGTTTGTAGATTTTGTACTCCCTCCCCTAAATAACACATGGTATATCCTATTATTTGATTAGTAAGTGATCTTTTGGTTTGCCAAGTATCAGCCCTTATTATGAAATGCAATTTAAATATACTGACGAGAAAGAACTCTCACTAGACTTCTGAATAAGACCACCAAAGTGGTGAATTAACTCCTTTTGATAGGAATATGCTTTTAGTATCTGCTCCTAGGCAGCAGGTGGCAGTGTGAATCCACCAGAATTCAGTAGTTTATTTAAAGCAAAAATCAGAAAAAATGAAAAGAAAAATTATTTATTTTGCTACATATTAGTCTTCTGACCTAATCAGTAAAAAAGTCATTATTCACACCACACTGGGCAATATGCATTGTAATTTTTAACAAATAATAGGAAACTGTTAATGTGTTCACAGGAAATACAGTTTTGTCTTGGGCTGCTGTGGTCATATATCACCACACTTTGTGAAATCACTCATTTGTTCTAATTTGAATGTAAATGACTCTAAGGTTTTACAAATAAGGTGACAGACTCACATAAATGTAATTGCAGGGTTCATCTCCCTCTTTTTATATATCACTCATTAGGTTATGAATTAAATACATCGTATTAAACCAGGGGCATGTCCAATGATGATATTGTAATGGCAAATTACTCTGTGCTATTAGAGGTGTATTTTTTATTCATGGACATTAATTTGTCATTAAGCGGCATTAGTTTAGCACTTTTATGGGGAAGACGTGACCTGAAAGAGGAGACGTGCTGCTGTGATGTGAGAGGCAAAGGGTAGGAGTGCTCTAGGTAGAGTATTTTATCACTACAAGGAAAACTGGGCGGGGGGTGTCCTTTTTTTTAATTTGTTTTGTTTTCTGTTTTTACAAGCATGAAAGAGCATTTCCCCAGTTTGAAGGGATTGTTCTATTTATGATGTGCATTTTTGGATCACCTCGTAAAGCGAAGCCAAAATTCTTACTGTTAATCATTCAGAAGCCAAGAATGTAAAGGGAGCAGGAGGGAGGAAGTGACTTCCTGCCCTAAACCTCCCTCCTCTGTGACTGATGCTTATTAGTCATCCCTTGTCTTCATTTTGTTTTACACTAAATGGGCTGCCGTGAGAATTAGTCATTTTCTCTCTTCAGTGAAGGTACAAAGGTTTAAAGAATGTTATTCTCCCATGAGGGTATTAGGAAGAATTCTGGATATTCTGTGTTTTTTTTTTTTCCATAAATGGTGATTTTTAGTATTCTTTTACTTAGAAATTATTTTTTCCCTTTCAACTTCAAGAAGCGCTGGATCCTCGAAATAACTTCACAGAAGCAGAAAGTATCTGAGTGCTGGTTTTGCATCACTTTCCTCATGGACTAACGTGGTTGAAAGTGTCTGACCCACCCCAGTTATGCTGCGGGGCTCTTGAAAGCAGGAGTCCTACCTGACACCTCTTTATTTCTTACCCCCTCCCTCCTATCACATCACAGGGGCTCAGAGTGTTTATTGGTCAGCTCAGGCTACCATAACAAAATACCACAGACCAGGTGACGTAAACAGATGTTTATTTCTCACAGTTCTGAAGGCAGGAAGTCTAAGATAAGGTGCTAACATGGGTAGGCTCTGATGAGGGCTCTCTTCCTGTCTTGCACGTGGCCACCTTCTGGCCGTGTTCTCACATGACAGAGACCGCAAGCTCTCTGGTATTTCTTCTTAGGAGAACACTGATCCCATCATGAGGGCCCCACCCTCATGACCTCATCTAAACCCAGCTGCCTCCCAAAGGCACACCTCCAAATACCATCACACTGGGGCTTAGAACTTAAACATACAAATTTTGGAAGGATGCAGTTCAATCCATAGCAGTGTGTACTGTAAACTTCTCCTGCTTAAACATTGAAATTTTGTATTATGGGAAGAAAATATGTCAATAAATAAGTCTTTTGTTACCCATTGAATACAGTTTTTTAAGTTGAAAATACTTTCTATGGGGATTGCGTTTAGCACTAAAGATCTTGCATATTTTACAGTATTTTAATAGATTATGATTTTTTAACTAAGTAACATGGCAATGACTTATAGGAGGTTATCTCTTCTAAACAATGTATTATTATAATTTTAATTATTAAATTAGCACTGTCTCCTAGATACATAATATATAGTCAGTGTTCTAAATGGAATAATTTATCCTCAAGGTTGAGAAGTTATAACTTACATTCATTTTTCTCCACCACTGAGCTATTTTTTCTCACATTAGATAAGACAGATGATTGTACCAACATATATATTTAATATGCCCCTAATCAAATATACTGTGTGCTATTTCATAGTTCACTAGAGCTGATGTTTTTGTATTTGGAGAAAGTTAAAGTACGAATTTTGGAAAATACATTACAGACAGTTTAATCTTTCAGATTTTTTTTTTTAAGTCAGTGCAAATGATCAGAAAGGGTAGGAATATATCAGCCTTACTTAATCATTGCCAACTACTAATTATTTGTTCTAATCATGACTATTTGCTATCTGGCATGGGTAATCTAGACTGTCATATTTGCCAAATGTCATTAATATTTGGCTCTAAAATATATCATAAGTTTTTTAGTAGCCATTTAAGGATCCTAGTCAATTTTTTTCACATGCTATTATGTTGGCTCTTTTTCCCTAAGCCCACTCCAATGGATGTCAGTGACAGTCCAAAGACATGCCGGCTGGCCAAGGAAGTCATTTTGTCTTTTTAATTTGTTATATGGATAATCTAGAGTTCACTGTGTCGTCTTTGTGAGTTTTTAAGGAGAAGAATGTCTTAAGGATTTTTCTAATATTAGTAATTTCTATTTTCAGCTAACTATTTGTTGTCTAGTGGGCAATTTTAAAATCAGTTTCAACATATTTTTCTAAAATGTTTCCAATGTTTTACTGATGCCAGAGTTCAGAATCAATAAAGCAAACAAAATCAATCACACTTAATTCCATTATCAATACTCAAAATTAGAGGCATTAAAAGAAAATCTATGTTTCATTTAAGATATTCATCCTCCTGCCCACCCTCCACCTGCAAATATTTCTGCCCATAGTTAAATGTCTGCTCTGTTCTCTGAGGCTGAAAACTGCCTTTCAGCAACTTGATCTGTCAGGAACCTCCTGTGTTTCCCATAGTTTCAGTATCTTCTCCGCTGGTACCTTTTTTCATTTTTAAAATAGGATCAATAAGATGGGAGAAACTTTTCTTCTTCTTTCATCACCACAACCCTCTCCTATTACCTACCAAACTGGGAACAGTGTCTGTGCGCCCTTACCACTTATTCATTTTTCAGGTTTATTGAACTCAGTCCTCAGCCTTCATTACTGTTCAAAGGCTGTTCCAACAAAGGTCACCAAAGCCTCCAGATTGTCAAAGGCAGTGTGCCTTATGGTCTTTAATGTGACCACTCTATAGCCTTTCAGGACTGGCAGCTCCCTTCTTTCCTGCACCTCTCTCTTCTCAAGACTCTCTCCTAGTTCTCCTCCTCCTCCTTTTCAGTTCTTTTACAGACTCCTTCCATCAGCTCCATGAATATCCCCCTGGGTACTGTGCCACATGGGTGCTCATCTCTTCTGCTCACCTTCGCTTTCTTTTGTCCACATTTGGAGGGCCTCTGTCCCCTCTCCTGCACTCCAGCTTCAGTGTTCATCCCTGTCTCCCGGTTACAGACTATGTTTCTAACCCTGTCCTTCTTTCTCATCTCCCTAATGTGCCCTATTCTTACTGTACTGAATAGCATGTTTTGTCATCTCTAAGCCAACTGCTTAGTCAGCATTTCCTCTTGGAATTCCACAGACATGTGACATTTCTGAGAGTTAACCCAAGCCAGAAATTCAGGAGTCATCCTAAAATACTCCATCTTTGTGCTACACATAGGCTGTCACCAAAACCTTTCAGTCTTACCTCCTCAACTTTTTCTTATACTCTATTTTTGAAGAGGAGTTGTAGGTTCATGACAAAATTAGGAGGAAGATAGAGAGATTTCCCCTGTACCCCAACATATGAATAGCCTTCTTCATTATCAACATCCTCTACCAGAGTAGACACATATGTTACAATCGATGGACTTACTGTCACTATCACATCACCATCACCCAGAGTCTGCAGTTTATATTAGGGGTCACTCTTGGTATTTACATCCTGTAGGTTTGGCCAAAATGTGTATCTACCATTATAATATCATAAGAGTAGTCTCACTACCCTAAAAATCCTCTGCGCTCTGCCTGTTCATCCCTCCTTCCCTGTCTTAACCCCTGGAATCACTGATGTTTTTACTGTCTCCATAGTTTCATTTTTTTTCCAGAAGGTTGTATAGTTAGGTTCATACAGTATGTAACCTTTTCAGATTGGCTTCTTTTGCTTAGTAATACACATTTAAATTTCCCCTCTGTCTCTTCATAGCCTGATAGCTCATTTCTTTTTAGCTCTACATAATATTCCATTGTCTGGATACCACAGTTTATTTATCCATTCGTCTACTAAAGGACATGTTGGTCACTTCAAGTTTAGGCAATTATGATGAGCTGTTATAAACATCTGTGTGCAGGACTTTGCATAAACTCCCTTAATTTTTAAAAATCTCGATCATTCTATTACCACTGTCTTAGTTCAGATCCTCAATACTTATTTCCTGGGCTAGAGAAACTTCCTGATAACCAGTGAACCTACCTATCTTCACTCTTGCCTCACTCCAAAACAAGGTTTATTCATCTTAAAGTGGTTCAAATGTTCCATTAAAAAAAAAAAATTCATTGCGTACAGCATGTGAGATCTTAGTTCCCCAACCAGGGATCAAACCCATGCCCCCTGTATTGATTGCGAGTGTGGTGTCTCAACCACTGGACCACCAGGGAAGTCCCAACACAGGTTCTGTTTTTACTATGAAACATCCTATCTCTTTAGCCTTTTAAAAAACAATGTACTACCCACATGCTATAACACAGTCATTGCAACTTCATGCATATCCCCATACTCAAACCTCTTTTACATGACGCCTCCTTCTCCATGGATTAGTCTTCTCTCACAGTGTCACCCTATGAGGTCCTCTTTAACCTGCAAGGACTTTGCTCATGTTATATCCTCTTCCAGAGCTGATCAGTCGATCTCGGAGTTAGATTTCTCTCCTTTTCATTAATTATGGGGCACTCTTCTGGGGTGCTGATCACACCATATTACCTGTGTTGATTTACTTTTCCGTCTCCCTGTGATATAAATTCATGTCTCAGAGTTATGTGACCTTGGGCAAAGATCACATAAAAAGAGGTTACACAACCTCTTTGCCCATGTGCCTCATCCATAAAATTCAGATATGATATCGTATATATAATGTACATTTTAGGGGTGTTGGAGTGTTCATGATATGGTGCATGCAAAGTATATTATAGCATAGTACCCTACACACAGTAGGTATCCTGAAAACCAGAGCCAGTACAGTGGCATGCTTCGCTTGTGAATTTCTCTATTAATTCCACAGTTACCTTGCTACCCACTTCCATCACTCCTGTCTTCCTTCATTCCTGAAAATGTCACAAACTTTACTACCTACTTCCAATCAACAGCATATTGGACAGGCCTGTTCCTGGAAATTTTGGAAATAATAACCATTCTGGAAAATGTGTTTTTCCTATGGGCCACTTCTCTTGGCTTTGTAGAAGTGCATATATTATTTTAGAAAAAAAGTCACAAATAATTATATGAACCATCTCTTTCTCCCTTCCTCTGATAAGTGAAAACATAACACTGAACTGATACCTTAATAAATAGTAAAAATTGAAGCTTTTAAAAGCAACATAATAATTGGTGTTGCTGCTTCGTAAATAGAAAGTTTTTGTTTTATTGTTTTTCCCCTGCCCTTCCTGTAAATAAAACATCTTGCTCCTTCCTCATTTACAGGATTCAGGGAGAAATTAGAAAACTCTCTATTTCTAGCTGTAGTGCATTGTAGTTGCTTAGAAACATGTTTGTTTGAATTCCTTCTCCATGTGTCAAGTGAGTTCCCTGTGAGAGGAATTTTTTGTAAAACAGCCACATGGTGTCCTGAGTTCCCTGTTTAGGGATATATAAGCAGTGCATTTGTTTAACAGAAGAAAAGTGTGAGTTATTCCTTACTGGAAGACTGCTGTCTGTATGTCTGCCTCCCTCCAGGTGTCTTTCCTTCCCTGATGTCTCTCCCACCTCCACTTCCCACTCTCCCTCCACAGATACCCTTTAGAGCAGGCTGCCAACCTTTTCTTGCTGCATTTCAGGGGACATGTGCTCGGGCCCTATGAAATGACTGCTTATCTGTGTCATTAATTTAGCTCCAGGTACAGGTAAGTTCAGTGGTAAAGAATCTGCTTGCCAATGCAAGAGATACAGAGACACAGGTTCGATCCATAGGTTGGGAGGATCCCTTGGAGGAGGAAATGACAATCTGCTCCAGTATTCTCTGCCACGGACAGAGGAGCCTGGTGGGCTACAGTCCATGGGGTTGCAAAGAGTTGGACATGACTGAGCGACTGAGCTCACACACACACGCACATTCCATGGCTTCAGTCCCATACATTCAGTATATTGCTTGCCCACTTCAGAGCTGGGATGAGGGACTGGGGTCTTGCAGCTTGTTCTGCTGCTTGAATATGTTTTTGCAGGTTAGAGCTATTCCTTTCTTCACTCAAATGTGTACTTTGTATCAGTTCTTAAACTTGACCATGTATGGAATCACCTGGATAGCTGGTTAAAAACAGACTGCTGGGCCTGCCCATACAGTTTGATTCAGGATATCTAAGGAGCCTGCATATCTGCATCCTAACAAGTTCCCAGGTGATGCTAATGTTACTGCTCTGGGGACCACAGTTTGAAAATCACTGTTCCAGATACTCTTGCCACCTCACTACACATCAGTTCGCAGCCTGTTAAGTAACTGACTTCAGATTTTGAAAGTTCATAACATCTAGATCAATTTGAACTGGTCCCAGTTATAAATATATAAAAATTTTACATTATATAATAAAATTTGTAAATGTGATGTAAAATATTGATATTATATATCCTGCATAGCATCCAAAATATAAAAAACCAAAACACTGTAGAGTTAAAGCAAACAAAAAAAAACCTTACCAATCTTCATTCTTATGTATAGTAATGGTTGACAAAGTCCATGTGAATAAACTGAGAGACTGTTGAAATTCTGCAGCACTGAGCTAATTTTCAGCAACTGACTTTGAGTAGCACAGCTTATGATGTATGGAAATATATCATAATTACTTCCAGGCTCTACTATTCTTTAAAAATATTTTAAACTGATTTGGCCTCTCATCATTCAAAAAAGCTTTGTGATTCTTGAAATTTTCATTTTAAAGCCCCAGTTGCTCAGATAGACTGTTTTTCAACTAACAAAAGAAAAGTATACATTAATTTCCTCTATAGCGTCCATAATTTAGTGGTAATTGCCTGAAGTGCTGCGGTAGCTTTCGTAAACTTTTTGATAGCATTTTGCACCATATAGTGACCAGGGCCGGAATTATTAGTTGTTGATGATAGCTGTGTCTCTGTACTTCCTTCATACTGGATTTCCAGCTTACTACAGACTTTTCCAAGGAACAATATAAAATTATTCATGAGCCTTGGATATTTATGCGTACAATTGATTATGAAAATGTACTAGTAACCTAATTGTAGGGTTCCTCTGTTATACAGCACAAATATATTTATACAGGCCTTCAAAGACTTCAAGAATTAGAGCATGCTGGGGTTTTTTCTTATATTTTTGAACCGCTGCTAATATCTTGTTTTAGTCTAAGCACATTGTATTTATGCATATTTATATCAATACACAAATATATAGTTGCATTCAGTTGTCCATATATTTTTATGTTTGTATACAAATATATCTATCTCTGTGTATTTATACAAATAAAAATACCTGGTTTTACATTATTTTATCATATCACAAATAAACTGGCCTGCAGTGTCAATGATTTGCTCATCTTTTTTTCCATAGCTATTAGATTTTATCCCATCAGCTCTAATATATTATGGAGAAAGCTCACAGGTTCCTTTACATGCTTGATATGTCTGATGACTCTTTTTTGTACATGATTCATCTCCAGGCATTGGATTTTATTTGTTTCAGCATGTTCCAAAGGTCCAACCCTTCACCACACATCCACGACAAAGCCCTTTATGTTGCTTTCTCTAATCCTGGAGTGCAATCCTTTTCTGCAGCACCAGGTCATGTAGTCACATAATACCTTGATTTATAACTCGATTGTAATCCAAATAGGAAACAGGTGGAATCACAACTGGGGTATGGTGCCTTGGATATTAATGGCTTGGCTCAGCAGTGGAATTTCTAAAGCTGTATACACTCTCTTTTGCCTTAATTATGCATTCATTAAAAGCTTTTATACCCAACAGAATAAAGTAAATATTTTTTGATCTCCATAGTGTGCTCCCAGACTGTAGATTTGCACAGCAGGGTCTTGATAATCTGAATAAATTGTATTTCCCCAAGGAGTTTATCTTTCAAATAAGGTCATAAAGAAATGCAGCTCCTCCATCCTTAGATTTCTGTGTGCCTTTTTGGCTGTATGTAATACAGAGCACGAGAACCAGAGTACATTCTAGTAATACCTCGCTGGTAATGGTCTGGTATAATGTCTCAATCTCTTCTCCCTTTTTATCTCTGATAAAGTGTTTTGTAAGTACAAAAGTAACGATGGTTTACAACAACTATGATTTTTGCTGTCATTTGTAGAAACATAAAGTCTATATTAGACATTCAACATTTTCCTCTCTTTACCCTGTCTGTGAGTAAAATTTGTGGAATATGCAAAGCTATAGCTTANGATAAAGTGTTTTGTAAGTACAAAAGTAACGATGGTTTACAACAACTATGATTTTTGCTGTCATTTGTAGAAACATAAAGTCTATATTAGACATTCAACATTTTCCTCTCTTTACCCTGTCTGTGAGTAAAATTTGTGGAATATGCAAAGCTATAGCTTAAGAAGATTAATTGTATTTTAAAAAGGAATAATAATAATGGTGACTTAGTCACTAAGTCGTGTCCGACTCTTGCAACCCCATGGACTGTAGCCTGCCAGGCTCCTCTCTCCATGGGATTCCCCAGGGAAGAATACTGGAGCGGGTTGCCATTTCCTCCTCCAGGGGATCTTCCTGACCCAGTAATCGAACCCAGGTCACCTGTGTTGCAGGCAGATTCTTTACCGACTGAGCTACAACAGAAGCCCATAAATAACAATAGTGAGATAGCTACTATGTTGAGCATCTACTATGTAGAAGGTCCTTTACATACGGTTTTGGCAATCCTTACCACAAATCACCTTTCCCATTTTTCTAATGAAAAAATTGACTCACCTTTTCCGTTCAAAGAATTGGACTTCCTTTTTCCATTTTCCTACTGAGAGGTTCATCACTTGCTAAAGCCATCCATATGTATCAGCTTCAACACATATGCTTTCCCTGCCACACCAGACTGAAGATGCAGCTAGTTCCTTGTCCACACAACTTACAACCTAGAGAAAGAGACAGGGAAAATATAAAATTATAAATTCAAATAAACATTCAGAAGTTGAACTTACAATTTTTCTCAGTTATAAAGAATAGCAATATGCCTACTATTGAATTGTAGCCCCCAAACAACATACAGTTGTGAAAAGGTTAGGCAATAACTTTTTTTCTCTCTCTCTTTCTGGGCTGCCATATTTGTATATTTATTTTATTTCCGGTTGTGTTGGGTCTCCGTTGCTGTGTGTGGGCTTTCTCTAGTTGCATAGAGTGGAGGCTGCTCTTCCTTGCGGAGCACGGGCTTCTCATTGTGGTGGCTTCTCTTGTAGAACGTGGGCGCTAGCGGCTTTAGTAGTTGTGCTGCATGGCCTCAGTAGTTGTGGCGCCCAGGCTCTAGAGCACAGGCTCAGTAGTTGTGGGCACAGGCTTAGTTGCTCTGCAACATGTGGGTTTTCCCAACAGGATCAAACCCATGTCTCCTGCATTGGCAGCTGGATTCTTAATCACCAGACCACCAGAGAAGCCACCTGGGCTACCATATGTATTTCCAGTGTGGCTAACATTCTAGGCATTTTAAATATATATTAAAAATATTTAATCAGTTTACTTAGTATATAATAAATTATTCAAATATTTTTAAATATTAGAATACTTTTAGAGAAGTAGCATAATCAGTGTTTTCCCTGTAGGCTAAGAAGTAAAGGCAATAAAAGTTGAATTTTTAAAGGTCTGATAATCTTTATTATTTATTCACTATCCACCAATCAAAATTTATAAAGTAGCCACTTGATGAAGACAGAGAGGAAGATCTAAAGAAGTACAGATTCAGTCTGCACCTGTATGCACAAGGGCTTTATGCAAATGGTTCAAATATAAAAATAGTTCCTGAAATTAGAAGTCAGCAGAGGGAATGGGCTTTCCAGCTGGAGTGGTTTGGCTTTCTTAGGAAGAGGAATCTGATCCTGGTTGTCATTCTCTTTCTCAACACTGATGGTGTTTGTTATACTTTTGGTATACAGCATAGACATTTATATGTTCTGGTTATCACTCAATACAGAGAGACGTAAGGTTCCTTTCAGCATTCTAAGAAGCCTGTGAAAAGACAGAAGACCCAAGATTCACTGTGGAAGCCAGGCCTGATACATCTGGCACAAGTGGGTGTTCCCCTATGTTTATCAGTCATATAAAAGCCATGATGGGTAGTTAGCATCAGTTCAGTTCAGTCACTCAGTCATGTCCGACTCTTTGCGACCCCATGAATCACAGCACGCCAGGCCTCCCTGTCGTGGAGGGAGGATGTGCTTTTTCACATCCTGAGCTCTGAGATGCAAGGAAAGGAATGATTTTGGTAAGCCCAGACTCTTGCATCTTCCCATATGTAGAAAAGCACTAAATTCTTTAATTTGAGATCTCTGGTTTTCTTTAATTAACAGTTATCTTCTGATGTTCAGAAAACCTTCCCTTTGTTGTAATACTTCTATATAACCTGACTCCTCCCTCCTCACCCCCTCAGAGAACCTTGCCTCCTCAGAGCATTTCTCTCAGGTTACTTGAGATGCTCTCTCCTGGGCTTGAAGTCCTAAAAATTCCCACCAAATAAAACATAACTCTCAAAATACAAAAAAACGAATGTGTTGGTTTTTAACATTCATAATCCAACAAATATTTTAAAATTACAATCTATGATAAAGCATTGCCATTGGTATTGTACAGGATACAAAAAGCATAAGATATAAAACCTACCTTTTACTACCTTCAGTTCAGTTCAGTCCAGTTCAGTCGCTTAGTTGTGTCCGACTCTTTGTGACCCCATAATTGCAGCACGCCAGGACTCCCTGTCCATCACCAACTCCCAGAGTTCACCATGTCCATCGAGTCAGTGATGCCATCCAGCCATCTCATCCTCTGTCGTCCCCTTCTCCTCCTGCCCCCAATCCCTCCCAGCATCAGAGTCTTTTCCAATGAGTCAACTCTTCTCATGAGGTGGCCAAAGTACTGGAGTTTCAGCCTTAGCATCATTCCTTCCAAAGAAATCCCAGGGTTGATCTCCTTCAGAATGGACTGGTTGGATCTCCTTGCAGTCCAAGGGACTCTCAAGAGTCTTCTCCAACACCACAGTTCAAAAGCATCAATTCTTTGGTGCTCAGCCTTCTTTACAGTCCAACTCTAACATCCATATATGACCACAGGAAAAACCATAGCCTTGACTAGACGGACCTTAGTCGGCAAAGTAATGTCTCTGCTTTTGAAAATACTATCTAGGTTGGTCATAACTTTTCTTCCAAGGAGTAAGCGTCTTCTAATTTCATGGCTGCAGTCACCATCAGCAGTGATTTTGGAGCCCAAAAAAATAAAGTCTGGCACTGTTTCCACTGTTTCCCCATCTATTTCCCATGAAGTGATGGGACCAGATGCCATGATCTTCGTTTTGTGAATGTTGAGCTTTAAGCCAACTTTTTCACTCTCCTCTTTCACTTTCATCAAGAGGCCTTTTAGCTCCTCTTCACTTTCTGCCATAAGGGTGGTGTCATCTGCATATCTGAGGTTATTGATATTTCTCCCGGCAATCTTGATTCCAGCTTGTGTTTCTTCCAGTCCAGCGTTTCTCATGATGTACTCTGCATANGAACTTTTAAAACTAACACCCCCAAAAGATGTCCTTTTCGTTATAGGGGACTGGAATGCAAAAGTAGGAAGTCAAGAAACACCTGGAGTAACAGGCAAATTTGACCTTGGGGTACAGAATGAAGCAGGGCAAAGGCTAATAGAGTTTTGCCAAGAGAACGCACTGGTCATAGCAAACACCCTCTTCCAACAACACAAGAGAAGACTCTACACATGGACATCACCAGCTGGTCAACACTGAAATTAGATTGATTATATTATTTGCAGTCAAAAAAGGAGAAGCTCTAAACAGTCAGCAAAACCAAGACCAGGAGCTGACTGTGGCTCAGAAAATGAACTCCTTATTGCCAAGTTCAGACTTAGATTGAAGAAAGTAGGGAAAAACACTAGACCATTCAGGTATGACCTGAATCAACTCCCTTATGATTATACAGTGGAAGTGAGAAATAGATTTAAGTAACTAGATTTGATAGACCAAGTGCCTGATGAACTATGGATGGAGGTTCGTGACATTGTACAGGAGACAGGGATCAAGACCATGCCATGGAAAAAAAATGCAAAAAAGCAAAATGGTTGTCTGAGGGGGCCTTACAAATAGCTGTGAAAAGAAGAGAAATGAAAAGCAAAGGAGAAAAAGAAAGATATACCCATTTGAATGCAGAGTTCCAAAGAATAGCAAGGAGAGATAAGAAAGCCTTCCTCAGTGATCAGTGCAAAGAAATAGAGGAAAACAATAGTATGGGAAAGACTAGAGAGCTCTTCAAGAAAATTAGAGATACCAAGGGAACATTCCCTGGAGAAGGAAATGGCAATCCACTCCAGTATTCTTGCCTGGAGAATCCCACGGACGGAGAAGCCTCGTAGGTTACAGTCCACGGGGTCGCAAAGAGTCGGACACGACTGAGCGACTGAACTGAACTGAAGGGAACATTTCATGCAAAGATGGGCTCAATAAAGGACAGAAATGGTCTGGACCTAACAGAAGCAGAAGATATTAAGAAGGGGTGGCAAAAATACACAGAAGAACTGTATAAAAATGATCTTCGTGACCTGGATAATCATGATGGTGTGATCACTCACCTAGAGCCAGACATCCTGGAAAGCGAAGTCAAGTGGATCTTAGCAAGCATCACTATGAACAAAGCTATTGGAGGTGATGAAATTCCAGTTGAGCTATTTCAAATCCTAAAAGATGATGCTGTGAATGTGCTGCAGTCAAAATGTCAGCAAATTTGGAAAACTCAGCAGTGGCCACAGGACTGGAAAAGATCAGTTTTCATTGCAATCCCAAAGAAAGGCAATGCCAAAGAATGCTCAATCTATAGCACAGTTGCACTCATCTCACATGCTACTAAAGTAATGCTCAAAATTCTCCAAGTCAGGATTCAGCAATACGTGAACTGTGAAATTCCAGATGTTCAAGCTGGTTTTAGAAAAGGCAGAGGAACCAGAGATCAAATTGCCAGCATCCGCTGGATCATGGAAAAAGCAAGAGAGTTCCAGAAAAACATGTATTTCTGCTTTATTGACTATGCCAAAGCTTTTGACTGTATGGATCACAATAAACTGTGGAAAATTCTGAAAGAGATGGGAATACCAGACCACCTGACCTGCCTCTTGAGAAATCTGTATGCAGGCCAGGAAGCAACAGTTGGAACTGGACATGGAAAAACAGACTGGTTCCAAATAGGAAAAGGAGTATGTCAATGCTGTATATTGTCACCCTGCTTATTTAACTTATATGCAGGCACCCCACTCCAGTACTCTTGCCTGGAAAATCCCATGGGCAGAGGAGCCTGGTGGGCTGCAGTCCATGGTGTTGCATAGAGTTGGACAGGACTGAGTAACTTCACTTTCACTTTCATGCATTGGAGAAGGAAATGGCAACCCACTCCAGCATTCTTGCCTGGAGAATCCCAGGGACGGGGGAGCCTGGTAGGCTGCCGTCTCTGCGGTCGCACAGGGTCGGACACGACTGAAGTGACTTAGCAGCAGCAGCAGCAGCAGAGTACGTCATGAGAAATGCTGGGCTGGATGAAGCACAAGCTTGAATCAAGATTGCCGGGAGAAGTATCAATAACCCCAGATATGCAGATGACACCACCTTTATGGCAGAAAGTGAAGTGGAACTAAAAAGCCTCTTGATGAAAGTGAAATAGGAGAGTGAACAAATTGGCTTCAAGCTCAACATTCAGAAACTAAGATCACGGCACCTGGTCCCGTCACTTCATGGGAAATAGATGGGGAAACAGTGGAAACAGTGCCAGACTTTATTTTTTGGGAGGGCTCCAAAATCACTGCAGATGGTGACTGCAGCCATGAAATTAAAAGAAGCTTACTCCTTGGAAGCAAAGTTATGACCAACCTAGACAGCATATTAAATAGCAGAGACATTACTTTGCCAACAAAGGTCTGTCTAGTCAAGCCTATGTTTTTTCCAGTGGTGATGTATGGATGTGAGTGTTGGACTATAAGGAAAGCTGAGTGCCGCATTATTGATGCTTTTGAGCTGCGGTGTTGGAGAAGAGTTTTGAGAGTCCCTTGGACTGCAAGGAGATCCAACAGTCCATCCTAAAGGAGATCAGTCCTGGGTGTTCATTGGAAGGACGGATGTTGAAGCTGAAACTCCGATAGTCTGGCCAACTGATGTAAAGAGCTGATTCATTTGAAAAGACCCTGATGCTGGGAAAGATTGAAGGCAGGAGGAGAAAGGGACGACAGAGGATGAGATGGCTGGATGGCATCACTGACTCAATGGACATGAGTTTGGGTAAACTCCAGGAGTTGGTGATGGACAGGGAGGCCTGGCGTGCTGCAGTTCTTGGGGTTGCAAAGAGTTGGACATGTCAGCAACTGAAATGAACTGAACTGAATAGAACCAAATGTCTCATCTCCAGTTAAATTTCAATTCAACTTTCTTATATGTAATTATGTTTATATTGCCTAGAATTATAAGCTCCAAGAGAAGAAATTTTGTCTCTTTTTGCCCACAATATTTAGCATATATTCTGACTTCTGGAACATAATCAAAACATATTTCTTAAATGAATGAATGAACTGAGAGATTCTGAACAATGCAATTTTCTCTTACTTTTGTACTTTTTAAACTTTTGTGCCTGGACTGGGTGTTTTATTACTGTTGTATGTAAGGGGACAGCGCAGGCACATGGCATTCTCAAAGTTCTATGAGATGTTTCAAGAAGGGAAAATGTGGGCTCCCTTACTCAAATTCTAATTCATGGATAAAAACATTCTCAGAAGCAAGAAAACTAATAGCTAGCATGAGTACTAGCATGCATTGTAAAAACATCACTAGGCTGCCATAAAAATTACTCCTATTTTCCCATGCAATAATAGTTAAAAGCTTTCTTTACTTTTATAATTAAATGATTTTGGATTTATGAAGGAAGAACTCTAAAGCTTTTCTAAAATTGAGGTATAATTTCCATATAACATTGTATTATTTTCAGGTGTATCACATAATGGTTTTATATTTGTATGCATTGTGAAATGATCACGACAGTGTCAGAACTATAATGCTTTAATACACTTTGCAGTTCTCAGATTTATCTTCCTTAAGATCTGTAAGAATTAAGCAGAAAGAATGCTTAATGTGGGTTTACTAATATGAGCAGAAAAAGGAAGTGTTGGAGCGTTACATTTTATTTTAATGTGGCTATTGTGACTTTGAATGGGTTGAGCAAGAATCACAATCATGATTTAGCCAATATTCCACTTATGAATAGCATTTTTATAATTTTCTGAGAGTTGTGAATCAAAAGCCTTCAGTTTTATTTCCTTAAGAGTAACTGTTCTTTGTTCTTCAGTTTAGGTTATTTGGGAAGTAATTGACCTGGAGAAACATTTCCCAAAATGTGATGGTAATGACAGATAAAAGAAAAACAGGTTCTGTGGTTATAAAAGTTTAGGAAATGCTGGATTAAACAAAATTCAATAATATTTTTCCATTTTTAGTCACAGGGCTGCTATTAGTAACATGCACTGTAAATCTCCAAGAAGGAGGTATATAATATACAGTATTTCCCATTATCATCTGATCACTGAATTTTTAAATTTAATTAAGCACTTTATTTTTTGTGTTGCATGTTCTTTGGAATTTAAATGTGTTCTACTAAACACTTTGGGCTTCCCTGGTTGCTCAGATGGTAAAGAATCTGCCTGCAATGCGGGAGGCCTGGATTCGATCCCTGGGTTGGGAAGATGCCCTGGAGGAGGGCATGGCAACCCACTCTAGTATTCTTGCCTGGAGAATCCCATGGACAGAGGAGCCTGGTGGGCTACAGTCCATGGGGTCGCAAAAAGTCAGACATGACTGAACGACCAAGCACACCAACACTTTGGGAGAGGTAGCCCAGAGAGAAGTATCCTCTTACGCATAGGTATAGGAGAGGTATTGGCATTTACCAAATACTTGGTGATGTATTTCTCTCCTGTCCTTTCCCTTAACCACAGCCCTATGAGCCTCCTGTTCTAGGAACTAAATAACTCTGTTCCTGTTCCTAAAACTGTGCTAATTATAATAATAGCTTGCTGCTGCTGCTGCCAGTAAGTCGCTTCAGTCGTGTCCAATCCTGTGCGACCCCATAGACGACAGCCCACCAGTCTCCTCTGTCCCTGGGATTCTCCAGGCAAGAATACTTATATTCATTGAATACTGACTACGTGCCAGACATAATTCTAAAGCTTTTCAATGTAATAATTCATTAATCACAACAGAGCAATCCTTTCAGTAGGCATCCCATTGTACAGATATGGGAGCTCAGAGGCCAATTAATTAAATGGAGTCAGGATTTGAACCTGAGCCATCTGGCTTCACTCTGAACCACAGTACTATGCTGTCATAGCACTGACTTGCCAACTAACTTTTAGAAAACAACTTCTTGGTAAGCTGGGAACTACTTGTAATTTGTGAACTCCTTGGGATGCTAAACAAAGAAGCAAGAAGTACAGTTTAATGTACCAGTTTGACATTTGCTTAACTTCATGCATGTGTTTGGCAGAGTCAATTTTTCCAAAAGATTTCTTCACCTTTTAGAAATACAGAATCTGTCATTTTGATGTGGTGCCATGAGAAGGATCATGTGCTTCACTCCTACAGTATGAACTTGCTTGTTTTTAAGTGCAGGCTGCTCTTCGGTTTTCCCTTTCTTTCTTTTTATATAGTGTAGCTGTAGATCTTACTGTGTACTTAAGCATACATATCCATACAACAGGTCACAAATAATTTGATTACCAAAGCACATCATGATTCCGGTGTTAACTACCATACTTTACTGGAAAGTTATGAAGACTGTAATCCAGTTTGGCTGGGGGCAGATTCCCTGTCCTTTCTTTCTGGTCCTCCTTTTTGTTATTATCTGGGTTCTCCATCATCTTTTGACCTTCTTTACCCCATGCTGGGGCTTTCCTTGTGACTCAGTTGGTAAAGAATCTGCCTGCAGTGCAGGAGACATTGGTTCAATCCCTGCGTCAGAAAGATCTCCTGGAGAAGGGAATGGCAACCCACTCCAGGGTTCTTGCCTGGAGAATAGTCCAGATTCCCTGAAGAGGTGATTCTTTACAGTAGAGCTGATCAAATTTTTCAAAGAACTGTCTTTCCATCCATAGTTTAAACTTCTTTCTTTATACTAGCCAATAAATCTGCTAAACTATATTCTAGTTCCTTTATATTACTTCAGAGCTTGTCTTTTTGATATGCTTGTTCATATAATAGTTGTCAGAGCATAACTGAAGTTATATAATAATCTAAGGACACTAATCATATTGCTTCTTAGTTTTAATTATAGTTTTGGCTTTCGCTTGAAATTGCATAAAATTAACAAAGTTCTCTAAAGCAAGAGAAATTAACCCGATACTAGTTTATCTCCTGATTTAAATGCTATTTTCTTTCCTTTACTGATCAGGCTCTCCAGTGGATAGTTTACTTTAGCTCATACTCTCTTCAGGCCTCCAAAAGTTTTGCTGTTGATTTCTATCCTAACTGACAGAAGAGCCTGGTGGGCTCCTGTCTATGGGGCTGCAAAAGAGTCAGACATGACTTAGTGACTAGACAACAATGACAGTCTTATCTCGAAAGTCAACAATGAGTCCTTATCATCAAACGTAAATCTGAGAATTCATTTTCTTGGACATCTCTAACATTTGACACCATTGATCAACCACTCATTTTCAGAGTGCCTGCATGCTAAGTCACTTCAGTCATGTGGTGGCTCAGTGGTAAAGAATCTGCCTGCAATGTAGGAGATGCAAGAGATGTGAGTTCAATCCCTGGGTGGGGAAGATCTCCTGGAGAAGAAAATGGGAACCCACTCCAGCGTTCTTGCCTGGAAAATCCCATGGATAGAGGAGCCTGGTGACCTATGGTCAAGGGGGTGGCAAGAGTCAGACATGACTTACTGACTAAACCACAACCACCATGAGCATATTACCTCTTTGACACTTATTTTTACTGTATTGAACTTAACTAAAATTCTTAGCTCTTTTCTCACAAGGGCAGTTGATGATTAATTTCTCTTCCACTTATACTCTATAGTTTCTTTTTTTATTTTAATTTTTTTAATTTTATTTTTACTTTATTTTACTTTATAATACTGTATGGGCCTACTTTCTATCCTTGGGGATCAGGAATTTGAGTCTGCCATTCAAAGGGTTGACACTATTCCTTCTGACTTGGTGTCACCTGAAAGTATGGCATCAATGTTCGTACTGAGGTCGTTGAGAAAAAAAGCATTTTCCTCATTTTGTAGGGCTTAGGATGCAACTGGACAACACATGCTACACACTCTTCTCCAACGCTGACTTTAATCTGTTAATCAGGACATTTTAGATACAAACAGCAATAAATCAATTGAACTCACATTTCTTCACTTTTTGTCCAGAAGCGTATCTTTAATAGCTTTGTCAAATGTTTTTCCAAAATATACAGAAATAGGAAACTGACTAACCCAATAAACATATAAAAACAGTAATGGGTTAGTTCTGGTAGGGTTTGTTTCCTATGAACTAATCATGATTCACATGCAACACTGTAGTCTGAGATTTTAATAATTTGTTCTAGAATGTTGTTGAGGATGATTAGTGTATTCCCAGTCCATTTTTGGTATTGATTTCTTGCCATTTTTGGAAGGTCAGGAATACATTTGCCCATTATCTGTCCTGGAGCATGATTCCTGCTTGTCTTAATTCCTTAAAGATGGCTGAAAACAGAGTCAGAAATCTCAAGGCATGGTCTACGTTTATACTTGGAAATAGTATGAACAAATCTCATCTGGGCACATTTTAGAGAGGTTAGGAGGTTCTTTATAAAGTCCTCTCTTTTACCTTTTCCAGCTAAATCTCAATATACTTTACAAAGAAGAAAGGAGAATGGTATTCGAGGAGATTGGTTTTGTCTCCGCTCCTTGTTGGCACCAGCTCCCATGATTCAAAGACTTTCGTCTCTCATGCTTCATTTTCCTCTAATATAAAGAACCTAGTTTATTGGTTTATTCTTTCACAGTCTTAAGCTCATGTCATATTTTGCCTTCTTTGACACCATTCTTATACCTCTGTGCCACTTTTGAAATACTGTTCTTTTTAAAAAATTTTTTATTTATTTTAATTGGAGGTTAATTACTTTACAATATTGTAATGGTTTTGCCATACATCAACATGAATCCGCCACAGGTATACATGTGTTCCCCATCCTGAACCTTCCTCCCTCCTCCCTCTCCGTACCATCTCTCTGGGTCTTGATTATGAATCCTTACCTCCTTTTAGAGTTTGAGATTCTAGGAATGCTGTGAATTGTCTTTCTTGTTTAAAACGGCCATCGATTAAGTTTACCAGTATTTTTTAAAAAATTAGGGCAAGAATCTACAAACATCTTCAAATCAATCTCAATGCAGAATTCTAGATTGTTAGGTTTCTCTTCAATCTTCTATACTTGTTTCACTCCTACCTAATTTGATACCAATTTTTGAACTTACACTTGATTGATGTAGTAATTATTTAAGTTGTGTAATTAATATTGAGTAACTACAACTAAAACTGGCATAAACATATTTGGGAACAAAATCCAGCTGCCTCTTGTTAGGCATCCAACTCAGCTGGTAGAACAGATGTTCATGAGTGTTTAGATAGCCTTCTAGCCCTAAGCATTCACTGTGCGGTGGGTGTGAGTCAATATATTTTATAGATGTAATGGAGAGCTTTGGTTAATGTGATGAGTTGGTTAAATGGAGGTTGATTAAAAGAACTTCTGCTGTAGAATAACATGTGTTTCTTGCCCTCTGAGGAAATGGCAAAATGGTAGCCAGTTTTTTCTGACCCTTCTGATTAGAATTGATTAATTATAGTGTTGTGATTCTACATTACATTATATTCCATCATAACACCTGTAATACTTTGTCTCCCTGAAGTCTGCACCTACTGGTCTGTGAACTTGTGAGGACAGAGATGTCTTTGATTAATTTTGGGGTGAATGTATTAAAAAACTCCAGTGTGAGATATGAAACGAAGGAGGAAAAAGCAGAACATGGGCTGATATGGGAAAAATACATTCCAAAAACCAACCTGGGTTATTGATACAGTAAAATGTGCCACTTAAAATGCAGTCTGAGGACTTATAGTCAATAGTAGTAGAAAGGCCAATGGAGCTGGAAATACAAAGCAAGCTAATTCTTATTTCGAAAAATTTAAAATGGTAACAAAGCTTGGAATACATATTTTAAACCTTAGCCATAATGTTTGCACTTAACCAATCTCCTTCTATTTGAGAACAATGATATAAAATTGTGCTGGTTTAAGCTTTATTAGTATAGATTAAATCTTTTTTTCCCCCAAATTTTTTATTTGGTATTGGAGTATGGCAGATTAACACTGTTGTGATAGTTTCAGGTGAACAGCGAAGGGCCTCAGCCATACATACACATGTATGCATTCTCCCTTAAACTCCCCTCCCATCCAGGCTGCATAACATCGCACAGAGTTCCCTGTGCTATACAGTAGGTCCTTGTTGGTTATCCATAATATCTTGATCACCAAGAATCATTCTGTAATTATTCTGTTTCTTCACTAGATGGTGCTTATGAGCTAACGAGAAAAAGATTGAGTTCCTCCTTTATTCATTTAAGGGAAAACAGGGACATTTGTGAATTAAATAGAATAAGGAAATTCAAAAATTAGAAAAAAATTTAAGACCGCCCTTTATATTTGTTAGATTGCTTGGAGAAAATCTCATCTTCATTTCTTGTAAAAATGTTAAGTTCTTGGGAGAAAAAAAAATACCCATTAAGATCATTGCAATCACCAAATTCTGAACATTTTGTGGGCTAACTGTCCAAGTCTAGGAAGCTAAAAAAATTCTCCTCCTGTCTTTAAAATACAACTTTAATCTTTGGCGGGAAGCAAAGCCACATAAATTGTTATATTATGAAAGCATCATTTGATTTCATAATGTTATTTTGTGAAATGAATTGTTGACTAGATTTTAAATGGTGTCTGATAGGTAATATTCCTTTACTTTTGTTTAGAGGTATTAGAAGATAAAAGTGTAGAAGTTAAAAGGGAAGGGTCTGGATTCATTCTGCTTGAGTTTAAACCCCAGATCTGCCACTTACTAGCTGTGTAATCTTGGCATTTTACCTAACTTTCCTTTCCTTCATTCTGCAAAACTAGGCTGCCACGGTTTCCATTTTATAAGATTTCTATGCCTTGATATATGTAAAAATCTTAGAACAGCACCTGGGACGTAGTAAGCCCTCAAAAAAATGTTAACTTTCATGACATTTCTTATCATTTTTTCACCTACTAATGAAGACTGATAAGTTCCCAGTCACAAAACAATTCAAGGAAATACCAATTTAATTAAGTTAACACTCTTTCTTTCCTTTCATTCCAGTGTTGTAACCTATTTCTACTCTGCCTGTATCCTTGAAACTGGCACATATGTGTATATATATATATTTTTAACTTTTTATTTTGTATTGGAGTATAGCCAATTAGTAATGTTGTGATGGTTTCAGGTGAAGAGCAAAGGGACTCAGCCATACCTATACATGTATCCATTCTCCCCTAAACTTCCCTCCCATCCAGGATGCCATGTAACATTGGGCAGAGTTCTCTGTGCTATACAGTAGGTACTTGTTGGTTATCTATTTTAAACATAGCAGTCCCAAACTTCCTCACTGTCTCTTTCCCAGTTCCTCCCCCCAGGCAACCATAAGTTCATTCTCTAAACCTGTGTTTCTGAAACTGACTTATATTTTATCAAATTACTTATTTAGGGAGCAAACTGTTGCTTAAAGTTCAATAGAGGCATTTATATACTAATATGTGGTGTGCGGGATAGCTTAACTTCTGAATTTTAGGAAAAGATGATTTTACTTCCTTATTATACTTTCCAAGACTGGATGCTTACTGTGACTAATAGCAAACTTTCCCCGGTGGAGGCTCTGATGATGACACGTATCTAAAGTTTGCCACAGTGGTTAGCCAGTATCACAGAAAAGACAGAAAAATACACAAGGAAAAATTATTCAAAAGAAATATATATATATATTCAAAGTAATGGCAATACAGATGTGAAAAAAACCATGGAAAGACTAAGATTCAAATAGATAACCGAAGAAAGGCTGTGTCCACTTTTGGGAGGAATCATGAACAAATTCAAGGGTCAGAGTTTTTGTTTACAGTTCTATTTTCAGTCTATGTGGACCCCTATGCCCCAATTCACAGTTATTAACATGATATAATTTGTAGGATCTGTGTCCTTTGCTCTCAAATGTAGGAGATGATATATGAACTTAATATAATAGCCACAGGCATCCAGTACTTACCAAAGAGTTATTCTGTACTGGGTGTGGTGGTAAGAATTCTGCTTGAAGTATCAATATTACATTGATTTCTCACTGCAATTTCACAAAGTAGTTGTTATTATCATCTCTATTCTGGAGCTGACGAAACTGGTGTTTGGAGATGTGGAATAGCTCTTCCTAGACTACACAGTCAGTGAACAGTGGTGCTAGTATTCAAACCCAATTCTGTCTGACTCCAGAGCCTCAGGATTTAGCTGAGATGTCAGTTCAGCAGACAAAGACATTGTTTGAGTTGATTCTGGAAGTATAGGAAGCGCCCTGAATGACACATTTCCTAATTGGTTGTCCCTGATGAGACTTTAACTTGTCAACACTGGGCATTATCCTTCATTAGTTCCCCACATGCCTGGGCAGTTAAAGAATCAAACTGTCCTTCATCATTTGAAGATGATACCACTGCATGAGAGGCTGTGGCTGAGAAAACCTAACATCTGACAAGCAGCTCTTACCACATCATGTATACATGCAGATTGCTTTTTGGTTTGTGGCTCAGGCTCTGCTGGCAGAGTCTCACTTCTGTATTTTGTTCTGTCAAAGTGTGGTTAGCTGAAGCTTAGTTTGAAAAACACTACACTATCACTGATGCTGTATATTCATCAGGGGATCCTCTTTTTTTTTTTCCTCAGCCATTTTTACCTTTGCCACAGCATACTTTGGATCACAGGTGGCTCAGTGATAAAGAATCTGCTTGCAGTGCAGCAGGTTCAGGAGAAGTGGGTTCTTTTCCTGGGTTGGGAAGATTCCCTGGAGGAGGAAATGGCAACCCACTCCAGTATTCTTGCTGGGAAAATCCCTTGGACAGAGGAAAATGTCAGGCTACAGTCCATGGGGTTGCAGACAGCTGGACACGATTGAGAAAATGAGCATGCATGCCCAGAAGTCTTTAGGCCCACCAGATTTTATATGCAAGACTTGTTTAAATAGTGCCCTATGGTCCCTTTTCAAAACATGTCTGGTACACTAGATCTGAGTTGTAATGATTCACTATTTCAAGGCTAGTGGGCCAAATGAACTGCCAACCTTGGTGATTGGGTCTTGCCATTAATTGTTCTCAGGCTGGAGACACTTGTGCTCAAGACAGGAGATGGTAACCATGTTAGAGTTTAAAGGGAGGTTTGATTACTCTCTCTGTTTTCATAAAACTTCATTGTGGTCTGGTGCTTAACTGCTCTTCCAGGGCCCACCAGGTCTGTACTTCTTATCTTGTCACCTATGACCAGTTGTCCATGTAGATAGGCAGCTGGTGGCTGGGATTAGGGAGTACACTTGATGACACCAGGTCCTGATGGCTTGGTCACTGTCACAGAGAGCAGCTGCAGTAAACTCATCTCCTTTGCACAGCATCATCCCTCTTCTTGCTCTTCCTTCTCCTCTTTTGGAAAACATTAATTGAATGTATACTGTAAGCCAGACATTAGGATAAATCAGAGTTTGTCAACTTCCACATCTTTCACATTTTGGTCCAATTAAGCTTTTGTGGTGGTGGTGGTGGATCCTGTGCATTGTATGATGTTAATATTAACCTGCATCTCTGATCTTTACCTACTAGATGCCAGTAGCAGCCACCCTTAGTCATGACAATAAAAAATATCTCCAGACATTATTAAATGTCCCTGAAGTGAAAGTCACTCGATCATGTCTGATTCTTTGTGATGCTGTGGACTATAGCCTACCAGGCTCCTGTGTCCATGGAAATTTCCAGGCAAGAATAGTGGAGTGGGTAGTCATTCTTTTCTTCAGGGGATCTTCCCGACCCAGGAATTGAACCCAGATCTCCAGCACTGTGAGCAGATTCTTTATTATCTGAGCCTCCAGGGAAACCTTAGAGGGGCAAAATTATGAATTGGGAACCTCTGGTCTAAGGATATGATCTAATTTAATCATCATAAAAACTCTATGAAATAGGTAGAATTACTTATTATTTCCCATGCCCTTCCTCCAGCCCTTCCCTTGCTTCTGCTCTCCATCTAGAGGAAGTATCTTCATCTTGCTAGCATAAACTCTAATGTCCTTTCTTCTATGACATTAGGACTGGCCACTGCTCATATATCTACCACGCCCCCTGGAGAAGGAAATGGCAACCCATTCCAGTATTTCTTGTCTGGAAAATTCCATGGACAGAGGAGCCTGGTGGGATATAGTTTATGGGGTCACAAAGAATTGGGCATGACTGTGCACACACATGTATGTGTATTCCCTCCAGCAAGGTGCCAAAGTATTTTGTAATTATAGGTAAATATAACACCTAAATATTATAACATGAATATAACAGCATGTGACCTTTTAAAAATATGAAAAAGAAAGAAATAAGATTATATTGAAAGAGTTAAAACATGTGATAAGCACATACTCTAATAGAGATTTATAAAGTTATTCTAATGTTTAAAAGATTTGACTATTTCCTGTAAAAAGATTACTGTACTTAAAGAAAAAACTTTGTCCATTAGAATAGGTCTTGGAGTCATAGAAATAAAGTCAGAGCCAGCTGCTGATGGGTAAAATGGGTCCTGTCAGGCCAGTGTCGCATCCAGTTAGTGAGGAAATGGCAACCCACTCCAGTATTCTTGCTGGGAAAATCCCTTGGACAGAGGAAAATGTCAGGCTACAGTCCATGGGGTTGCAGACAGCTGGACACGATTGAGAAAATGAGCATGCATGCCCAGAAGTCTTTAGGCCCACCAGATTTTATATGCAAGACTTGTTTAAATAGTGCCCTATGGTCCCTTTTCAAAACATGTCTGGTACACTAGATCTGAGTTGTAATGATTCACTATTTCAAGGCTAGTGGGCCAAATGAACTGCCAACCTTGGTGATTGGGTCTTGCCATTAATTGTTCTCAGGCTGGAGACACTTGTGCTCAAGACAGGAGATGGTAACCATGTTAGAGTTTAAAGGGAGGTTTGATTACTCTCTCTGTTTTCATAAAACTTCATTGTGGTCTGGTGCTTAACTGCTCTTCCAGGGCCCACCAGGTCTGTACTTCTTATCTTGTCACCTATGACCAGTTGTCCATGTAGATAGGCAGCTGGTGGCTGGGATTAGGGAGTACACTTGATGACACCAGGTCCTGATGGCTTGGTCACTGTCACAGAGAGCAGCTGCAGTAAACTCATCTCCTTTGCACAGCATCATCCCTCTTCTTGCTCTTCCTTCTCCTCTTTTGGAAAACATTAATTGAATGTATACTGTAAGCCAGACATTAGGATAAATCAGAGTTTGTCAACTTCCACATCTTTCACATTTTGGTCCAATTAAGCTTTTGTGGTGGTGGTGGTGGATCCTGTGCATTGTATGATGTTAATATTAACCTGCATCTCTGATCTTTACCTACTAGATGCCAGTAGCAGCCACCCTTAGTCATGACAATAAAAAATATCTCCAGACATTATTAAATGTCCCTGAAGTGAAAGTCACTCGATCATGTCTGATTCTTTGTGATGCTGTGGACTATAGCCTACCAGGCTCCTGTGTCCATGGAAATTTCCAGGCAAGAATAGTGGAGTGGGTAGTCATTCTTTTCTTCAGGGGATCTTCCCGACCCAGGAATTGAACCCAGATCTCCAGCACTGTGAGCAGATTCTTTATTATCTGAGCCTCCAGGGAAACCTTAGAGGGGCAAAATTATGAATTGGGAACCTCTGGTCTAAGGATATGATCTAATTTAATCATCATAAAAACTCTATGAAATAGGTAGAATTACTTATTATTTCCCATGCCCTTCCTCCAGCCCTTCCCTTGCTTCTGCTCTCCATCTAGAGGAAGTATCTTCATCTTGCTAGCATAAACTCTAATGTCCTTTCTTCTATGACATTAGGACTGGCCACTGCTCATATATCTACCACGCCCCCTGGAGAAGGAAATGGCAACCCATTCCAGTATTTCTTGTCTGGAAAATTCCATGGACAGAGGAGCCTGGTGGGATATAGTTTATGGGGTCACAAAGAATTGGGCATGACTGTGCACACACATGTATGTGTATTCCCTCCAGCAAGGTGCCAAAGTATTTTGTAATTATAGGTAAATATAACACCTAAATATTATAACATGAATATAACAGCATGTGACCTTTTAAAAATATGAAAAAGAAAGAAATAAGATTATATTGAAAGAGTTAAAACATGTGATAAGCACATACTCTAATAGAGATTTATAAAGTTATTCTAATGTTTAAAAGATTTGACTATTTCCTGTAAAAAGATTACTGTACTTAAAGAAAAAACTTTGTCCATTAGAATAGGTCTTGGAGTCATAGAAATAAAGTCAGAGCCAGCTGCTGATGGGTAAAATGGGTCCTGTCAGGCCAGTGTCGCATCCAGTTAGCCTGCTGATTATATCTGCTGTGAAGATTAGGATGTCAGAATAGTAGAGCCTGATTCTGTTAGCTACTTTTTTTTTTTTTTCTGGCTTGTCGCTTGGCATGTGGAAACTTGGTTCCTGATCAGATATCAAACCCTCACCCCCTACATTCGAGGCACAGAGTCTCAACTGCTAGACCACCTGGAAGTCCTGATTTTATTAAGCTTCTGACCATCCTTTAAGCTACTGTCTTCCGAGGATGGAGCACATACTATTAGGCACAATCAAGATGGTGTAGGTAATACATTCACATTCATAAACAACATAGACTTCTGTAGTGAGAATGTTATCCACTTAAAATTCCTACCAGCTATTCTGATACAGCAAGCAGAAAGTTTAATTTGGGGGCTAGTATGTCTTTAATGCCTGATACTCACTAATCTTCCTTTTAAGTCTAGACAGAGCAGGCCTCAGGCTCAGACCCCTTCACAAGTAGTAATAGTTTCTAGTTAAATTTAATATTACTGCCTAGTTTCCATTTACTTTTATTTCTATAATGTATTTTCTTGAATTAATCAAAGGCAAATGATGTTAGTTTTCTATTTTGGGCAGTAATTGAAAGTTTAAAAGTAACAAGAAAACAAAATGAACCTGTTTCAAGAGAACATTAAATAAATCATCATATAGGTAAGCTGAAATGGTGACGTCAGGTAGGATTAGGGTCTCTCACCCTGACCAGAAAACAGAAAGTTCTGAATCCCACCTCATTTCTGCTTAAATTGAGGTAACAGGCCACCTCAAGTAGAATATAAAAATGCTTAGTGTTTCTGTAACACTATTCCATCTGAAATAATCATTCCAATGACAGGCAGTGCAATTCAGCCCAGATAATTCTGATGAAGACACTTACAGAGGTGTGGGAAGTTTGAGAGAACAGACCTTGGATACTGAGGTGGCCCACAGAGACTAGAGCAACTGGAAATTATTATCTTCCTCGAGGAGGTGGTGTTTCCAGGTCAGAGCCTGGTGAGAGCAGAGCTGGACCACAGATGATGAGATTCCCAGTGGCAGCTGTGGTCTCGAGGGATGAGGCTCCTGCCAGAGAAATGGAATCAGGCAAGGAGGGAACAAGGAAAAAACATCCCAACCATCTCTTTTCCCTCTCTTGAATTTCCTGCTGGTGCTTTAATCAGTTCAGTTCAGTCACTCAGTTGTGTCTGACTCTTTGCAACCCCATGGACTGCAGCATGCCAGGCTTCCCTTTTCTATCACCAACTCCTGGAGCTTGCTCAAACTCATGTCCATTGAGTCAGTTGATGCCATCCAACCGTCTGATCTTCTGTCATCCCCTTCTCCTCCTGTCTTCAATCTTTCCCAGAATCGGGGTCTTTTCCGGAGAGTCAGGCATCAGGTGGCCAAAGTATTGGAGTTTCAGCTTCAACATCCGTCCTTCCAATGGGTATTCAGGACTGATTTCCTTTAGGATGGACTGGTTTGATCTCCTTGCAGTCCAAGGGACTCTCAAGAGTCTTCTCCAACACCACAGTTCTAAAACATCAATTCTTCAGTGCTCAGCTTTCTTTATAGTCGAACTCTCACATCCACACATGACTACTGGAAAAACCATAGCTTTGACTAGATGGACCTTTGTCAGCAAAGTAATATCTCTGCTTTTTAATATGCTGCCTAGGTTGGTCATAACTTTTCTTCCAAGGAGCAAGTGTCTTTTAATTTCATGGCTGCGGTCACCATCTGCAGTCATTTTGGAGTCCAAGAAAATAAAGTCTATCACTGTTTCCATTGTTTTCCCATCCATTTGCCATGAAGTGATGGGACTGGATGCCATGATCTTAGTTTTGTGAATGTTGAGTTTTAAGGTGATTTAATAGCAGAATCCAAATAGAAGCCTCTGGCTAAGAGAGTAGGGTATGTGTGCCAGGCGATAGAGGCTAGCCTCTCTGGATATAGCGCCAAAGACAGAAGGGCAGAAAGTGGATCTGGAGTGAAGAAAGGGAGTGGAGAAAAACCATATAAATTTCATGTTCATGAGGTCATCTTCTGGCACAGCTTCTGGTTCAGGAAAAGAATAGGCCAGTCAGCCTGACCCATAAGTTTTTTTTTTCTTCCTTCATTAAATATTAATGAATCAGCATGTTGGTTTTATAAAGCAAGATTTGGTATACTTTGTCAGAATAAATTTCACTGAGTCTGATAAACTCTGGAATACTGTTGGGAGAGTGTTCTGGAGAAACAAAAAGATCCTGGACTTGGTGAATTGTCACCAAGTGAATTAACACAGTGCCACCTTCTCTTAGCTAGATAGTGTGAGCGATCAATGGGCTTCACTCAAACAGAAAAAAATAAACTTCAGCCACCTCAGAGTTGAATGGGCTGTATTCTTTTCATTAAAAATTTAAATTATTATCTCAATTTGAGTACTCTTTGTTACTCAGCAGTCACCTTGACTGCACTTCTCACCCATCAACCACTTGCTTAAGAACTAGACTCTACCTCTTACTGCCAACCCATCACAGTGGTTAAATCCAGATTCCTTAGCATGTCATGTAAAGTTCTTTGAAATCTGGGTTGGTGGTGGCCTGCTGCAGGCTTGGGGACACTGAGTGTAGCAGTACATGCATGGGATCTTTTGATGGAGGTCACCATTATCTTCATTACCTCCACCATAGTTTGGCCCCAGGTAAATAGCAGGAAGGGAACACAGCTCCACCCATCAACAGAAATTTGGATTAAAGATTTACTGAGCACATCCTGCTCTTCAGAACAAGACCCAGTTTCCCCCTCAGTCAGTCTCTCCCATCAGGAAACTTCCATAAACCTCTTATCCTTCTCCTTCAGAGGAAAGACAGACTGAAAACCACAATCACAGAAAACTAACCAGTCTAATCACATGGACCACAGCCTTGTCTAACTCGATGAAACTATGAGCCATGCTGTGTAGGGCCACCCAAGACAGATGGGTCATGGTGGAGAGTTCTGACAAAATGTGGTCCACTGGAGAAGGAAATGGCAAACCACTTCAGTATTCTTGCCTTGAGAACCCCATGAACAGTATGAAAAAGCAAGAAGATAGGATACTGAAAGATGGACTTTCTAGTTGGTAGCTGCCCAATGTGCTACTGGAGATTAGTGGAGAAATAAAGAAGAGATGTGAAGTGAAGTTGCTCAGTCATGTCTGACTCTTTGCGACCCCATGGACTGTAGCCTACCAGGCTCCTCTGCCCATGGGATTTTCCAGGCAATGGTACTGGAGTGGATTGCCATTTCCTTCTCCAGTGGTCCTGACCAAGGGATCGAACCCAGGTCTCCGGGATTGTAGACAGACTCTTTACCGTCTGAGCCACCAGGGAAGTCCTATGAAGAGATGGAGCCAAAGCAAAAACAACACCCAGGTGTGGATGTGAAGGGTGCTGGAAGCAGGTCTGATGCTATAAAGAGCAATAATGCATAGGAACCTGGAATGTTAGATCCATGAATCAAGACAAATTGGAACCGGTTAAACTGGAGATGGCAAGAGTGAATGCTGACATTTTAGGAATCAGTGAACTAAAATGGACTGGAATGGGTGAATTTAACTCAGGTGACCATTGTATCTACTACTGACAGAGAAGGCAATGGCACCCCGCTCCAGTACTCTTGCCTGGAAAATCCTATGAACGGAGGATCCTGGTAGGCTGCAGTCCATGGGGTTGCTAAGAGTTGGATACGACTGAGTGACTTCACTTTCACTTTTCACTTTCATGCATTGGAGAAGGAAATGGCAACCCACTCCAGTGTTCTTGCCTGGAGAATCCCAGGGACGGGGGAGCCTGGTGGGCTGCCATCTATGGAGTCGCACAGAGTTGGACACGACTGAAGTGACTTGGCAGCAGCAGCAATGGGCAAGAATCCCTTAGAAGAAATGGAGTAGCCATCATAGTCAACAAGAGTCCAATATGCAGTACTTGGATGCAATCTCAAAAACAGCAGAATGATCTCTGTTCATTTCCAAGGCAAACCATTCAATATCATGGTAATCCAAGTCTATGCCCCGACCAGTAATGCTGAAGAAGCTGAAGTTGAAAGATTCTATGAAGACCTACCTACATGACCTTTTAGAACTAACACCCAAAAAAGATGTCCTTTTCATTATAGGGGACTGGAATGCAAAAGTAGTAAGTCAAGAAACACCTGGAGTAACAGGCAAATTTGGCCTTGGAGTACAGAATGAAGCAGGGCAAAGGCTAATAGAGTTTTGCCAAGAGAATGCACTGGTCATAGCAAACACCCTCTTCCAACAACACAAGAGAAGACTCTACACATGGACCTCACCAGACAGTCAGCACTGAAGTCAGATTGATTATATTCTTTGCAGTCAAAGATGGAGAAGCTCTATACAGTCAGCAAAAACAAGACCAGGAGCTGACTGTGGCCCAGATCATGAACTCCTTATTGCCAAGTTCAGACTTAAATTGAAGAAAGTAGGGAAAACCACTAGGCCATTCAGGTATGACCTAAATCAAATCCCTTACAATTATACAGTATAAGTGAGAAATAGATTTAAGGGACTAGATCTGATAGACAGTGTGCTTGATGAACTATGGACAGAGGTTTGTAACATTGTACAGGAGACAGGGATCAAGACCATCCCCCAGAAAAAGAAGTGCAAAAAGGCAAAATGGTTGTCTGAGGGGGCCTTACAAATAGCTGTGAATAGAAGAGAAGTGAAAATGAAAGGAGAAAGGAAAGATATACCCATTTGAATGCAGAGTTCCAAAGAATAGCAAGAAGAGATAAGAAAGCCTTCCCCTGTGATCAATGTAAAGAAATAGAGGAAAACAATAGAATGAGAAAGACTAGCGATCTCTTCAAGAAAATTAGAGATTCCAAGGGAACATTCCATGCAAAGAAAGATGGGCTCGATAAAGGACAGAAATGGTCTGGACCTAACAGAAGCAGAAGATATTAAGAAGAGGTGGCAAGAATACACAGAAGAAATATACAAAAAATCTTGGTCACTCACCTAGAGGCCAGACATCCTGGNTCAAGAAAATTAGAGATTCCAAGGGAACATTCCATGCAAAGAAAGATGGGCTCGATAAAGGACAGAAATGGTCTGGACCTAACAGAAGCAGAAGATATTAAGAAGAGGTGGCAAGAATACACAGAAGAAATATACAAAAAATCTTGGTCACTCACCTAGAGGCCAGACATCCTGGAATGTGAAGTCAAGTGGGACTTAGGAAGCATCACTACAAACAAAACTAATGGAGGTGATGGATTTCCAGTTGAGCTATTTCAAATCCTAAAAGATGATGCTGTGAAAGTGCTTCACTCAATGTGCTAGCAAATTTGGAAAACTCAGCAGTGGCCACAGGACTGGAAAAAGTCAGTTTTCATTCCACTGCCTAAGAAAGGCAATGCCAAAGAATGCTCAATCTATCACACAGTTGCACTCATCTCACACGCTAGCAAAGTAATGCACAAAATTCTCCAAGTAAAGATTCAATAGTACGTGAATTGTGAAGTTCCAGGTGTTCAGGCTGGTTTTAGAAAAGGCAGAGGAGCCAGAGATCAAATTGCCAACCTCCACTGGATTGTCAAAAAGCAAGAGAGTTCCAGAAAAACATCTATTTCTGCTTTATTGACTATGCCAAAGCCTTTGACTGTGTGGATCACAACAAACTGGAAAATTCTAAAAGAGATGGGAATACCAGACCACCTGAACTGCCTCTTGAGAACTCTATATGCAGGTCAAAGCAACAATTAGAACTGTTGGCATGGAACAACAGCCTGGTTCCAAATAGGAAAAGGAATATGTCAAGGCTGTATATTGTCACCCTGCTTATTTAACTTATATGCAGAATGCACCATGAGAAACACTGGGCTGGATGAAGCACAAGCTTGAATCAAGATTGCTGGGAGAGATATCAATAATCTCAGATATGCAGATGACACCACCCTTATAGCAGAAAGTGAAGAGGAACTAAAGAGCCTCTTTATGAAAGTGAAAGAGGAGAGTGAAAAAGTTGGCTTCAAGCTCAACATTCAGAAAAGTAAGATCATGGCATCTGGCCCAATCACTTTATGGCAAATAGATGGGGAAACAGTGGCTGACTTTATTTATTTATTTATTTTGGCTTCAAAATCATTGCAGATGGTGACTGCAGCCATGAAATTAAAAGACACTTACTCCTTGGAAGGAAAGTTATGACCAACCTAGACAGCATATTAAAAAGCAGAGACATTCTTTTGCCAACAAAAGTCCGTCTAATCAAGGCAATGATTTTTTCCAGTAGTCATATATGGATGTGGGAGTTGGACTTTAAAGAAAGCTGAGCGCCGAAGAATTGATGCTTTTGAACTGTGGTGTTGGAGAAGACTCTTGAGAGTCCCTTGGACTGCAAGGAGATCCAACCAGTTCATCCTAAAGGAGATCAGTCCTGAGTGTTCGTTGGAAGAACTGATGTTGAAGCTGAAACTCCAATAGTTTGGCCACCTGATCGAAGAACTGACTGATTTGAAAGACCTTGATGCTGGGAAAGGTTGAAGGCAAGAAGAGAAGGGGTTGACAGAGGATGAGATGGTTGGATGACATCACCAACTCAATGGACATGAGTTTGAGTAAGGTTCGGGAGTTGGTGATGGACAGGGAAGCCTGGCATGCTGCAGTCCATGGGGGTCACAAAAGTTTGACATGACTGAGCGACTCAACTGAACTGAACTGAACTGATGGGACCAGATGCCATGATCTTAATTTTCTTAGTTTGTAGCTTGATTTAATTGTTAAAAATCCAGCTATTTACATATACACAATCACATACATATTGATATTTATTTTCCTTTCTCTATATATTGAAAACTATGAGGTCACACCAGTGACATTCCATCCACATTCTAGTGGAATTCTATTTTTTCTCTCTTTCCATATTTGTAACTCAACAGTGAGAAACTTTCTTGTTTATCCTAAATGTATTTACTAATCTGACCAATCCCCAGTAGGTATCCAGATTCTTAATGTTGCTGGTGCATCTTCCAGGGGATGCTGTTGTTACCATATTGGTGCTCTAAGAGGTCATGTGTGCCCTCTTCTTATGTAGATGCTCTCCTTGCCCTGCTTGGGCTTTAACTTCCACAACTAGCTGCCTGCCTGCGTGGACCCTCTTATGTTCAGATTCTTGTTTCCCCCTGCTGGGCTGCCCCTGGGTATGGACCTCCTTCCCACCTTACTTAGGTCTTGACCTCTGCCCTTGGTCACTCACCTGCATGGACACACTGTGGCGTCTAGGTGGTAGTAGAAGTAGAACGGATATCCTTCTTGCCTCAGGGGCTCTGATCTCCCTGGCCACGTTTTCTTGTGAAGGTCTTCCTCTCCCTTCTTGGGCTCTCAAAGCTAATGGCTTGTCCCTGGCCATTCCCTCCACACCCATGTGGACTCCTTCTTTCTCTTGCATAGGACCACCTGTCTGTTGGACACTCCACATCAGACCACCCTCTTGCATGGATGTCCTTCTTACCCTGTTTGAGGTCACACTGCTCTCCAACACGGACCCTCTCTTTACTCTGCTTGGCCTGTGATTCTCTGTTCTGGGCAACCCCTGTCTAAGGAGGCCCTCCTGACTTCAGTCCTCTAGGAAGCCCTCCTATGTGGACACTACTTACTCCACTCAGGTTATGACATTATTCTGAGCCACCGCAGCTCCCCCAGTTGGAGGGAGCTTACCTTGCTTTGCTTTTCTAATGGCCTTAAGACTCAATTTCTGGGGATGGGAAGATAAAGAAGGAAAGAAAAGGGAAATAGGAAGAGCTGACTTGTATTTTTAAGATGATCACTCTGATTTTCTTCAGCAGACTGAAGAGGGGCAGGGACAGAAGCAGGGGTCCCAGCTGGGAGGCTAATTGTCTCTTTGGTGATTTCAGTTAGCATGTTAACAGGGGCAGTGAGCACTGGTCAGATTCTATACTTATTCTTAAGATAGTGCCAACAAGATTTGCTGATAGAGTGGAAAGAGTTAATGATTACTGTAAAGCTTTTGGCCTGAAGAAGAAGAAGGATGGTGTTGCCATTTATTGGAATGGGAAAAATTTGGAGAGGAGTAACTTTTGGGGTTGGAAATAAAAAGTTCAAATTTGGATGACTTTAATCATTGGGGGCAGGAGGAAAAGGGGACAACAGAGGATGGGATGGCTGGATGGCATCACCAACTCAATGGATGTGAGTTTGAGTGAACTCCAGGAGTTGGTGATGGACAGGGAGGCCTGGCGTGCTGTGGTTCATGGGGTCGCAAAGAGTCGGACACGACTGAGCAACTGAACTGAACTGAACTGAACTGAATCATCTGAGTGGAAATGCTGTATATAAGAGACAGGAGTTTTGGGAGAAATTGAGATTATGGATCATAGTGTGTAGATGGAATTTATAGACCTGAGATCATCTACAAGTGAGTATGGAGAGAGAACTGGTAGAAGGTAGAGAACTGGTAGAAGAGGTCTTGGTACTAATATTTAAAGTTTTTGAAGATGAGAAAAAATCAGCAAAAGGGACAGAGTAAGAGAAGTTGTCCAAGTAGAAAAATATCCAAGAGGGAGTGATGTCTCAAGCCAAGAGAGAGAAGTGTTTCAAAAGAATAAAATAATACTGCTGATCGAGCAGAGAGAAAAACTGGTGATGCAGAGGCGAGGAGGAGCAACTGCAGAAGCCATGACCTTGATTAAGTGAGAGCAGATGAGAACCATGGAAACGTGGGTGAGCTGTTCCTTGCTAGGAACTTGGGCTTCCCTGGTGGCTCAGCTGGTAAAGAATCCACCTGCAATGCTGGAGATCTGGGTTTGATCCCTGGTTGGGAAGATCCCCTGGAAAAGGGAACAGCTACCCACTCCAGCATTCTGGCCTGGAGAATTCCATGGATTGTATAGTCTAGGGGGTGGCAAAAAATCGGACATTACTGAGCAATTTCCACTTCCACTTCTTCCACAGATGAGAGCCATGGAGACACGGGCGAGGTGGTGCTCGCTGGGGGCATGGACAGTTCACCATGTCTCACTGCCAGTGGGGCAGGGTATACAGTGTATTAGGTGTGGCGGGGGAACGTGTGGAAGTTATTCTTCTGATGGTTTTGCCTGGGGCAGGAGGCAGAGGCGGCATGTGAGATAGATTTCTGGGCAAGTAGGACAGTGAATGGACCAGGGAAGTGAGAATTGCCAGAATGTATCAAGAGCCCTTTTGACATAACTGGAGTGCATGTGTGACTCTTTGTAACACCATGGACTGTAGCCCACCAGGCTCCTCTGTCCATAGAATTTTCCATGCAAGCATACTGGAGTGGGTTGCCATTTCCTCCTCCAGGGGTTTTTCCTGACCCAGGGATCGAAACCATGCCTTCTGCATCTCCTAATAGTTGGAAATAGTGTTGAGTGACATCCACTGTGTGGTGGTTTGCTTTTCTCTTGTCACATTGCAGGAGATCTGGGTTCGATCCTTGGGTCAGGAAGGTCCCCTGGAGAAGAGAATGGCAACCCACTCTAGTATTCTTGCTGGAGAATTCCATGGACAGAGGAACCTGGCAGACTACAGTCCATGGGGTAGCAAAGAGTCAGACATGACTGAGTGACTAACAGCCACATTGAGTTTCTCAGGCTATCTGCAGAGTTGGCAGAGAATTGAATTTTAGTACAACTAGGAATTTATGAACAGGGCAAAGGAGTTTACTTTGAAGTACCTAAAAATACTAGACTACTTTAGTATTTTTTTTTTGCTCATGCAAAGTTCTCAGGGGTTTTGTGTTAAATTAATAAATGAAAGTGTTTTTAAAAATTACTATGTTAGTCTGTTGGTTAATGGGCTATATGAAATTCTTCAGCTGGTTAAACAAAACAAGCAAAATCTAACAACTTTACTAAAGATTTTACAGTTTTGTTTGATATCAATTGGGTTTTTCATTGATCAAAGATTGATTGTATATGTGCCAGGGTCTAGTTTAAAGCATTGGGACACACAGATGAATGACACATAATCTTTACTGACTTGGAGCTTATATTTTTTTATTTGATAAATAATATTAAGACATTATACTGTAATTACAAGACAAAATCTTAAATAATAATAGATGATAGGAACAGAAAAGGGATTCTAGAATCTGATATACTGATTCTTCCATGGACTTGCTGTGTGAATTTCAGAAACTAATTTTTCTAAGCTCAAGTTTATATGTTTTACAATGAGATAATAATAGTACCTTCTTTGTTGGATTGTTACTAGGATTATGCTATTCAATACATTTCAGACACAAGATGAGTGGTCAATAGATATTAGCTATTATTATTAACACAAACATACACGAAGTGTTTTGCAAATGCCAAAGAATGAGCAGCTGACTGAAGCATGTTTGTTTGGACTAATGCTTTGTTCTATAAATGGTATTTGAAAAGAAATAGCTAAGAGAGGTAAGAGTTCAGTTCAGTTCAGTTCAGTCGCTCAGTCATGTCCAACTTTTTGCGACACCATGAATTGTAGCATGCCAGGCCTCCCTGTCCATCACCAACTCCCGGAGTTCACTCAAACTCATGTCCATCGAGTTGGTGATGCCATCCAGCCATCTCATCCTCTGTCGTCCCCTTCTCCTCCTGCCCCCAATCCCTCCCAGCATCAGAGTCAACTCTTCGCATGAGGTGGCCAAAGTATTGGAGTTTCAGCTTTAGCATCATTCCCTCCAAAGAACACCCAGGACTGATCTCCTTTAGAATGGACTGGTTAGATCTCCTTGCAGGTAAGGATTCGTCTGTTTAAATTATCATACACTAGAAATGACCTTCCTAATAAATTTATGAAGTTAGGCTATAAGAAATGGATAATCAAGTACAGCCAATTCTCCATGTCTCCAAAAATATTTTGGAAAATATTTTTTTTCTAAAAATATTGGGAAAAAAACTCCAGAAAGTTCCAAAAAGCAAAACTTGAATTTGCCTCATGCTGGAAACTATTTACATATTTTTTACATTATATTAGGTACTATAAGTAATCTATGTATGCTTTAAAGTATATGGGAAGATGTGCAAAGTTATATGCCAATACTGTACCACTTTATATAAGGCACTGGAGCATCCTTGGATTTTTGGTATCCACGAGGGTCCTGACCCAATACCCCTTTGACCCTGAAGAAAGACTGTATTGACAGGACAATAAAAAAGGTAAAAGCATTAGAAGCGAGATAATGGATAAGCACACAAAGTGGGCATAGCCACGGGAACTGCACATCAGACTGGGCAGGAATCAATAAGAAGCAATTAAAGTGCTGTGGTAAATGGACTGATGGAAATTTCATGCATGGTGGTAGGAAACTGAAATCTCCACTGACCGGCAGTTTGCTTCACCCAAGGCATTTCAGTTGTAATTTTGGCTTCTGTATGTAGAGTTCTGTATCTGTTCCTACCACATCAGAGGAGACTTGTATTCAACACTGATAAGTGATCCATAAAGTGTTCATGTTTTATTACGCATTGGAAATAGTCTTTAAAATGGCTTGTTGGATTTCTTTTTTCTGGTTTTGCAGCAAAATCATTTTAGAATCTCCCATCTTAAATGGCTAGAAAATTCCATCAATTTAATTTATGTAATTGTAATAACTACTATTTATTTAGTTATCATTATAGGCCTCCCTGGGGGTTTAGCTGGTAAAGAACCCACCTACCAATGTAAGAGTTGCAAGAGACACAAGTTCAGTCCCTGGATTGGGAAGATCCCCTGGAGAAGGAAATGGCAACCCACTCTAGTGTTCTTGCCTGGAAAATTCCATGGACAAAGGAGCCTGGTGGGGTGCATTCTATGGGGTCGCAAAGAGTCAGACATAACTGAGTACATGCATGTGCATACACACATGTGTTCTACTAAATACTTGTGTGTGTATGTGTGTAAGATCTTCTTTAAACCTTAGGTCTTGTTAAACAAGTATTTTCATATCCACTTGACAAACCAAATGAGGCTTAGAGATGTTGAATGGCCTGCACATGAAATAACACTTGGGTAAAAAGACGCTTACTCCTTGGAAGAAAAGTTATGATCAACCTAGATAGCATATTCAAAAGCAGAGACATTACTTTGCCAACAAAGATCCGTCTAGTCAAGGCTATGGTTTTTCCAGTAGTCATGTATGGATGTGAGAGTTGGACTGTAAAGAAAGCTGAGTGCCGAAGAATTGATGCTTTTGAACTGTGGTGTTGGAGAAGACTCCTGAGAGTCCCTTGGAATGGAAGGAGATCCAACCAGTCCATCCTAAAGGAGATCAGCCCTGGGTGTTCTTTGGAAGGAATGATGCTAAAGCTGAAACTCCAGTACTTTGGCCACCTGATGCGAAGAATTGACTCAATGAAAAAGACTCTGATGGTGGGAGGGATTAGGGACAGAAGAAAAGGAGATGACAGAGGATGAGATGGCTGGATGGTATCACCGAATCGATGGATGTGCGTTTGAGTTAACTCTGGGAGTTGGTGATGGGCAGGGAGGCCTGGAGTGCTGTGATTCATGGGGTCACAAATAATCGGACACCACTGAGCGACTGAACTGAACTGAAATGAACTGAAGTAACAGGAAAGTGGGATTTGAACATAGACTTGACTGACTTTAAAACCTTTGTGCTTCCTGTGACTCAGAAGTAATTTTTTTAGAAGTTAACTTTTATCATTTAAAATGTCATAACTGGGGTCCTTTCTGGGGGTCCAGTAGTTAAGACCCCGTGCTTCCACTGCAGGGGGCACAGGTTCGATCCCTGGTCAGGGAATCAAGATCCTACATGCTGCGAGGTGTGGCAATAAACAAACAAACAAACATATAAATAAATGAACACAAGTCTCCTGGCTTTAAGTAATACAGTGGCATAACTGTTCTTCCAGCTGATCTCTGTGTCACAATTTCCTTTCTTTCAATAGCAACAAATATTTCATAAAGGGATAAGATGCTGTTTGGGGTGATTTTATAGTGTTGTTGTTTGCATGGGCAGCCCACTAGCCCTGAAGCTTCAGAGGGTTGTAAAGTTGTCACATACCCTGTGTATTTCATTTCTAATGAGCTCCTTCTGTGTTGTGGTCCGTAGAGAGACAAGTGGTGCCAGAAAGGGGCACATTTATAAATTTTGGGGATGTGTCATTTTTCACTGAGCTTTGATATCTAAATATTGTCACTGTTGTGCAGAGTCCACATCAGAGGTCCTGATAAAGACACTTCTCATCCAGCATAAGTAAGTCCAGTAGTACCCTAAATCAAGCTGACCCTCAATCAAATGCTTTTATGATGTGGAACCAGCTGACACACATTGTCTATTATTTTTTTGGGCTATGTTTAATCCCGTATTTCCTTGTCCTGGGGTCATGTAGAATTGGGATATGCAATGAGTAAGGAGGGTGGAAGATAAACAAAATATGGTGTGCATATTGTCAAGTACATGAGGTCTATGCTCCATAGCTGTATCAGGGAAGATCAGTTAGGTTCTGGGTAGAGCTGTCAATGGTTGACAGGGTCATACCTGCACTTTCCAAGAGCTTTAAAAATCTTTCTATTATGGAATTTTTCAAAGTCCTTAAAAGCAAAGATAATTAGTATATTGAACTCCAATAGATCTATCACCTAGGTTAATCAGTTGTCAGCAATTTACCAGTTTTATCTTTGTCCCTATGCCATGACTTTCTTTCTTTCTTTCTTTTTTTTTATCATCAACAGGAAGTAGATCCCAGACTTTATATTATTTTATCTATAAATACTTCAGTAGGTATTGCTAAAATATCAGGGCTTAAAGATATAATAACAATACTGTTGTTATACCTAATAAAAAATAACACTGATTCCTTTGTGTAATCTAAAGGTTAAGGCCATTTAAAAATTTCCCAATTTTTTTCAGAAGTGGCTTTTCCAGTTGGCTTATGAAGCAAGATTTAAATAAAGCCTACATTTATATTTAGTTGAAGTAGTTCTTAAAACAACTTCTGTCTGTAATAGGTTCTCTGTCCCTCCATCCCCTTTTTCCTTAATGTCATTGATTTGTTGAAGAAACCATCATTGGTGCTTGGCATGTCTCTCACTCTGGTCTTGACTGTTTGTGGTATCAGTTTGTTCCTTTATCTCACATGCTGCCTGTAAATTGGTTGTTACATTTAGAGGCAATTATACTCCATTAATTTTTTTTTGAGAGTACTTCAAAGGAGGTGCTGTGCCTTATATCAGGAGGCATATAAAGTAAGTTGTCTCACACTTAATGGTGTTAAACCTGGTTAGTAGGTCCAGGTATTTTCAGCCAGATTCCTATTTGAAAGGTTTCCAACAACCTCACAGTTCTAGCAGCAATTAACAATGATTTCACAGCTCTGTTGAATTTTTTGGATTTTACCATAAGATGGTATGAAAAACCCAAATGAATTTTTGGGCCAACCCAATATATTACCTGCCCAGCTAGAAAGGGATGCTTAGAGATATGGTTGTTAGGTGTGCTTATTCCTACTGAGCTGTCGCCATTCCCTGACCCTTCGCATAGTCAGAGCTACCTATTAAATATATATTTTTTTAGAAAGAGAAAAGTAAATCATGAGTTTATCATTTTGATTTTATACTACTTTCCTTTTACATTTTGAATCTTGATTTCTAATGACATTATTTATTTTCTTTATCCAAATAGATACAATACTGGAGTCACACACAATTTCAAAATAACAGTGATATTATCACTACTAACAATAAGACGTTTAAATGTAACTTAAGATTTTCTTGGGGTTCTTTGTGACTTAGAATATAATTCATTATTGATATACACATGCTATGCCTTAAAATATTTGAAATAACTTCTCTATGTGATTATGCCATCAACTTTATATTGTTACACTTAGTTATATTGAAATGTGAGAATTGCTTAAAATTTTTTTATATGTACAAATCAAAACTGTGAAACAAGGAATGTTTAGCTGTCTGGCTTTCATGCCTATGCCTTTGCCCCATTTCCTCCCTTCACCTATAGGTAAATATATTTTTAGTCTAGTTTGTTCTTCGTAGTTTCTTTTCAAAAACTTAATAAATATAAAAGCACACTTGTATCCCCTTCTTTTATAATGATTAACAATGATTAATAATGGGTAAAAAGTGGCATACTCTAAACACTTTTCTGTACCTTGTATTTTCCATTTAAAGCATTTTGGGATTTCCCTTGTATCTTTGTGAAGAGGTGATGTTGATGAACTTTTAGATTTTATCCAATCTTGTAAGTGGTAAATAGTATATTATAGTGTTGATTTATATTTCTCTTACGATGGGTGAGCTTGAGCAGATATTCATATGTTTAAGGGTCATTTGCATTCATTTCATTTTCTATAAAGCATTGTTTCTCAACTGGAGGTGACTTTGCCCCCCAGGGGGCATTTGGACTACCTGGAGACATTTTTGGTTGTCACAAGTGGAGGGTTGTGCTGCTGGCATCTCATGGATAGGTGCGCGAGGCGCTGCGAAACATCTCACGATCTATGAGGCAGCACTCTCACAGTGAAATGGTATCTGACTGAAGATGTTTAATAGTGCCACATTTGAAAACCCTCCTGGAAGCATATCTATTGATCATCTCTCATACAGAGTTATATGTCTTATTATTATTTTTTTTTAATGGCTAGAACTTCTTTGTAGGGTTTGTTATCACTGTTCACAAAGGTTGATACTTCCACCCATATAATCCAGCATCTCCATGAGACTTGCTTCAGCCAATAAAATAAGAACTGAAGTACTTTCTCTCCAGATGCTTAAAGATCCAGCCCATGGTCAGGCATGCCATTTTTCCTCTGTTTCTGCTGCTGTGGAAGCGTGTTGGAGATGAAGCCTCCATTACTTAGGGTCCCTGAAGCAAGATGACTATAGAGCTCTCTGCTGACTAATAAAGGACACAGTGTAAGCAGGAAATAATGTTGTTTTATGCTATTGAAATGTTTCAGGTTGTTCATTACTACAGCAAAATCTAACTTAATTTGATGGCTGTAATACACAAGAGAAGACTCTACACATGGACATCACCAGATGGTCAACACTGAAATCAGATTGATTATATTCTTTGCAGCCAAAGATGGAGAAACTCTATACAGTCAACAAAAACAAGACCAGGAGCTGACTGTGGCTCAGATCATGAACTCCTTATTACCAAATTCAGTTAAATTGAAGAAAGTAGGGAGAACTGCTAGACCATTCAGGTATGACCTAAATCAAATCCCTTCTGATTATACAGTGGAAGTGAGAAATAGATTTAAGGGCCTAGATCTGATAGAGTGCCAGAAGAACTATGGAATGAGGTTCGTGACATTGTACAGGAGACAGGGATCAAGACCATCGCCATGGAAAAGTAATGTAAAAAAGCAAAATGGCTGTCTGGGGAGGCCTTACAAATAGCTGTGAAAAGAAGAAAAGCGAAAAGCCAAGGAGAAAAGGAAAGATATAAGCATCTGAATGCAGAGTTCCAAAGAATAGCAAGAAGAGATAAGAAAGCCTTCTTCAGTGATCAATAGAGGGAAAGAAATAGAGGGAAACAACAGAATGGGAAAGACTACAGATCTCTTCAAGAAAATTAGAGATACCAAGGGAACATTTCATGCAAAGATGGGCTCGATAAAGGACAGAAATGGTATGGACCTAACAGAAGCAGAAGATATTAAGAAGAGGTGGCAAGAATACACAGAAGAACTGTACAAAAAAGATCTTCATGACTCAGATAATCATGATGGTGTGATCACTCATCTAGAGCCAGACATCCTGGAATGTGAAGTCAAGTGGGCCTTAGAAAGCATCTCTATGAACAAAGCTAGTGGAGGTGATGGAATTCCAGTTGAGCTATTTCAAATCCTGAAAGATGATGCTGTGAAAGTGCTGGACTCAATATGCCAGCAAATTTGGAAAACTCAGCAGTGGCCACAGGACTGGAAAAGATGAGTTTTCATTCCAATCCCAAAGAAAGGCAATGCCAAAGAATGCTCAAACTTGAGCATTCAAAGCATTNCTCTTGATGAAAGTGAAAGAGGAGAGTGAAAAAGTTGGCTTAAAGCTCAACATTCAGAAAACGAAGATCATGGCATCTGGTCCCATCACTTCATGGGAAATAGATGGGGAAACAGTGGAAACAGTGCCAGACTTTATTTTTTGGGGCTCCAAAATCACTGCTGATGGTGACTGCAGCCATGAAATTAGAAGACGCTTACTCCTTGGAAGAAAAGTTATGTCCAACCTAGATAGCATTTTCAAAAGCAGAGACATTACTTTGCCGACTAAGGTCCGTTTAGTCAAGGCTATGGTTTTTCCTGTGGTCATGTATGGATGTGAGAGTTGGACTATGAAGAAGGCTGAGCACCGAAGAATTGATGCTTTTGAACTGTGGTGTTGGAGGAGACTCTTGAGAGCCCCTTGGACTGCATGGAGATCCAACCAGTCCATTCTGAAGGAGGTCAGCCCTGGGATTTCTTTGGAAGGAATGATGCTAAAGCTGAAACTCCAGTACTTTGGCCACCTCATGTGAAGAGTTGACTCATTGGAAAAGACTCTGATGCTAGGAAGGATTGGGGGCAGGAGGAGAAGAGGATGACAGAGGATGAGATGGCTGGATGGCATCACTGACTCGATGGATGTGAGTCTAAATGAACTCCGGGAGTTGGTGATGAACAGGGAGGCCTGGCGTGCTGCCATTCATGGGGTCCCAAAGAGTCGTACACGACTGAGCGACTGAACTGAATCTTTTTCTATAAAAGATGTTAATCTCTTGTCAGAGATACAAATTTCAAACAATCTTCCCAGTTTGTCATTTGTGTTTTTACCTTGCTTATGAACTTTTTTGTCTTCATTTTAGTTCAGTTCAGTTTTTTGTCTTATGAAATTATTATTATTAAATTTGCAAAATGTAGTCAAATATATCAGCATTTACCCTTACTGCTTCTGAGTTTTGAGTCCTGGTTAGGAAAGATTTTCTTACTCAGGTCGTTCAGAAATCTGGTGATGCTTGTGTCTAGTAATTTTGTGTTCTTTTTTCTACATTTAGATCACTAATTCAGTTGGTATGAAAGCTGAATGTGTTCTTTTTCTCCTTGCTTCCCACCATATGACTCTCTGCTGCTGCTACTGCTGCTAAGTCACTTCAGTCGTGTCCGACTCTGTGCAACCCCAGAGATGGCAGCCCACCAGGCTCCCTCGTCCCTGGGATTCTCCAGGCAAGAACACTGGAGTGGGTTGTCATTTCCTTCTCCAATGCATGAAAGTGAAAAGTGAAAGTGAAGTTGCTCAGTCGTGTCTGACTCCTAGCGACTCCCTGGACTGCAGCCTACCAGGCTCCTCTGTCCATGGGATTTTCCGGGCAAGAGTACTGGAGTGGGGTGCCATTGCCTTCTCCATATGACTCTCTAATTGTCTTCAAACCACTTATTAAGAACTCATTTCCCCCAATTGTTTGTGTTGCTGTGTTTATCACATATTAAGTTTCTACATGTACTTTGGTTTATTTCTAGATTTTCTGTTTCATTGGTTTGTCTATTAAAGAGTTAATATCATACAATTTTAATTATAGGGGCTTTAAAATATATTAAATGTCTGTAAGACCACTGCTTCACATTTCTCTCTTTAAGACTTTTGCTTATCTTATTGCTTATCTCTTTTTCCAGACTTTATAACCAACATGTCTAGTTTTTGAAAAACATTCCTAGAGCTATTTTTGTTTAGATTTTGTTAATTTATAAATGGAACTTCCCTGGTGGCTCAGATGGTGAAGAATCTGCCTGCAATGCAGGAGACCCAGGTTCTATCCCTGAGTCGGGAAGATCCCCTGGAGAAGGGAATGGCTACCCACTCCAGTATTCTTGCCTGGAGAATCCCTTGGACAGAGGAGCCTGGCCCATGGGGTCACAACAGTCAGACATGACTGAGTGACTAACACATACTTTAAATGTAAGGAGAGATGATATTTATATGATATAGAGTTCTCTTCAAGAACATGATATATCTTTCCATTTTTTCTGCTTTTGTTTCAAAGAATTTTATAATTTTTCTCCAGTAGATTTTGGATATTTCTTCTAATAAGTACGCTTTGGATTATTGCTGTTTTGATAAGACAGGAACTGCTTCCTACTGATTTTGTATATCAGTGGAAAATCTGAGTCCTTACTCCTTACTAAATTAGCTACAACACTTTAAACCATCCACCAATTAATCTGTAACCACATTTTCTTTTTTGGAATAAATGGAGCAGATCTTATTTGAGATCTCAGATTGTGGGATGAGAGGAACTATAAAATGCAAGCTAGTGGTAAGGTATTCTTTAACTCATCATTGTTAGTTTATCTATTTTATAATCAGTTTCTCATTAACATTTTCCTCTCTCAAAACACATAATCTCATTTTCAATTACTGCCTCATCTTATATTGCATGAGACAAATTCCTTACGGCATAGAACACTCTTAAAATTTGCTATAAAGTAATATTGGATATAGTAGGAGTACTGAGCTCATATATTCTTAATTACATACAATCAAATGTATATACAACACAAACCTAGCCTAATTTTGTTTGTACAAATTGGGATAAATGAAATCCTATAGGAATTAACCACAGATTACAAGACTTATAAATGGACGTTCCTGTGAAAGAGAACCACTTTCTGGAACAGCTCTTTAAATTATCAATGCAAGTGCAATTACTGTTGGCAAGTAGTTGTGGTGTAACCTAAATCCAGGACATTAAGCATATTTTACTTGTTTTTTCTTCAAGTGAAAAGGTTCCTCCTCAAGCTGGTGGTGCTGCTGCTAAGTCGCTTCAGTCGTGTCCGACTCTGTGCGACCCCATAGACGGCAGCGCACCAGGCTACCCCGTCCCTGGGATTCGGGTTGCCATTTCCTTCTCCACCTCCTCAAGCTAGGTTTTGCTAAAGTGGTAGATATGTTTTAAAACAGAAATAGTTGTTCCATTTTGTTGCTGTTCTATTTTAAATTGATAGTTTACAAATAACTTTTTTAATTAAAAAGAAAAGTTGTGATAAGATTTTCCCCTCCCCACCCTGTCAGAGGGAAGTGGCATAAGGGCAGCATACTTTGTGGTTAAGTGTGGACCCTGGAGTCACTCCGAAAGGGTCAAACCCTGGGTCAGCTGGTCTCTGGCTATGCGACAAGGACAAATCAGTTAACAAATCAATCACTGAGTAGCTCTGATGTCACAGTGTTGACATGAAGATAAAATCAGAAAATATTTTAAATTCAGAGTAATATCTGATGGATAGTAAGCTATATAACTCTTTGATAAATTAAAAATGAAAAGAACGTACTCCACTCTACTGTCTTTTCAGCATCTTGTTTCAGCTGAATAACTGAATTTGCGTCTCCCCAAAGGGAAAGTCATGTCCTACTCTTTGCGACCCCATGGGCTATACAGTCCATGGAATTCTTCGGGCTAGAATACTGGAGTGGGTAGCCGTTCCTTTCTCCAGGGGATTTTTTTTTTAACCCAGGGATTGAACCCAGGTCTCCTGCATTGCAGGTGGATTCTTTACCAGCTGAGCCACCAGGAAAGCCCAAAACTAACATTTGTATAGTCTTGAGTGAGTGTTAGTTGCTCAGTTATGTCTGACTCTTTGCGACCCCTGGGACTGCAGCCTACCAGGCTCCTCTGTCCATAGAATTCTCTAGGCAAGAATACTGGAGTGGGTTGCTGTCCCTTCTCCAGGGGATCTTCCCAACCCAAGGATCAAACTCAGGTCTCCTGCACTGCAGGCAGATTCTTTACCACTGAGACACCAGGGAACTTTTGTTTCAGATGAAGTCAAAATCAACATCAAAGATGCCTTCAAGTAGGGGTAGGGACAAAATGAGAAAGCCTAAGACAGGAAGGGCATGACTCTGCTCCACTTGCCACGGTAATAATGGTAGAGGAATTCACAGACTGATTGTTTTCATATGAATTCTGTGTCTCTTCACCATCTGGTAAATCTACCTCCTTCCATCCATTGAGAAATTTTTCTTAGTCTGTCCAGTTTAAGAAATAGAATTCCACAAAGCTTGTGGTGGAGGCAATCAGCTAAATTTGCTGCCCCTGAAGGAAAGCCCTGGGAGCAGAAACAATAGCAAAATCATGACAAGTCAGCAGATAGACCGTTCCACTAAAAACAATTAGGACTAAATCCTGTCTACTCATATTCTGCCTAATAGAATCCTCAACCTCTTCCCCGTTCATGGGATGCTTGTCCCATACTAGTTAAGGTGCTCTTTTTACTGAAATTCAAATCCATATAAAATGATTTGAATTATGAATATTTGAAATAGATGATGAGAATGCCTGACTGTTGAATTATATTGGACTCAGAGGAAAACAAGGAATAATGCAGCACAGCATTTCCCATTATTCCTTAACATATAACTCCCCAAAGTGAAACAGAACAGCCCTCATGTGTAGGGATATTTTTCTCTCCAGCATTACCATTTGTTTTCATGAAGAACTCTGCAATTCATTCATGCCTAGGGAGACCACAAATAATGAAATTAAATGGAAACTCAGGCAACTGTGTGCAATAGTACAAATGACATGATGAATCCTTCGGGCCATTACGTAATTGCCTACTTTCATAGAAAATTTTAACTGTCTAGTCTTGTGGAGAAGATTTAGTAACATAAAGTACTAATGCAAGATGAAGCATATGCTGGAGCCAATTCAGGTAAAATTCCTCCAAGTATGACTCTCCTAGAAGACTGAAGTCTACTTGTGTTGTATCTATCTCTTTCTGTTACCTTTTAGTCCTTTTCATTCACTGATATGTTCATTCATTTATGTAACAGAAATAACTTAGCACCTACTACATGCTATGCAGTGTTTTAAGGCTGGGGATACTGTGGAGGACAAGACACGGAACATGCATTCTAATGGAGGAAAAAGAAATAATTTTAGAATTACTCCATGTAATGTCAGGAAGTGATCAGAGATTCAAAGACAAAAATAGCAAAGTAAGTGGTTATTTCAAATAAGACAATTAGGGAAGATTTCTATGAGAAGAGGATATTTAAGCAGAGGATGAATAAAGTGAAGGATTTCTGGGGAAGAGGTTTCAGGCATATTGAATAGCAGGTGCAAAGATGGGTAGTTGATAGATACAACATGGGAAAGTTCTTGGTGCAGTTAAGGAACAATAAGAAAGGAAATTTGGTTAGTGGGGTGAGTGTGGAGAGGGTGTCAAGTGACGAAGTGGGGAGGATGGCCAAGGACCAGACCGCATAGGACTTGGTTGGCAGTGGATTCTGGTCTTTGTGTGAATGGAAGATGTTGGAAGGTCCTGAGCAAGGAGATGATTTATTATTTTCACAGTTCATCCACTGCTGTGTGAAGACTGGAATGTAGAAGCACAAGAGTGGAAACAGAGGGACCAGCTGGGAACTACCTCACAGTTTATGTGGTGATATGGGGTTGACGGGGACAAAGAATAGAGAGTGTGTATGTATAATACTTCTTTGGCGTTCTATTTGGAGTAAGACTTGTGTACTCTTAGCTATACAGATTAAACTTTTACATATATCTCCATTGTGCTTTACTTCTAATTGTGTAGAACTGTTCCGAGTGGGGAAAGACAGAAATTGAATTCCATCAACAGAGAAATGGCTGATTAAATTTTAACAAATACTTACTATGACCTTTAAAACAACCATTAAAAGGAATGAGCTAAATTAATCTTGGAGAGATTTCCACCATCTATTTTTAAGTGAGAAAGAATATATATGTATGTACATATGTAACCTTATTCTTGACAATCAAAGAAAATTCCCAATACCTATTTTAGTATATAATATCAAATTAGGTATATACACATACATATGTAATATATGTATATATTTGTGAACATATGAGCATGCAGAAGAGTATGAAATATATGTACAAGTTGTTCACAAATTGTTAACATCATTTACTTGGCTGAGGGCAGATAGACTTTAAGTACTTAAGAGGCATCTATGAACTTTGATGGGGGAAACCCTGAAGTAATTAAAGGTCATTACCAGTTCCTCAGGGAGGAGGAATTGGAGTTGGATAGAAAAACCTAATGTATATCTTTTACGTGTAGTTTTATACATTTATGTATAATAAAGTGTATAAAGTTCTCATTTAAAGATATTTTGGATATAAATTAAGACAAGATTTACTCACAGTCCTTTGCAGTTTTAAGACGTGTGATGTAAACGTCCTTTTGAGCATGTTATAGAACGATATTATTCAGACAATGACTTCAAAATTGTGTGTGTGTGTGTGTGTGTGTTCAATGCTTTTGAATGACCAAGTAGAAAAAAAAGATGTAGAGTTTGCTAAAGACAGACTTAGAGACTTCATCCATTTGGTTTGGGAACTGCTTGGGAGAGAGATATGACCATACTAGGCTGAGATTTCTTAAGCTAACATCACGTATCTTATCTTTGGAGAACGTTTTTCCTCTCTATTTTTGAACTTCAACCAACACTTTTTCAATGAAACCTGTGTTTAAGCAAGAACATTTGGTTTCCGTAGTAACATTTGGGAAGTAAAGCAATTCCTGTATTGAACCTTCGTCACAGTGACGAAGAAGACACGTAAGAGGAATTCTGGAAGAGGAGTGATTTCTTCACCTCCTGAACTCTAGTACGTCACCATCATTGAGAGACCTCTCGTTCCGGCTAGAATGGCTTGGCTTCTGTAGTTGCCCAAGTTGTAAATTTGGCAGGTTAGCTCACTAGCCACCAAATGGTCCTTTTAACAAGTTCTGCTGATCATTGAGCTGCATTTCTTTGTCTGCTTTGACTGTCAAAGTGATTATATGTGAGTAGGAGCTCATGGGGGATTGAGGAAAAGGAAGTTTTTTACCTTTTGGAAAGATTGTTCACTCAGTTTTAAGAAATTGCCAGAAAGCCTCACTGTTTACAAATTTTTCCATTGTGTTCTGTTTAGTTGCCAAGAAAAATCTTGCACCATACCAACTTGTTTTAGTAAAACAAATGGCTCTTTTCACAATACAGCTCAGTGTATTTGTATATTTATATGAGTTTTCCAGCACTGCTTTGGGATGAAAGATTCATCTACATTCGCACATGTTTTGTTTTCCCTTGTGTGTAAGCTTTGACCTCCCAAACTAGCTCCCAGAGAACCCACAGGCCATGGATTAGTTGTAGGCATTTTACTAAGCTCTCAGTTGGATAGAGTTTTTGCTGAGTTTCTTGAAGCAGAGTGTTTCCAGGCAGCTTGAGCTAGTTTGAATATCTGGGTGGATTATGAATGAAGGAGTGACTGTGGACTATGCCCCTGGATCCTACCTTCCCAGGAAGACCTGAAGGTTACTGACACCAGTTGGCCATTATTTAATTTGTGTGGGTTAACAACCAGCAACTTGCAACAGACTCCCAAACCTAGTACCACCTGGCTATTCAGCTTGTCTGGAATGGAGGTGAATTTAGTGTTGTCCATGTGGCCTCCTATGCTTCATTAATTATATTTCCTAATAACGTCATGGTTGGTCTATAAATAGTGCAGAAAATTTTTCATAGGTTTCTAATAATTTCTTATTTCTATGGTATATTTCTCCAAGGAGTTGAAATAAATTTTCATTAGCTGCACACATTTATTTTATTAAAAATGTTTTTTATTTCTTTTAACTGGAGGCTAATTACTTTATAATATTGTGGTGTTTTCCATACATCAACATGAATCAGCCATGGGTGGACATGTGTCCCACACCCTGAACCCCCCCTCCCTCTTCCCTCCTCATCTCATCCCTCAGGGTTGTCCCAGTGTACCGGCTTTGAGTGCCCTGCTTCATGCATTGAACTTGGACTGATCGTCTATTTCACATATGGTAATATACATGTTTCAATGTTATGCTCTCAAATCATCCCACCCTGCCTTCTTCCAGAGTCCAAAAGTCTGTTCATTACATCTGTGTCTCTTTTGCTGTCTTGCATAAGGGGTCATCATTACCATCTTTCTAAATTCCATATATATGTGTTAATATACTGTTTTGGTGTTTTTCTTTCTGACATACTTCACTGTGTATAATAGGCTCCAGTTTCATCCATCTCATTAGAACTGACTCAAATGCATTCTCTTTTTTTATAGCTGAATAATATTCCACTATGTATATGTACCACAACTTTCTTATCCATTCATCTGCTGATGGACATCTAGGATGCTTCCATATCCTGGCTATTGTAAACAGTGCTGGAATGAACATTGGGGTACACATGTCTCTTTCAATTTTGGTTTCCTCAGTGTGTATGCCCAGCAGTGGGATTGCTGGGTCATATGGCAGTTCTATTTCCAATTTTTTAAGGAATCTCCACACTGTTCTCCATAGTGGCTGTACTAGTTTGCATTCCCACCAGCAATGTAAGCATGTTCCCTTTTCTCCACACCTTCTCCAGCATTTATTGTTTGTAGACTTTTTGATGGCAGCCATTCTCACCACATGAGATGGTACCTCATTGTGGTTTTGATCTACATTTCTCAGATTCATTAGCCTCACACTTTTAAGGACTTAGTGCTTGCTAGTTGGGTGATCTTGGACAAATCACTGCATTTGTCTGACGTTTGGTTTCCTCCTCTGTAATAAAATAGGCTAATAAAAGCAGTTTCATAAAGCCATTGTGAAGCCCAAATGAAATAGCATGATAAAACATATAGTATGGTGCCAGGTATACCAGTAGGCCTTCTGTAAATGTTACTTAATTAACGTGCTGCTATTATTGTTGGTATTTTGATGATGGTAGGATCATGTAGGTTATTTCTCCTTCTGTGGATACAGGGATAGATGAGTGAATCTGGATAAAAGTGAAAGAGCACATACATAGGTTTTTATTCTGACCCTTGATACCCTTGAAAGCGGCCTCTGGAAATGGAAGTGAGAGGTTCTGGAGGCATACTTCAACACTTCTGAATCTCCCAGTGTTTCATTCCCAGCAAGAAGAATTTGGCCATCTTCTGTGATATATTCTAACTTTGGACTGGAACCAATCTTGAAGAAGTTATGAAAATCCCACCTCTGCATTGTGAAATGAAGCATTATGTTTCTGAGGACTTTACCAAGCATATCGATATCCACTGGAGCTTCACCACACACCTCACCACACTGGTGCTAGGGAAAAGGCCTATACAAGCCACCTGTACCTTAAGATGAAAATTTTAGTGTTAACTTGAAATTCTGCCAGTGTTTTGGCCAGTAAAAAAATGGTACATGATGTCAGTGAAGGATAGAGTAGCATAAAAGACTCAAAGTGCCATTTAAAACCAGTTGAACTTTTTAATGTCCAGTTTTGTACCTGTCCAGTTGGCAAATAGAGAAAGCAGAAATGGAGGAGGAGCCTCCTCTCAAGGCTTTGCCTCTTGGGGTGAAAGTGAAAGGCAGTCACTAGTGATTTTGAAAAATCATCCTGCCATATCAGAACACCTGTCGTGCACAGGATTCTTGAATAGAACAATTCTGTGACTAGTGAATTGGTTTTCTAGGTGCCAACTTCACAGTGCAGAGCCGTAAATCATCCAAAATCATGGAGGACTGCTCTTTTGGGAAAGGGAGGACTTTCCCCTTACTGCTTAATCTGGTGGTGAATTTTCTTCCATAGATGTGCAAGAAAATATTCTTGAGGTGACAAGAACTAGGTCCAAACTGCACGTGTGATTAGGTTGTGCTACAATTCATCTGTCATTGTCATGAAATAATAGGATATCAGCTCTCAAGAGGCAAATTATGAATACTTCTGCATGTGGAAAATCTGATGCCATGGTCCCTGACAGATAAACTCTCAATAAAGCTATATATTTTTTCCAGTTAGCTTTAATGTTTAGGAACTTGGGGACTAAAAAGTGCAACAGAGCATCTCAGCCATGGCATATGCATGTTTGCTTTCAGAGTAAAATGAGTCCATCTGTTAGTGACATCAACATCTGTCCCGCAAAGACTGCTACAGTCTTTATTTCAAGTACACTTTTACAGCTCTTCAATCCTACATTCTCCTTCTATAAACAGTGCTTTTGTTACTTGTGAATTTATTAATTTACTTAATTAACAGTAATCTGTGACATACCATTAACAAAGCAAAGGACACAGCATAAATTTTATTTAATGAATTTCTTTCTCCCGCTCATTTTCCATCTCCTGAGTTTTCCTTTAATTTTTTTCCATATGTTTTTTATGTTTCTAGCTTGCTGTATTTTATAAGTTTCTTTTGAAGCTGCTTTAAATCTTTTCCGGAATAAGTCATACTACAAACAAACAAATACAAAATAAATATTCATTTGTAATAATAGGACCACCCAGTTGAAATATGCTGGTAGTTTTTATCCTTGAAAGGGTAATAGCATTGTTGTTATTTCATCATTCCTTCTTCCTTTCTTTGAAACCATTATCCTGTGGCTTTGAAAATTCCCATGGAGGAACAAATAGTCCATTTGCTTCTAGAATTGCCAGCAAGCTTGTAAGGAAATTGTATCAAAGGTAACTTGTATAAAAGGAATGAAAATGTGACATTTGTCTCCCTTTTTCTAACTTTCCTGGAGCCCACAGGCTGAGGTCTCCACCAAATCTCCCAAGATAATACAGTGGTCAAGGAATTAGCTTTTGCGCAAGCTCTTCATCCTTCCATGAATGATGCCACAGCTCATCATGTCAAATAGGGAGGAGGTCAGTGCCAGAATGTGGAACAGGTCACAAAATGATGAAAACAATGCACCAGCTTGGTGGATTTCAGCAAATAGCAGAAATTACAATGTGGTCTCACTTTATTAACTCTCTTAACATTCAGTTACATTCAAGAAGAAGAGGAAAAATGATTTAAGCACCAAATGGTGGGGTTATAGAATGAAAATGGAAATTACAGAGGCTTCTCTCAGTTCATCTGCCAAACACCTGTAGAATTAAATTTCAATGGTGTGTTTGGGTCAGGTGAGAATTGACTGGTTTCTGACAATAGCTTTGAGATGGGCCATCACTGAGGAGGCAGGACGCAGAAGAGGCTAATAATCATTTCCTATGAAAGGAACTGAGGATGTCAAAGTAAATTGGAAAGGATAGAAACTGGGAAGGCATCTGGGGTTTTGGCTCACGCATCAGGAAAATGTTGTGTCTAGTGATCACCTACAATTACAAAAAAGCAGAGGAAGGGGGCCTCACTTAACAGCAATTGAATTTCAAAAAATTTTGCTGTTGAACCAACATTAGGAGATGGGTTTTCTTTAAAAAATTCTCAATAAAAGTCAAGCATTCACTGAATTCATTATTCTACAGACATCTGCATTTGAAAAATACTTAAAATTCTTCTCATGTCAATGGATTTAAAGGTTATTCACTAGTAATTCTTTGGGTCTTTGAAGCTTTCAGCTAAAGTTTTGGTTTATGACTCAGTGTTACCTTCTGTTATTGACTATCTGTTGCCATCCCTCATGTCAGGAAGCTCTCCATCTACTGAAACTATTTGTTTAGATATGCCATGCATTCCTCTCAAAAGGAAAGTTATTTTAATATGCCTTGTTTCAACCAGGCTTGTTTGTTTATATTCCTTTTAGTATTTTTATTTGAATCATCATATAAATATGATGGAGGTAATATATGTAGTACAAACTAAATGTAATCTTGAGATATACATTTATTTTTATTTTTCTTATATTTCTTTCCCAATGAAATGTGTTCTTTCTTTATGCATAATGATAAATGCTTCTAATAATTTTTGAAATAGAAGTACAGGCTTTAGAAATTCTCATGTTTAAGGAAACATTCCTTCTGGATTTGGAGGTTGTTTTTGATAGATATTTAAAAGAAGAGTTAAATTATTCTCTAAGTTTTGAGCTAAACTAAGTTACACAAATATTTAGCCCTTATTTGGGAAAAAAATAAAGATTTCTTTCCCCTTTCAGAGCCCTCCCTAGGCCCAATGTGAACTGCACACTGTTTAAATACCAGCGAAGTCAGATTTCTGGGAAATCAAAACAGGGAGTCCTTTTCATTAATGAGACTGGTGATTAATGATATGTTAATTTATTGCTTTCTGATTGAGTGTTGGACTAACTCACCTGTGAGTGTATCAAATGAACAATCTGAGTAGTTTCATTCTACCTGGAGAGGTTTAATTCTTAGCCTTGTTGCCTTAATGATGAATGTGGTCTGCTGTTACTGACACCAGCATCTATACTTATCATCACCCTAACTTCCTCAATGGAGATGGAGAAAGGGTTTTAATAAATAGAAGTATTTCATAGATCTTTACCACTCAGAATGATCCATAGGTTCACTAGTGTTCCCCCCAAAAGTTGAAAAGCAATGATGTTTGAAAAAAAAAAGATAAAAAAAAAATGCACTTATGTCTCTTGTACTTTGCTTTTGTATCATCCATCTCAGAGTATTTCTCTTGGTCTGTTTAAATCTCAAGTTGTGGAAACATTGAAATCTCCATGAGTACTGTAGAAGATGAAAGTATTTAAATAAAACTGTTGTAATTTAGGGGTATGATATTTATACCACTCTATGAATATTGCTTTTACTGTATATTTAAACAATGTATTAAGGATGAGTGAACTGACCTACAGAATGTCAGCTTGACGCAAACCAGAGGCAGATGGAATGAGGGGCCCGGGCATTATGTTTTTCACTAGAATATTGTACCATTTGCAAAAACACTGCATATTTCACTATTCACACAGTAAATGACCAGTGGTGAACCCTGAGGCAGAAATGATTTAGCGATGTTGTGTAGGAGGTAGTACTAAAGCTTAATGTAAAGACCTAAGTCTTACACATTTAGGAATTTCACCTTTGATGTTAAGGCTGGAATGAACTGTGGGAGAATGTAGCAAGATTTCAGAACTGTCTTAAATCTATGAGGGTGATAATGCCAATTCTCTAAAAGAATTAACTTTATTTTCTTGTAAGACAGACACTTTATGAGGCAGCAACAATTAAAACCTGACTCTAACAAGTCTATACACATGTGGCTCACACGTGTATACACATGTGGATATGGTGTCTTCTTGAGTCATTAAAACAACAACAACAACAACAACAACAACCAAAATCCCAACCTTAGAAACTACTAGAATTGTTTGTCAAAAATACAGTTTTCAGTCAATTCTCTCTTCATGTCACTTTAGCTATAATTCTTTTTTGAAATGATCAACTGAGATCCTTTTTTTCCTGCTTAACGTGGGAACCGACAGAGAATATTCCTAGGCCTTTCATCAGTTTTTCATTTCATTGAAGGACTGGCTGAAGAGTTCTGTGATGTCCTTTAAGTTAGCATCTGGACTAAGAATGAACAAATGTTAGGTCTGGAGGGAGGAGGGACACAGAAAGCAGAGCTAAGGGTAAGATTGATAATGAGAATTTCAAGGATAAACTGGAGCTTGGAACCTCAGAGTTTATTCCAAGCTGGGTTGTTGTTTTTTTTTTTTTTTTGGATTTTTTTTTGGGAGTGGACATCTAGAGGTTCAAACTGAGCAGAAGTTTAGGGACATCCGTGGTTAGAGGATGCAGAAATTAGTGTCTGCAGCAGCCTGGTGGGATATGGAAAATGAGTTTGTATTCAGGGATCCCAGACAAGGTTTAGTAATGAGGTTTAGGTGAGGCGTCTGGGCGTAGGCAAGAATATGATTTTAACTTGGGGCATTAGCTAGGCATAAGGAAAAAGAAAGGACCCAGGAGATGAGGAACATTTTCTCAAACCCTGAATGGTTAAGTGAATTCATCCAATAACACATTAATCTCCAGACAGGCATGTGCTGTGCTGTGCTAAGTTGCTTCAGTTGTGTCCTACTCTTTGTGACCCTATGGACTATAGCCTGCCAGGCTCCTCTGTCCATGGGATTCTCCAGACAAGAATACTGGAGTGGGTTTCTGTCCCCTCCTCCAGGACAGGGCTAATTTATCTTTTATTGTTTAAAAAGAATTTTTTTTTCTTGGAGTGAGACTAACTAAATTCTCTGTTGGGACATCTTTTTTTAGTACTTGTCTATTCTTTTCTATACAAGGGAAAAGAGGAATAGAGGGCATGTAGGGGTTGCTGCAACTTGTCCATGAAAAACTTGTATCTAATCAAGGTTGCGGGGTTCAGGGAGATGACTGAATTTGTTTCACCAGGCCCAAGACTCATCTTCTGGTGTTGATCCCTAAATTTGCTTGGAAGAAGAGATGCTTATCTGGATTACCTCACAGTTGAACTCCTACTTTCTTTTGCTTGTTCCTCTGTTGGTGGAATATGACCTTGCTTGAAAAAGTAGAACTCACACAAGGAAGCATGGAAGATAGGTTGAATCATGAGGGACCTTGGTAAACTCAGCTTCTATGTGTGTTGAATAATAATGAAAGATCTGTGATATGGGTATAGAGTTTGAGAGATGAGAAATAGATTTGTAGAGACAGTTATATCTTTCATCCCACAGAAAATCATGTTCTAGTCAATAGTAATGTTTGATCTGGTCAACAGAAATTTGCTTTATTTTCTCCAGTTTATGGGCCAATATAAAATGGATTTTTGTACTGCTTGTTATATGATAAGTGATTGAGGGATCAAATAAGGGCCTGGGATGGTAGCATAGGTGTGGTGGAGAAAACTGGTTCAAGAATAAGGAATCCCAAGGATAGATTTGTATGAAATCTAAGTTGTAAATTTAAGTTGTTGTAGGAAGAAGACTAGAAGGAAGGTTGTTTTGATAGTTGGCATACTAAGAAATATGTTATGGACTAATGTTGTCTCTGCTTTTCACTTTTCTCATGCTCATTTTGTTCACTATAGGTTTTGGAATAATAAATAGTAACTTTCAGAAGGATAAGGAATCTTGCAGACTAGCAGCGTAAGGTGAAGGGGGATAAGATCTATTAGAAAGCAGTATGTTTAACCAAAAATTAATTCAGAATCATTTTATTTTTAGGAAAATATGCTTAAAAACATAGATAGTGATGATCTTCTTAAACAACGATGGGCAAAAATATTTGACAATTTAAAATAAATGGTTTAACAGGGAACTGATGACACCTTGCTCAATAGTGGGAGCAAACACATGACCTGGAGGTCTGAGGTTTTCTGTTCCAGAATCATTCACTTTCTAGCACAAGATGTTTCAGTTGAAGAGTTAAACTGCACAGTCATTTTATTTCATGTATTTATCATTCTGATCTTGGCTAGAAACTGGAGGCCTTTGAAGTACTTTTAATTTTCTTCTATGTGCTTCTTCTAGATGTGGTATTTTTTATGGGTCAGTAGCTATATTAAACATCTTAAAAGGCATCGTCTTTATATCTTTCTTCAGGTGGTTCAATTGTTTCTCACTAATGTGAATTTTTTCTCTCTTGGCTCTGAATTTTATGACTACTGAATTTCTTTGGTTTTTATATTATTGTTTGCATGATGATCTCTTGGTCCAGAAACTCAAGAAGGCATTTGTATTTTTAGGGTTTCTTATAATAAAGGAAATCCGTCCTGAGTATTCATTGGAAGGACTGATGCTGAAGCTGAAGCTCCAATACTTTGGCCAACTGATGTGAAGAGTCAGCTCATTGGAAAAGACCCTGATCCTGGGAAAGATTGAGGGCAAGAGAGAAGGGGACAACAGAGGATGAGATGGTTGGATGGCATCACTAACTCGATGGGCATGAGTTTGAGCAGGCTTTGGGGGTTGGTGATGGACAGGGAAGCCTGCAGTCCATGGGGTTGCAAAGAGTCGGACATGACTGAGTGACTGAACTGAACTGATAATACAGTTGGGCTTCCCTGGTGGCTCAGTGGTAAAGAATCTGTCTTCCAGTGAAGAGGATGAGAGTTCAGTCCCTGGGTTGAGAAGATCCCCTGGAGAAGGAAATGGCAACCCACTCCAGTTTTCTTGCCTGGAGAATTCCATGGACAGAGGAACCTGTAGGGCTATAGTCCATGAACTCACAAAAGAGTCAAACTTTGCCATTAAGCAACAAAAACAATTGCAACATAACACAGTTGCCTTGGTTGAAAGCAAAGATGATCATGGGTTACTTGAGCCCTAATTCAAGTATGTGAAGCAGTGGGCATCAAATTTAGTTCAGCAATGCTTTGACAACGTGTCCCATTTCTACCTTTTTGATTCTCTTCTGGAAACTTATTTCTGACTTCAAACTTTGTTGGCTTCTCTAATGGGTCTAACACAGACAAAGTATCTGGTACACACAGGCCCAATGACCAAAACCATGGGAAAGTTCCTTGTGATAAGAGTAAGATCAAATATAATAGCAAGTTTCACAGTGTGTTAGAAACTAGTGACCAAGAATAATCTAAGAAAAGAGATCTTTGCCAAGAAACCAAAAGTATAGGATGGCAAGAAAGAGCTCAAGACAAATTGGTGTGCTAAGAAATATCTTCCCTGGTGGCTCAGACAGTAAAGTGTCTGCCTACAATGCAGATCTGGGTTCAGTCCCTGGGTTGGGAAGATATCCTGGAGAAGGAAATGGCAACCCACTCCAGTATTCTTGCCTGGAAAATCCCATGGATGGCGGAGCCTGGTAGGCTACAGTCCATGGGGTTGCAAAGGGTCGGACATGACTGAGCTACTTCACTTCACTTCAAGAAATAATTTGAGTACTATTTCTGACAAAGATTTACCCAGAGAAGTATAATATGTGAACCAAAGAAATTGGTTTTAATCTCAATTGCCACAAAAAAAAACCACCTATATATGCGCCCAACTTTACCATTCCTATATTAAATTGTTAACATAGAGAAGTAATTGGAAGAACTGACCTAATTATGTCCAAGATGAGTGAGCCTGTATAACCTTTCTAAAGGAGGTACAAGGAAAGAAAATCTGCATCAAGTCAAAACAGTTGTAAAGAAGGAAGAAGTGACGAGACTTCAGAGAAATATATAAAACCAAACCCACATGATTAGAAAATTCTTGAGTACTAGTCTTACTTTCCCTGCTGACTGACCTAATTTTAGTAGGTAGTAAGTCATTAACCGAATATGCACATTGCCTCATTTATTCCTAATTGACATCACTGACTGAAAGAAACCATAGTGTAGAAGAAGTTCATTCTCCTGGAGTCTCCTCTGGAGGCTGGCTGAGATTGGAGCAGTCCAAAAAGTCTAGTGGGTTGGGTCTGTCTTAAATGTTAACTGAAAGAGGGACTCAGTAATGTCCTGGATGTTTATACTGACTTAGAATGCACTTTCAAAATTTCACTGTTGGGTTCCATATTACATTTGACTTGCTTCATTACGATGCTACTGTCTGTACAATATGAGTGACATCTCCAGATGTGATCTTTTAAAGATTCTGGGGTCCAGTTTCAATCACTTGATTTCTTTAGTTGTTTTGAACCTATAATTACATGGTTGGTGATGCCGTATTTGCTCATGGGATTTCAATGTTCCATGTAATTCAATCTGGAACTTCTACTTTGTAAACTTTCTTAAGCACTTTTATCCTCAGACCAAGGAGTGATAATACACTAGTGGATGGGAAATCACACATTATTGGCTGAGTCTCCACATATCACATCTGGGAAAAATCCGCCCAAGGGGAAAGCCCAGTGCTTTAGCTCTATAAATAGTGCTTTAGCAGAATGTCCTTTCCTCTTGTTTACCACTTCTTAAAGTGAATCTATGGATTGCATATGGAAACTGAAATTCTCTCTTGGAAAAGTATCTGGGGTGATTCACATCATTAAGGGGATCCAAGGAATTTTCCAGTCCTTGAAATCCTGAAGCCCCTGGTGGCTCTTCTTCAGAGGTCCCACACTTACTATTTGAAGAGAATTCTCTCCCAAGTCACTTGGCCTTTCATTTTCTATGACTTTTATCTGAGTGGCCACTTTTCCTATTCTTAGTCCCTTCGTTAATATTACCCAGTTCCTCCAAAATCAGGGAAGAAATTAAAAACCTTTTTGTTCCTACTTCCACCTCTCTCTTTAGTTCTTAGTTACATCATTGTTCAGTCACTTAGTCGTGCACAACTGTTTGTGACCCCATGGACTGCACCTTGCCAGGCTTCCCTGTCCTTCACCATCTCCAGAGTTTGCTCAGTCTCATGTCCATTGAGTTGCCTGCCTTCAATCTTACCCAGCATCAAGGTCTTTTCCAATGTTGGCTCTTCACATCAGGAGGCCAAAGTATTGGAGCTTCAGCTTCATCGTCAGTCTTTCCAATGAAAATTCAGGATTGATTTACTTTAGAATTGACTGGTTTGACCTCCTTGCAGCCCAAGGGACTCTCAAGAGTCTTCTCCAACACTAAAGTTCAAGAGCATCAATTCTTTGGCACTCAGCTTTTTTTTATGGTCCAACTTTCACATCCATACATGACTACTGGAAAAACCATAGCTTTGACTATGCAGACCTTTGTTGGCAAAGTAATGTCTCTTAATATGCTGTCTAGGTTAGACATAGCTTTTCTTCCAAGGAGCAAGTGTTTTTTAATTTCATGGCTGCAGTCATCATCTGCAGTGATTTTGGAGCCCAAGAAAATAAAGTCTGTCACTGTTTCCATCATTTCCCCATCTATTTGCCATGAAGTGATGGGGCTGAATGCCATGATCTTAGTTTTTTGAATGTTGAGTGAAAAAGCTGGATTTTCCACTCTTCTGTTTCACCTTCATCAAGAGGCTCTTTTTTAGTTCCACTTCACTTTCTACTGTAATGGTAGATGATTAGCTAGCTTTATATCCCTAATCTCTAGCATAGTGTCTGGAATTGTAGATTATTGGGTCAACCCCAGCAATTCAAAAATCAGCACCCAGTTTGCACTTAGCTGCTATTTCCTTGAAGAGCAGATATTGCCTTTGATGGGCAACATTGAAAAGGAAATGGTAAAGAATTGAACACCAAAACCCTAACACCCCTAATCATAACCTACTGTTTTCATCTCAGAAATGTATTCATACTTAAAACAAAAAAAACAAAAAAAACAAAAAAAAAACAAAACAAACAAACAAAAAAAACTCTTGTCAAGGTTCCTAAAACAATCAGTAGACATTCACTGGTATTCATAATAGTAATGTCTGAGAGTGAAGTGAAAATGAAGTCGCTCAGTCGTGCCCGACTCTTTGTGATCCCATGGACAGTAGCCTGCACCAAGCTCCTCTGTCCATGGGATTTTCCAGGCAAGAGTACTGGAGTGGTTTGCCATTTCCTTCTTCAGGGAATCTTCCCGACCGAGGGATCGAACCCAGGTCTCCTGTCTGGGTCCTGACCTGGGTTCGATCCCTAATTTGGGAAGATTCCCTGGAGAAGGAAATGGCAACCCAATATTAAAATAATTGATGATTGTCATACAATAAATTATGACTGTCAAATATTTGATTCTGAAACCCCTCTGTATTTATCATCTGGAATTTTACTGTAAGGAAGAACCCTCTACATGTTCCTAGTCACTTGTATGTTTATTATCAGTATTGACTCATGAATTCATATTTTATTCAATAGGCTGTAAGTTATTTAGTTTTATTTCTTTTCATACTCAAATGATCATAAATTTGGCTAGTTGGAGCCCCTTCAAAATGGTTCCTGTGTCCTTTTGATATGCTCTCATCATTTTTTGGAGCACTTACTTTTTCATCTGACATTTCAAGCTCATATTAAACTTTCCCCAATAGCCCTGCAATCAGTCTTTTCTGTAGGACTTCTGTTTCCTTTAGTAAGGAATGGCATCTAGAAAATATGATGGGGCACTAAACTGTGCTGCTCATTGCTACTTGGGTTTACTTTTTCTAAGCTCTTTTCTTTCACAGTCTAGCAAGTAAAATGAATTGAAATTGCCAAGAATTTGAATATGTATTAATCTGGTGAAAGGAGAATAGTATCTCAGCGTAGTTTTAAAAAATTTCTTTAATTGGAAGAAAATTGCTTTACAATGTTGTGTTGGTTTCTGCCATACAACGACACAATTCAGCTATAATTATACATATATTGGCTCCTGTGCAGCGCTGGAGTGGCGAGCAGCCAAGAGGAGATACCCCATGTCCAAGGTCAGTAGCAGCAGCTGTGAGGAAATACCCCACATCCAAGGTAAGGAGCAGAGGTTGCATTTTGCTGGAGCAGCTGGTAAGAGATACTCCATGTCCAAGGTAAGAGAAACCTCAGTAAGATGGTAGGCGCTGAGAGAAGGCATCAGTGGGCAGACTGACTGAAAACCACAATCACAGAAAACTAATCAATCTAATCACATGGACCATAGCCTTGTCTAACTCAATGGAACTAAGCTATGCCTTGTAAGGCCACTCAAGATGCACGGGTCATGGTGGAGAGTTCTGACAAAATATGGTCCACTAGAGAGAGGAATGGCAAACTACTTCAGTATTTTTGCCTTGAGAACCCCATGAACAGTATGAAAAGGCAAAAAGATAGGACACTGAAAGATGAACTCCCCAGGTTGGTAGGTGCCTAATATGGACTAGACATTAGTGGAGAAATAAGTCCAGAAAGAATGAAGAGATGGAGCCAAAGCAAAAACAACACCCAGTTGTGAATGTGACTGGTGATGGAAGCAAGGTCCAATGCTGTAAAGAGCACTATTGCATAGGAATCTGGAATGTTAGGTCCATGAATCAAGGCAAATTGGAAGTGGACAAACAGGAGATGGCAAGAGTTAACATTGACATTTTAGGAATCAGCGAACTAAAATGGACTGGAATGGGTGAATTTAACTCAGATGACCATTATATCTACTACTGCAGGCAGGAATCTCTTAGAAGAAATCGAGTAGCCATCATAGTTAACAAGAATCTGAAATGCAGTACTTGAATATAATCTCAAAAATGACAGAATGATCTCTGTTCATTTCCAAGGCAAGCCTTCAATATCATGCTAATCCAAGTCTATGCCCCGACCAGTAATGCTGAAGAAGCTGAAGTTGAACGGTTCTATGAAGACCTAAAACACCTTCTAGAACTAACACCCAAGAAAGATGTCCTTTTCTTTATAGGGGACTGGAATGCAAAAGTAGGAAGTCAAGAAACACCTGGAGTAACAGGCAAATTTGGCCTTGGAGTACAGAATGAAGCAGGGCAAAGGCTAATAGAGTTTTGCCAAGAGAATGCACTGGTCATAGCAAACACCCTCTTCCAACAACACAAGAGAAGACTCTACACATGAACCTCACAAGACGGTCAACACTGAAGTCAAATTGATTATATTCTTTGCAGTCAAAGATGGAGAAGCTCTGTACAGTCAGCATAAACAAGACTGTGGCTCAGATCATGAACTCCTTATTGCCAAATTCAGACTTAAATTGAGGAAAGGAGGGAAAACTACTAGACCATTCAGGTATGACCTAAATCAAATCCCTTCTGATTGTATAGTGGAAGTGAGAAAGAGATTTACGGGACTAGATTTGATACACAGAGTAACTGATGAAATGTGGAGATTCATGACATTGTACAGGAGGCAGGGATCAAGACCATCCCCAAGAAAAAGAAATGCAAAAAAGCAAAATGGCTGTCTGAGGAGGCTTTACAAATGCTATGAAAAGAAGGGAAGTGAAAGGCAAAGGAGAAAAGGAAAGATAAACCCATTTGAATGCAGAGTTCCAATGAATAGCAAGGAGAGAGAAGAAAGTCTTCCTCATTGGTCAGTGCAAAGAAATAAGAGAAAAACAATAGAATGGGAAAGACTAGAGAGTTTCTCAAGAAAATTAGAGATACCAAGGGAACATTTTATGCAAAGATGGGCTCGATAAAGGACAGAAATGGTATGGACCTAACAGAAACAGAAGACATTAAGAAGAGTTGGGCAAGGATACACAGAAGGACTGTACAAAAAAGATCTTCATGACCCAGATAATCATGATGGTGTCATCACTCACCTAGAGCCAGACGTCCTGGAATGTGAAGTCACACAGGCCTTAGAAAGCATCACCACGGACAAAGCTAGTGGAGATTATGGAATTCCAGTTGACTATTTCAAATCCTAAAAGATGATGTTGTGAAAGTGCTGGACTCAATATACCAGCAAATTTGGAAAACTCAGCAGTGGCCACAGGACTGGAAAAAGTCATTTTTTCATTTCAATGCCTAAGAAAGCAATGCCAAAGAATGCTCAAACTACTGCACAATTGCACTCATCTCACATGCTAGTAAAGTAACGCTCAAAATTCTCCAAGTCAGGCTTCAGCGATACGTGAATCGTGAACTTCCAGATGTTCAAGCTGGTTTTAGAAAAGGCAGAGGAACCAGAGATCAAATTGCCGACATTCATTGGATTAAAGAAAAAGCAAGAGTTTCCGAAAAACATCTATTTCTGCTTTATTGACTATGCTAAAGCCTTTGACTGTGTGGATCACAATAAACTGTGGAAAATTCTGAAAGTGATGGGAATACCAGGCAGGGAATACCCTGCCTCTTGAGAAATCTGTATGCAGATCATGAAGCAACAGATAGAACTGGACATGGAACAACAGACTGGTTTCAAATAGGATAAGAAGTACGTCAAGTCTGTATATTGTCAGCCTACTTATTTAACTTATATGCATCATGAAAAATGCTGGGCTGGATGAAGCACAATCTGGAATCAAGATTCAGTTCAGTTCAGTCGCTCAGTCATGTCCGACTCTTTGCGACCCCATGAATCACAGCACTCCAGGCCTCCCTGTTCATCACCATCTCCCGGAGTTCACTGAGACTCACGTCCATAAATATCAATAACCTCGTATATGCAGATGACACCACCCTTATGTCAGAAAGTGAAGAACTAAAGAGCCCTTTGATGAAAGTGAAGGAGGAGAGTGAAAAAGTTGGCGTAAAACTCAACATTCAGCAAACTAAGATTATGGCATCCAGTCCCATCACTTCATGGCCAATAGATGGGGAAACAGTGGAAATAGTGGCAGACTTTCTTTTTTTGGGCTCCAAAATCACTGTAGATGGTGACTGAAGCCATGAAATTAAAGGACACTTACTCCTTGGAAGAAAAGTTATGATATAACTAGACAGCCTGTTAAAAAGCAGAGAAATTGCTTTGCCAACAAGATCTGTCTAGTCAAAGCTATGGTTTTTCCAGTAGTCATGTATGGATGTGAGAGTTGAACTACAAAGAAAGCTGAGCACCTAAGAATTGATGGTTTTGAACTGTGTGTTGGAGCAGACTCTTGAGAGTCCCTTGGACTGCAAGGAGGTCCAACCAGCCCATCCTAAAGGATATCAGTCCTGGGTATTCATTGGAAGGACGGATGTTGAAGCTGAAACTCCAATACTTTGGCCACCTGATACAAAGTGCTAACTCATTTGCAAAGACTCTGATGCTGGGAAAGATTGAAGGCAGGAGGAGAAGGGGACGACAGAGGATGAGATAGTTGGATGGCATCACTGACTCAATGGACATGAGTTTGGGTAAATTCCGGAAGTTGGTGATGGACAGGGAGGCCTGGCATGCTTCGGTCCGTGAGGTGGCAAGATTCAGATATGACTGAGCAACTGAACTGAACTGATATATTACCTCCCACTTGAGACTCCCTCTCCTCCCCTAACCCCACTCTTTGGTCATTACAGTGCATAGTTTTAACTTGCATTTTTCTTATTATAATGAACTTGAACATGTTTTCATATACTTTTGCTGTTTTCGTGTCCGACTCCTTGTGACCCCATGGATTGTAGCACCCCAGACTTCCCTGTCCTTAACCATCTCCCAAAGCTTGCTCAAACTCATGTCCCTGAGTCAGTGATGCCCTCCAATCATCTTATCTTCTGTCATCCCCTTCTCTTCCTGCCTTCAACCTTTCCCAGCATCAGGGTGTTTTTTAATGAGTCAGCTCTTCACATCAGGTGGCCAAAGTATCGGAGTTTCAACTTCAGCATCAGTCCTTCTAATGAACATTCAGGATTGAGTCTTTAAGGATTTACTCATTGGATCTCCTTGCAGTCCAAGGGAGTCTCAAAAGTCTTCTCTACCACCACAGTTAAAAAGCATCAGTTCTTCACCGTTCAGCCTTCTTCACGGTCCAACTCTCGCATTCATACATGACTACTGGAAAAACCATAGCTTTGACTATTTTCTTAAGGACTATTATATCTTTCATGTGCTTAAGGAGTATTACACCTTTCATACCATTTTTTTTTTTTTGCTAAATTTTCTATTTTTTTTTGCCTATTTTCTATTAAATTTGCTTCTCAGTTTTAAACTTAATAACTTTAGAAACAACTCCTTTTTTTGTCTTCAATTATGCTGTGCAAAAGGTTTAAATTTCCTAATCATTCCTTTATTGCATATTATAATTCTGATACCAAATTCATAGGTCTCTGTGTGTAAGAGGGGATGTTTCCCTACATACCAAGCAATTCTCTGACACCAGCTGCCTTTCTTACATTTCAGCATAATTCTGATACTTCTGCCCAGTGATAGCATCATACTTCATAGTGTAAGAATTCAATCATACACAATCCCCCATCCTGTTGCTGCCTCCCCTTCTGATGTCAACTATTAGTCCAGGTTGCCTCCTGGGCTTCCTAATGGGCTAAAGATTGGAGGATCCAAAGACCTGCTCCTTGAGTTTGATTAATTTCCTGGAGAGGCTCAGAAACTCAGAAAAACATTTACTATTAAATTATCAGTGTTATTATAAAAGGATACAACTCAGGAATGTGTGCATTTAGTTGCTCAGTTGTGTCCAGTTCTTTGTGACCCCATGGACTGTATCTAGCCTTCCAGGCTCCTCTGTCCATGGGATTCTCCAGGCAAGAAAGCTGGAGTGGGTTGCCCTGCTCTCCAGAATAGCCAGATAGAAAAGAAGCACAGGGCAAGTTATGGAGAAGGGGTGCAGAGCTTCCATTCTCTTAGAGCACAACATTCTCCCCACTGTCCCTCTCCCCCTTCTTTTTTTTAAATGGAGGCTTTATTACATAGGTGTGATTGTTCAATCATTGACCACTGGGGATTCTTCTCAGTCTCTGGTCCCTCTCCCCTCCCCAGAGGTCAGGGAGTGGGACTGAAAGTTCTAAATCTCTAATCACAGAGTTGGTTCTCCTGGCAACCAGCCCTCATCTTTAGGTCTCAAAGTGGCCTTTTTAACATAACAAAAGACACCTTTGTGGCACTCTTCACTTAGGAAATTCCAAGGGTTTCAGGAGCTCTGTGCCAGAAACAGGGATGAAGACCAAACCTATATTTCTTATTGTAAATCACTGTTGTAGCCACGCGTTCTGGGAAACAAACTCACTCTGAAGGACAATATAGATAGTGGAGTGCAGTTTATTACACTGGTGGGCCCAAGGCAGAGTCTGCTCTTAGCCAAGGACCCTGACCAGTTTTTGTGTAAACCTTATATACCCTAAGTGTGCATGCCCAAAGCCACCTCCCCAAATTCCCTGAAACTAATCTGAACAAAAGATACGAAAGACACAATCAAAGTTAACCCGTAATTCATATACCTTAAGCCTAGGTAGTTAACAGTGGACAATTATCAATAGGTCTGTGGTCATATCGCAATATGCATAATAGAATTTATGGCTCTATTCGGTTACGCAGATAATTAGGGTATCCTTTTAGGCAATGGAGAGTCTAGGTACGAGCCCTGGGGCTCTTCCATCCGGGGTGTCTGGTTTTCCACTTGGTATGTTGTTTCCATAGATACTGGGCATATAGCTCAAAGTCTGCAGTCCAGCCCAAGATGGAGTCCTGCTTTCAAGATGGAGCCTGTTCTGTCTGCTTCTTCCTTCATCACAATGTCACAATATGGATTTCGAATCATAGGTTACAGAGTAATTCATCCATATTTTCTTTAAGTACTTGCATGGCTTTATTTTTTGCGTTTCAATTCCAGTTTGATTGATAGTTGGTTCACATATATGTTTTTAGGAATTGATCTAAATAGATCTTTATTCCAAATGGCTATGCAATTGTCCCAGTATTGCTTATTCAAAATGCCACTTTGTCCTAGTCATCTGAGATATCTGCTTTATACATACCAGATTCCCACACACAATTATATATGTTTTTGGATTTTCTGCTGTATTTCATTGATCAGTTTGTTTATTTATGTGCCAGGATTACACAGTTTTACATACAGGTATGGTACTCGAATTTCATCACTTACAAATAAGGACACAAAGTGTCTTTTCCCAAACCATGCAGAGGCAGAACCAGAGATGGAAACTAGTTTTCTTGACTTACAACATAGTTCTTGTCCTTTTTTGTTGTGTTGATCTCATCTGTCTTTTCCACTGTCTTTGGTGAGAGTGAAAAATCTATTTGCAAGGAAGAGACTGCTTTGCCCATAAAAGTATAGGCAAGGAATTATGATCTTCTCAGAATGGATTTGTAGCAAGAGTCATGAGGCAAATACTTTTCTGGAGAATGTGAAGAAATATTCCACCACATGGGTGGCTCCGTATAGAAAGTAGGACCTGGGAAGGTGTAGAGTGAGTAGTAGAGAGATTGTCTAAGAGGAAGCTGAGAAGCTGAGGGGTTAAGTGATATGACCAAGGTCACACAGTACACAAGTGACAGAGCTGTGGTTTAACACAGATGCCCTTATAGCCCTCCCAGCTCCTTGGCAATGATTTATCAGACACTTTTTTGAATAACCGCTTCTTTTAAGCTGCTGTACATTTGTGTGTACATTAAAATTTGACCTTGTTATATGATGTTTGGCACAGAAAGTTATTGGTAGCCTGCCTGTACCCCACTTACGTTCCTGCTGAAGTTTTAACCCAACGAATGAAAAAAATTGTTGGATGGGCTTGGAGAGACAATTCTTCTTATAAATAGTGCTAAAACTCCTTTTTTATATGGACCTGTTCAGTGAAAATCTAAACAACAAAGACATTTGATTTACTGCAGGCATTAGGTTGGAGTGTTAAGTGGTTGTTTTAATTGCAGAGTTTTTATAAAAGAGCTGCTTTCACCATATAGTTGATTACAGTTTAAAAACAGAGACATATGATTTATTATAAACTTTGTTTTTGAGAACTAAACTTTTTTGAAGAACTAAAAATATGTATTTCAAAAATTTTCGACTCTAGGAGGTGTGGGGACCTGACTGTTTTCTTTTCCTCCTTTGGAAATGGTATGTGGCTGTTGAGTTTGAAGAGGTTGGAGAGTCTTCTTTGGTGGTATCAAAGAATAAGAGACAGGAAATGGGAATCTCTGGGTTCTGTGTTTGACTGGGCTAAAGACTTGGCTCAGGCAAACTGGATAAATAATCTGCGTGCTTACTGGTGGCTCAGATGGTAAAGAATCTGCCTGCAATGCAGGGGACCCAGGTTTGATCCCTGTTTTGGGAAGATCCCGTGGAGGAGGGAATGGCGACCCACTCCAGTATTCTTGCCTAGAGAATCTCCATGGACAGAAGAGCCTGGCAGGGTTATAGTTCATCGGATCACAAAGAGTTGGACACGAATGTGTACTGAGAGACTAAATGAACTGAGAGACTAACATTTTCACTTCAACCTGCATGCAGCATGGACTGGGTGTGGCTGGCCCACTCTTCAATTATAGGCCACCTCTAAATACTCCCTGGTTTCCCTGGTGGTTCAGACAGTAAAGCATCTGCCTACAATGCGAGAGACCTGGGTTCAATCCCTGGGTCAGGAAGATCCTCTGGAGAAGGAAATGGCAACCCACTCCAGTAGTCTTGCCTGGAAAATCCCATGGACGGAGAAGCCTGGTAGGCTATAATCCATGGGGTCGCAAGGAGTCTGACACGACTGAGAGACTTCCCTTTCACTTTCTAAATACTCAGCCCCTCCCTACCAGACTCACCCCATGCTCTCTCAATCTTAGCTCATAACAGGAACATAATTGATCAGAGTGGCAGCAGAGGCATACTCACACTATTAAAAGGTGTACTCTCTTACACTCACCATAAAACTCTGTGACCTCTGGGAATGCCAATGCCCCGTATAAAAAGTGTACACTTTCTTTTCAACAGAAAGCCCCATTCATGTTTGGTTTTGAAGCGCTGAGTTTGTTTAGCTATTGCAGATGCAAAATGTTTCAGATTTCTTTTGTGTGTAGAATTGTTCTGAAAGATGAACGTGTTTGAGATATTTTACTTGGGAAGCTATTTTTGAAGTTGCATCTGAATATGAGGGTCTCTGTTATTTAGAGGCTTTACTAAGTGAAAAACAAAAATAATTCTGATAAAGGTTTGCATATTGGCCAGATTCCAATGTCTTTTATATATTGTGTCTAATTATTATATTCCATTTCTCATCTAGGCTCTCCTTGTTCCTCATAGCCTTCTTAAAAGAGATTGCATCATCTTTATAATGGAGACACATTCTCTGTGTCCAACACATAAAAAAAAATAAAACCTGCACACGCGTAAACAGGTAAAAGCGAATAGTATTGTCCTTGCACTAGATTAAGATCTGAAGAGACCCTAAGTATTGGGAAAATTATTTCCTTCATATCTCCCATCCTTGGTATTATGTTCAAAGTAAACCTTAGAGGGATGCTAAAGTAAGATGCCCTTTTTCCTATATTTTCTGATAAATCCATCAAACCTCATCTTTTCTTTTTCTTAACCCTTTTCCCTCTTATTTGCCCTGAGGGTGCCCTAAGCTTATGTTTAGTTGGCCTACTGAATGTTGTAACACTGGATATATTGACAAATGTTGTACACATTTCCCTGGGATAAGTAGGGAATTACTTCACTCAAAAAAAAGGATTGCTTTTCTAGGTCTTATTGCACCAGAATTATCCGAAATCGTGTTTAAGCCAACAGTTCTTAAGAGAAAAAATATAAAAATTTGTGTGCTTATATTTTTGTTGTTGTTGTTTAGTTGTTAAGTCATGTCTGACTCTTTGCAACCCATGGACTGCAACACACCAGGCTTCCCTGTCCTTCACTGTCTCTCCAAGTTTCCTCAGATTTGTGTTCATTGAGTCAGTAATGCTGTCTAACCATCTCATCCTCTGCTGCCTCTTTCTTTTTTGCCTTCAATCTTTCCCAGCATCATGGTCTTTTCCAATGAGTTGGCACTTTGCATCAGATAAACCAAGTACTGGAGCTTCAGCTTCAGCATCAGTCCTTCCAATGAATATTCAGGGTTGATCTCCTTTAGGATTTACTGGTTTGTTCTCCTTACAATTCAAGGGACTCTCAAGAGTCTTCTCCAGCACCACAATTCAAAAGCATCAGTTCTTCAGGGCTCAGCCTTCTTTATGGTCCAACTCTCACATCTGTACATGACTACTTTAAAAAAACATAGCTTTGACTATATGTTGGCAAAGTGATATCTCTGGTTTTTAGTAAGCTGTGTAGGATTGTTATAGCTTTCCTTCCAAGGAGCAAGTGTCTTTTAATTTCATGGCTGTAGTCACTGTTCATAGTGATTTTGGAGCCCAAGAAAATAGTCTGTCACTGCTTCCCCTTTCCCCCTTCTATTTGCCATGAAGTGATGCAACCAGATGCCATGATCTTAGTGCTTATATATGCAGGGTGATTCATGGGGTCACAAAGAGTCAGACACGATTGAGTGACTGAAGTGTTTTACATGTGTTATTCACTTAATTATCATATAGCCTATCGTATAGTCTTGTTTTTAATCTCAAAGAAACAGGGGCAGAGAAATTAAGAAATTGCTCAGGGTCAGAGTCCTACTAGACAGCAAAGTTGAAATGTGAATCTAGGCAGTGTGGCTTCAGGTTATTATGCTAATCAGTCACTCTACTCAAAAAGAATAAAAACAACAAGCGCTTTCCTAGTGCTAGACCTTATTGTCAGTACTTTATGGATTTTAGCCCTTTTGATCTTCACAAAAACCCTATGAGTTGTGCTTGTTTTCTATTTACTCAAACACGCTCCATCTGCCCATAGTTGTCTCTGTACCTTGAGAGGCTGACCTTTGGTACTGAATATTTTGCTTTGTGGTTTCTGGCTGTTTGCCAAATAGAGTTCCCATCATGAGATCAGAAGGTGGAAGCCAAGTGAGGTCACGGTACCTACTACTTTGGCTTCCTCCCTTTTGAGTCACTGTAGGTTGGCTGCATCCCTTTCCAAAAGGCTACAGCCCTTTTGAGTCACTGTAGGTTGCCTGCATCCCTTTCCAAAAGGTTACAGCTCCTGTTTACTTGGATTTCTCCAACAGTCACTCTTTCTGGGTTTTGGTAACTGTCCTTCTCCTACCTACTAGGCATAGGTGTGGTAAGTTTCTTTGCAGTTGCTAGCTCAGGGCTGCTCTGACCCCTTGCAAATAGTCCCTTCATTAAATCCTCTTCAACCACTGTTTCTGAGTGTGCCATTTTTCTTGCTAATACCCATATGAAACATAGTATATTTTTATCATCAGCACAGTTGACTTATAAGGCACAGAGAAGTAAAAAAAAGGGCCCAAGATAATTGTTGGAACTGGGATTAAACCTATGCTGTCTGGCTAAATTCCATGCCTTTAGTCACCACACTCATGTGCCTTTGGGTTTAAGCATGTGTTGGACAGAAAAGAGCTTACAGTGCAGGTTATTGCATATCAAAGGACTTTTGCATTATCAAAGGATATTGCATATCAAGTGGATAGTTTTCTGAAGCTAAGGAAGGTGATGTAAAGCTTTATAGCATAAAAATGCCCTGGGGTAAATGTAATGAGTTTATTTACATATGTATCAAACATGTATCAAAGTTCTGTATTTTGAGGACAAATCATCAGCAAAACAGATTCTTGATTGTGAATGGTCCTAAGATGCACCCATTTGTTCTCTAGTATTTTCGATTTAAGGACAAAATACTAGATTAAGGACAGAAATTAAGGACAGAAATGGTATGGACCTAACAAAAGCAGAAGATATTAAGAAGAGGTGGTAAGAATACACAGAAGAATTTTACAAAAAAGATCTTCACGACCCAGATAATCACAATGGTGTGATGACCAACCTAGAGCCAGACAACCTGGAATGCTAAATCAAGTGGGCCTTAGGAAGCATCACTATGAACAAAGCTAGTGGAGGTGATGGAATTCCAGTTGAGCTATTTCAAATCCTAAAAGATGATGTTGTGAAAGTGCTGGACTCAATATGCCAGCAAATTTGGAAAACTAAGCAGTGGCCGCAGGACTGGAAAAGGTCATTTTTTCATTCCAATCCCAAAGAAAGGCAATGCCAAAGAATGCTCAATCTATAGCACAGTTGCACTCATCTCACATGCTAGTAAAGTAATGCTCAAAATTCTCCAAACCAGGCTTCAACAGTATGTGAGCGTGAACTTCCAGATGTTCAAGCTGGATTTAGAAAAGGCAGAGGAACCAGAGGTCAAATTGCTGACATCTGTCGGATCATTGAAAAAGCAACAGAGTTCCTGAAAAACATTTACTTCTGCTTTATTGACTATGCCAAAGCCTTTGACTGTGTGGATCACAATCAGCTGTGGAAAATTCTGAAAGAGATGGGAATACCAGACCACCTGACCTGCCTCTTGAGAAATCTGTATGCAGGTCAAGAAGCAACAGTTAGAATTGGACATGGAACAACAGACTGGTTCCAAATAGGGAAAGGAGTACGTCAAGGCTGTATATTGTCACCCTGCTTATTTAACTTATATGCAGAGTACACCATGAGAAATGCTGGGCTGGAAGAAGCGCAAACTGGAATCAAGATTGCTGGGAGAAATATCAATAACCTCAGATATGCAGATGACACCACCCTTACGGCAGAAAGTGAAGAACTAAAGAGCCTCTTGATGAAAGTGAAGGAGGAGAGTGAATAAGTTGGCTTAAAGCTCAACATTCAGAAAACTAAGATCATGGTATCCAGTCCTATCACTTCATGGCCATTTTTTTGGGAAATAATGGAAACAGTGACAGACTTTATTTTTTTGGGCTCCAAAATTACTGCAGATGGTGACTGAAGCCATGAAATTAAAAGACACTTGCTCCTTGGAAGGAAAGTTATGATCAACCTGGACAGCATATTAAAAAGTAGAGACATTCCTTTGCCAACAAATGTCCATCTAGTCAAAGCTATGGTTTTTCCAATAGTCATGTATGGATACGAGAGTTCGACTATAAAGAAGGCTGAGTGCTGGAGAGTTGATGCCTTTGAACTGTGGTGTTGGAGAAGAATCTTGAGGGAGTAAACTCTGGGAGTTGGTGATGGACAGGGATGCCTGACATGCTGCAGTCTATGGGCTCTCTGTGTTGGACATGACTGGACTGGACAACAGAACAACAACTACTACTTTGATTTTAACATAGATTCACCAAATTCTCTGTGGAAAATTCTGAAAGAGATGGGAATACCAGACCACCTGACCTGCCTCTTGAGAAATCTGTATGCAGGTCAAGAAGCAACAGTTAGAATTGGACATGGAACAACAGACTGGTTCCAAATAGGGAAAGGAGTACGTCAAGGCTGTATATTGTCACCCTGCTTATTTAACTTATATGCAGAGTACACCATGAGAAATGCTGGGCTGGAAGAAGCGCAAACTGGAATCAAGATTGCTGGGAGAAATATCAATAACCTCAGATATGCAGATGACACCACCCTTACGGCAGAAAGTGAAGAACTAAAGAGCCTCTTGATGAAAGTGAAGGAGGAGAGTGAATAAGTTGGCTTAAAGCTCAACATTCAGAAAACTAAGATCATGGTATCCAGTCCTATCACTTCATGGCCATTTTTTTGGGAAATAATGGAAACAGTGACAGACTTTATTTTTTTGGGCTCCAAAATTACTGCAGATGGTGACTGAAGCCATGAAATTAAAAGACACTTGCTCCTTGGAAGGAAAGTTATGATCAACCTGGACAGCATATTAAAAAGTAGAGACATTCCTTTGCCAACAAATGTCCATCTAGTCAAAGCTATGGTTTTTCCAATAGTCATGTATGGATACGAGAGTTCGACTATAAAGAAGGCTGAGTGCTGGAGAGTTGATGCCTTTGAACTGTGGTGTTGGAGAAGACTCTTGAGGGAGTAAACTCTGGGAGTTGGTGATGGACAGGGATGCCTGACATGCTGCAGTCTATGGGGGTCATAAAGAGTCAGACACGACTGAGTGACTCAACTGAATTTTGGATTTGATTAGCAAGGAGTGATAACAGCAAAAAAGCCTCAGTGCTAGATATAGCTGTGATTATTGTCCAATAAATGTAACTTTAAAAAATCTTCCTTTGAGTCAATAATGTTAATCAGTGATTAGTAATGTGATATCTTTTCTTAGGCAGTAGAAATTCTCTTTTTCATTATCATGTTGCATTCAAAACAGGTCTAATATAGTTAAGATAGAGTCTTATATAATTATGCCAGTACTGCAAAAAGAATACCAGTTAATATACATGTTAATTCTTTCCCCCTTGTTGTTGTTCAGTCACTCAGTTGTGTCTGACTCTTTGAGACCCCATGAACTGCATTGTGCCAGACTTTGTTGTCCTTCACTATCTCCCAGAGTTAGCTCAAACTCATGTCCATTGAGTCAATGATGGTATCCAACTATCTTATCCTCAGTTGTACCCTTCTTCTGCCCTTAATCTTTCCCAGCATCAAGGTCTTTTCCAATGAGTCAGTTCTTTGGATCAGGTAGTCAAAGTATTGGAGTTTCAGCTTCATCATCTGTCCTTCCTTTTTTTCCCCTACTCACTGTAATATTCCTTTTGGAATCATTCTACTACAAGCCTTTAGAAAAAAGAACCCTGGACCAGGAATAATAGTCCTGGATTCTGATGCCAACTTTGCTGTAATTGGTTGTGAGATCTGGTTTAAATAGACTAATTGTCTGGACTGAAGTTTCCTCATCTGTGTAGAAACAAAGCTAGGCTAGGTTGTCTTTTAACACTAAAGTTTTACGACTCTTTGATTAACCACTAATGTTTCTGTGTTTATTAAATATTAGAAGACACAAAAAAGTTAGGCAAGTCATCTAAGGTAAAAATTGTATTAGTGCAGAGTTGGAGTGAGATATATATATATATATATATATATATATATACACACACACACACACACACACATATATATATATTTCTTGATACCTGGTTCTCTGACAATAGTTCCTAGAAAGAAATGTGTACTAGTTACAGTGACAGTGTTTCCTGTAACAAGTAGGTGCAAATATACAGTCACTCAAAATAGTAGACCTTTGTTTCAGGGTGACTGTCCTTTCCTCAGGATTCAGACTGATGGAAGCTCTGGCATTTTCAACACATGTCTCTCAAGAGCATTGTTATCTCCATCTCTGCAGCCAGTGGCAAAAAGAACATAGAGGAACATATTTAAGGCTTATCTAGGGTAGGTACTAAAGTGGCACATATCACTTCCATTCACATTCCACTTGATAGAACTCAATATATTGCCCCTCATACATGCAAGGAACGCTATGAAATGTAGTATAGTTGTGTGCCCAGGAAAAAGAAGCACATGGATTTTAGTGAACCATTAGCAATTGTTGCCTTTGAATGGGTGTGACATATGCAAGAACGAATTTATCTTTAGGGAAATGGCCTTATTTTGTCATATTTGAATACCACTTTTCTGCAAACCCCTTTCCATCAGCTCTGTAATTTATGTTTATAGCCACTGCTTCTCTTGAAGCTTCTTATATCAGTTTCTTGGACTGAAATTAAACAAGAGACTATGACTTCAAACAGGAATGAGAGAAAATATTTTTTTTTTTCCTGAGCATAATACTGAGGGAATCAGTGAAGAGGAAGGAGAAATAAAGGAAAACCCAATATTTTAAAAAAGCAACAAAGAAATGTTTAAAAAGAGATGCGAATAGAACATCTGGCTGGAGCGGAGACACTCATAATGGTGCTCTGAAGTACCATTCTTTCAAGAGAACTGAGTCAAGAGTCACAAGATTAAGACCAGAGTGGGATGTGCTGCCTTCAGGAGTGTCCCTGGCAAAAGAGACCTGCAAATTATGGCTTTTGTGGTTCTTTTCTTTTTTCTTGCTAAGAAATAAATGGAGACACAAGCATATCAGTGGAGCCTCTGCTTTCCTTAGTCTCTCCCTCTCCCAGGGTTTGTTGTATGCTTTCTCCAGCAGCTGCAAAACACTGAGGATGCCTTGAGATAGCGTGTTTTCCATCCAAAATCATGATTCATGAATCCCTTTGTTGTATACTAACCTGTAGACTGGGAGAAGGAAAGAAGAAGCAGGCAGGGAAAACTCATTTTGGGGTTTGTCAATTTGATACTTAGGTTCTGAGTTATTCCAAGAATGCCACTGAAATTTGGCTTATCATCCTACCATTTTCAGAAATATAAGCAAGAGCGCAACAAATCAGAGTAAGGAAAAGGAGACCATGTCAGGGAACCTCAGAGAGTAACAGAAACAGATGAAGGTAACGTGGGATTCCAGCACAATTTTGTTATCAGGTACTACAAATATCCATTTACTTAGTACATGTCTAACTATGACTTTTGGGGAAAAAAGAATTCTATCCTGCAAAGGCTGGCTCTGATATTGTTAGCCCCTAGCACGGTGTTAGTCCAGTCTCTTTCCATATTTGGTGAGACTTGTCAGTTTATTTATTCATTCAGAAATATGAGAAGGATGATCCAAGTCACACTAGACAAAAGAAAGGTATTTCATTACTAAAGGAAAAGGCAGGGTTTTAGTACTGGTTTGCCATGATCTGATGTGACATTAGGCAAATTATTTAACCTTGTTAGACTGAGATTTCCTCATTAGTAAATATGTTGCTGCTGGTGCTGATCTGACATTCTGTAACTGTTGATCATTGCCTTCCTTTCACCAGAATAGACTTTCAGGGAGCTAACTCCAGAACATGTACTTTTAGTTCTATATGCCAGGGTAACAGTTCTGTAATATTGTGTTGTCAAATAAGACATTTGATTAGATTCAACAAATATATATTTGACTTAAAAATCTTACTTTAATATCAAATCAGTCTTCATAGAGTTCTCTGGCTCTATTCAAAAGGTTACTGATGTGTATGGCAATCTATGAATGAGTAAGGTACGGTTCCTGCTTATAAAAGGCTTATAGAAGTATAGAGGACTTAAGACATTTATTTGAATAATTATAATATGATGGTGTTAAGTGCTACTGTCTGCTTCTCATACACTAGGAATTTACCTAGGGAGATTTCTGCCTTCCCCCCCCCCTTCTCCTTCCAGGCTGATGGTCTTTCCAAAGTCCCTGAGAGAGAGAGAAAGAGAGAGAGAGCGTGTGAGAATTCAGATATCCTCTTAAGAATAAGGCTCTGATCAAGGAAGCATAGGCATAACATAGTGAATTACGTACAAAACGTACTTCAGTGTCACAAAAGTTGAATCTAAACCCTAGTTTCTTTAATGAATAATCTGAAAAAAGTATTAATAAGTTTCCAATAATCACACATTTTAAGAATTATTTCTCACTAGAAAATAGGTCTGATCTTGTTTGCAGGAGAAATAAGAAGACAAGAATATTTTTCTTTTTTTGTGTGGGGCATTGTAAAGACCATGTAGTTTTATAGCCAGAAACTCCAGATTTTTGGATCTGGGGAATTCCCTGGCCATCTAGTGGTTAGGACTTTTCACTCTCACTGCCTGCGTGGGGTGTGGCAAAAACAAAAAATAAACACACCAAACCCATCCCACCCAAAACAACAAACACACAGATTTTGAATCTGGACACTTTATTGCTTGTCACTTTATTTATTGCTTGACACTTTATTACACAATAAAATTGTGTAATTTTATTTTATAGAAAATCAGAGATAACAGTAATTGCCTCATAGAATTGCACAGTTTGAAAGTAAATGATACTCCATAAAGGTTTGTTTTTTCCTTTCATAGTCAAGGATATGAACAATAATATATATACATTTATTTACCTGGTTTATAAGGATGGTTGTCTATTTTCCATTGAGGAAGCTCCTCTCACTGCCATGTTGACTAAAATGTAGAGAGTTAGTCTTTCCTTGTTTCTTTCCTCCTTCCCTTCATCCCTTCTTTCATCTTTTTTTCTCCCTTTCTGTTTTGTAAAATAAACTTTATTTAATTGAAGTCTATTCCTGGAGTTACCAGCTCGTTTTTTAAAATCCATTTTAGGCTGATAATTTCTAATATTTACAATTTTTCTTTTATTCTTCATGCCAACTTAAAGGTTACTTTCCACTACAGTTATTACAAAATGTTGGCTGTATTCCCCATGTTGTACAGCATATCCTTGAGCCTATGTTGCACTCAATAGTTTGTGTCACCCAGTCATTGTTCTTTATTTTTAAGAAAATTTGTTGGCTAAACCCTCAAAACTTTAAGTAGATAGAATCCATTGGGATGAGGAATGAAACTTCTGATTCATTTTACATCTAGTATTTTACCAATAAATAGTCAGAACATGAGGACTTTGGTTGTGATTTATCATCTCTCAGAAGCAACATCTATGCTAAAAGCTCAACTTTTGTCTTCATTTTGCACAGATGCCTTCCAATGGTATTTTCTGAGCAAGGCAAGGGCATGTAGTCTTTAAACATTAATGTCATGAGTGTTTAAGCAAGCAAAGCTTCTCTTCCCTATATTTCCATTCATCCCCATTCTTCTCCCTTAACAACTTGTGCACAAGTCAGATTGTGTATCTTCTTGCACATGACTCTGAACAGATATCCATACTCTTGTTCTGTTGACATCTGAGGGAGAATTCCACTGTATAAGAGAGCCATCTGGATCATAAGAACATGGCCTGTAACACACTCACTCCATCATTTTATCATAGTAAAAGGAGATAGAATCCAAAGGAGGTTATTACAACTCTTTTCTTGAAGATGTTTAACTTTTTGTTATCATTAGCGACCGTTTGACTTGGGTACAGAATATGTGGCCATGTGACATCTGGAGCCTTATTTCAGTACTGTTAACTCTATTTCCCAGATGTTGATGTTGTGGTTTTGCTGATCCTGTAATCAGGAGCAGTGTACCAAGGACAAGGGGTTCAAATCCCACATCTTCACCTCCATGCACCCTCTTGTTCAAACACATGGAATAGAAACAAACTGGGGAGCAAATGGCAGTGATCTAGTTGGAGTAAATGTGGTGTACACACAGAGTTATGTTGGGGTTAAAATGAGTCTCCATGGGATATAATTTTTTAAGTGATTTGAATTAATTGCTCCCCAAATTATTTCCTTTCAAGGCAGAGAATTATCTGTAACCCTATGTAATAGCAACGAGCGTGAGTCTTTTCACAAAGCAGAGATACATGGTTTTTGTTCAGTTGAGTTCGGAAATAAATATTTCATGAATTTCTATTGTAGTTCACATCAGTGGCCTTGTCAATCTTAACACATTACAAAATTAGCAATGCATAAAATAGCTAGGCATAACAATATTAGATTCAATAAACAAAGTCAGATTAAGCAGGGCAGTTGGATCAGGACAGTGTACAGGGTAGGAGTTGGGGATGTGGTGAGGAGAACACCAACCAGATTTAATGTGTGAGACTCAGGAAAAAGTCAACTGAATTACTATGAGTATTCAGGACTCTTGAGAGTCCCTTGGACTGCAAGGAGATCCAACCAGTCAATCCTAAAGGAAATCAGTCCTGAATACTCATTGGAAGGACTGATGCTGAAGCTGAAGCTCCAATACTTTAGCCACCTGATGCAAAGAACTGACTCATGGGAAAAGACCCTGATGAAAGGTTGAAGATGGGAGAAGAAGGGGATGACAGAGGATGAGATGGTTGATTGGCATCACCGACTCGATGGATATGAGTTTGACCAAGATTTGAGAGTTGGTGGTTGATAGGGAAGCCTGGCGTGCTGCAGTCCATGGGGTTGCAAAGAGTTGGACATGACTGAGTGACTGAACTGAACTGAATCCTTCCTAATAGGCCTGAAGACATGTCTCCTCTGTATCTACTCATGTTCTAAAGTGCTTGTTTAGAATTACATTTTTTGTCATTACTATCCTAAGAGTCACATGGGATATGTTATTGGAAGTGTTTCTGGATTCATGCAACAGGGCATTAGTTCAATAGTGATTAGTGATAGACTGCTCTGATGGAATGCTAACTATGGGGATACAGGTTTTCTTGGCCTTCAGGATACTAAAGAAGCATCAGAACATTACCAGTATCTTAGAGGAATTTCTTGTTTTTGTCCTTTCCTGGCTATAGATTCCATATCACTCTGGTGAAATTTAACAGTAAAGTATTTTGGAAATAGTGTTATTGCACTGTCTCAAACAGTTTCTTGCTCAATTTTGAGCCTTAGGAGTCTGCTGTGTTGTTGGAGATGGTGCTGGGAAGAGGAGGGAGCAGTTACATCAGTTAAAAGGAATGAGCCTTGGGAGGAAACAAATTGATGAAGATGGGTTCAGAAGATTAGTACCAGTTTCTGTGGGGGCAATGCTTGAAGCGAGCGAAGTTGAGGTGGATGTGGCTGAGCAGAAAGTGACAGGTTTACTGCATTTCTGCTTTTCAGAGTATTGAAAGTGGGGAAACTCCTTGAAGAGTAAAAGAGATTAAACTTTAGGAAAAAAAAGGAAATATCATGATGAATATAGCAGTAAAGATTTATGGAATAAATTATAGAACGAAAATATGCTGAACAACAGTTTTAAATAAATTAGTGTATAGTAAGTAAAAAGTGGGTTATTGAGGAAAATTAGAAACAATGAAATGTGTTTTAGATAAGATGATTTTGTTTTAGGATTCTGTTTTTGTTGCAGATAAGCTATATGAGCCTCAGGCCTGATTCAAATTCTCATGTTTTCTTGAACTGGTTTTCACTGTTGAGTTTACAACAGTTTACATTTTAATATATAGTATGTATTAGATTGGGTTTCCCTGGTAGCTCAGTTAGTAAAGAATCTGCCTGCAATGCAGGAGACCCCAGTTTGATTCCGGGGTTGGGAAGATTTGCGGGAGAAGGGATAGGCTACCCACTCTAGTATTCTTGGGCTTCCCTGGTGGCTCAGATGGTAAAGAATTGGCCTGCAATGTAGGAGACTCAGGTTCGATCCCTGGGTTGGGAAGATACCCTGGAGAAGGGGATGGTATCCAACTCCAGTATTCTGGCCTGGAGAATTCCATACACAGAAGAACCTGGTGGGCTACAGCCCATGGAGTCATAAAGAGTCGACATGACTGAGAGAATAACACACACACACACACACACACACTATGTTGTGTGATGATATGTTATTTGTCTAAGGAGGAATTTAAATTCTAGGCATAATGAGCTAAGGTTAAGTATATGAAAAAAAATAAATGACTGAATTTTCCAAGTACTTCCTTATAGAATTTTCTCATGATTTCAAGTGTAGCTCAGAAATATGGCTAATGATGTCAGAACTGTTAAGCATATGCCAAATTTAAAATGTTATCAATCAATAAATTAATAACTCACAATCAAAAGGCTTTAAATTATATTTGTATAATCATTCACCTGAGAGATCTGCCAAAAGTGTACCGCTCTCTAGGTTGTGATATAGGAGCATCCAACTTTAAGCAAATTTTATAGTTAAAATCTGGATACACAAGATAAGTCAGGGTACAATTATTCTTGATTACAGTAGGATCTCCCATTTTTATGAAAATTATAGAATTATTATATATGTATATTATGTATGTATCAGGGTTCCTTGGTGGCTCAGATGGTAAAGCATCTGCCTGCAATGTGGGAGACCTGGGTTTGATCCTTGGGTGGGGAAGATCCTCTGGAGAAGGAAATGGCAACCCACTTCAGTACTCTTGGGGTGGAAAATCCCATGGATGGAGGAGCCTGATAGGCTACAGTCCATGGGGGTTGCAAAGAATTGGACATGACTGAGTGGCTTCACTTTCACTTTCATATATATATATTATAAGTATATATATAGAGAGTTGCCTGCTCAGTTGAGAGAGGTATTTATAACCAAAAGTCAAAATTAGCCCTAACTGTTGCAGATTATGTTTATTAATAAAATCCATAGGGCATAATGTTATTGTTTGACATAATGTGGGATCCAAGGAGATTTTTAATTTGGTCCTGATTTACAGAGAAATTTGCCATTACCTGATATTAATAATTTATAATGTGCACATATCCAGTATATAATGGTTTTCAAATATGAACACAAATTCCTTTTCACTCTTCCCAATGAGAGGTAGAATCTTCTCAGAACTGGGTGGGCTTTTGTGACTGCTTCAACTGATAGGGTCATGGGTAATACATTCTAAGACCCCCAAGGTGGATGGCTGAAACTGTGGATAGTACTGAACCATATATATATACTATGTGTTTTCCTCTGCAGGTGTGTACATGTTAAGTCCCTTCAGTCGTGTTTAACTCTTTATGCCCTTGTGGATCGTAGCCTGCCAGGCTCCTCTGTCCATGGAATTCTCCAGGCATGAATACTGGAGTGGGTTGCCATGTCCTCCTCCAGGAGATCTTCCCGCCCCTGAAATCAAACCTGTGTCTCTTAAGTCTCCTGCATTTTCAAACAGGTTCTTTACCACTAGTGCCACCTGGGAAGGCTTTCCTTTACATACATACCTATGATAAAGTTTAACTTACAAATTAGGCACAGAAAGAGAATAACAACAACAACAACAAAATAGAACAATTTTAACAATATACTGTAATAAAAGTTATGTGAACGTGGTCTCTTTGTAAACATCTTGTACAAATTTAACAGCTTTTCCATCTTAACTCATTATTGACTGGGGGATTTTTGCAGAAATTAAGGCCTGAACTGAACTGAACGATGGTAGATCAGGAGACGAGTAAAATTACATTACTCTTTCAAGGAATAATGTTCTAATTATCTAGTTAAATCTGTAACTAAGCCTCTGTGTTTACAGGTAACTCCTGATTGTAGCTATAGAAATGAATAGAATTAATTTAAAAATTGGGTCCATGTTGGTATCAAAAATATTTTAAGTGGTAAGTATATTAACTTGGAACACTATTTTGGAAAATTGCTTTGTTAATTGTGGGGGAGCTTGTATAGTTTGAAGAAGTCCTTATCTTCTGTTTTTAGAAGGAATGAATAATAGTTTTAGATTAGCTTAGTAAGCAAATCACAATACTTTTCATACAATTCTACAGTTTGTTTGGTCTCTAAAGTGATAGCCATTGTGGGGTATGTTGAATTTGATGTGACCCATGATTCAGGTTTTTTTTTTTTTTTTAGGGAAAATAATTTTGTGACCTTTTAATAGATGCCCTAGAGAGGGAAACAGCAATCCACCCCAGTATTCTTGCATGGGAAATCCCATGGACAGAGGAGCCTGGAGGGCTACAGTCGGTAGGGACGAAGAAGAGTCAGACATGACTTAGGGACTAAATAACAACAAGCAGATATATGCTAGCTAGATATAGACAAGCAGATTTATAGCTAGATATAGACAAGCTGTAATAAGCCCATTTGTGGGGTATCTCTTTTGAGAATGTACGTTCATTTCACTATGATTCAGATTTTATGAGAGCTGATTTAACAATATTTAGAATATAGTCAGTAGGTTGCAAACTATTACTGTTGACCTCAGACTATTTGAGATTTATTGTTAGAAAAGTTTGCCATTGTTTTATAAAATCAATTTTACACTGAAAATACGCACTTAAGTTTTAGAGATGGTTATTAAAAATTGAATTGAAAATGAGTACAGGGCTTAGAATCTCCTCAGATTAATTTTAATATAGTCAGAAAAGATGACAAAAAAAGATGAAGTTTCAGAGTAAAGGTTAGACTTCTTTATCATGTTGACATAATTGTTGGCATTCAAAATAGTTAGCTGTTTGTTATTTTTGTGTATTTAACTTGGATACTGACTATAATTAGCATATGAAGGACTAATGCTCCCGATATTTTGAACTAGGATCAGGAAAATATTTCCTTGAACTAGAAACTATTAAGGGTAGAGGAGTGAGTGAGTGAGTGGGTCAAAGTCTGATTTTTGGGGACCCCATGGACTATATAGTCCACGGAATTCTCCAGGCCACACTACTGGAGTGGGCAGCCCTTCCCTTCTTCAGGGGATCTTCCCAACTCAGGCATCTTCCCAACCCAGGGATCGAACGGGGGTCTCCTGCATTGCAGGCGGATTCTTTACCAGCTGAGCCACAAGGAAACCCAAGAATACTGGAGTGGGTAGTCTATTCTTTCTCCAGTGGATCTTCCCAACCCAGGAATCGAATTGGGGTCTCCTGCATTGCAGGCAGATTCTTTACCAACTGAGCTACCAGGGAAGCCCCAAGAATAGAGGATATTAACTTAAAAGACCCTGATGCTGGGAAAGATTGAAGGCAAAAGGAGAAAGGGGCAGCAGAGGATAAAATGGTTAGATAGCATCACTGATTCAGGGGACAGGAATTTGAGCAAATTCCAGGAGATAGTGGAGGACAAAAGGGCCTGGCATGCTGCAATTCATGGGTTGCAAAGCATCAGACATGACTTAAGTGATTGAACAACATATTAACTTTCTACATAAGTACCTCATTTTAAGATATCATTTCTAAAATGTGGTGCCTAGTTAAAGGACTAGGGTGTTTGTCAAATTAGGAAGATCAAAATATTGTTGAATATCAATTAATGTGATTAAGGTATCTTTAGGAAGAATGACTAGAACATAAAATGTTATAAAAAGCAAAACCACATAGCATTATGACATTGGATAATTGGTCATGGAAAATCCCATGGACGGAGGAGCCTGGAAGGCTGCAGTCCATGGGGTCGCTGAGAGTCAGACACGACTGAGAGACTTCACTTTCACTTTTCACTTTCATGCATTGGAGAAGGAAATGGCAACCCACTCCGGTGTTCTTGCCTGGAGAATCCCAGGGACGAGGGAGCCTGGTGGGCTGCCATCTATGGGGTCGCACAGAGTTGGACACGACTGAAGCGACTTAGCAGCAAGGCCTGTGGCCAGCTCTAAAAAACAAATACATCTGCCTCCAGTTAATAGCGTTCGGATAACAAAAGACGTATTAATATGTCTCTGGTCAATAATGTGTTAACTAAGCACTTATGCATTGTTGCCGTAACTTCGGCAGTTTTAGGTGTGACATCAAAACTAGCAGAAATTTCTTTTTCCTTCTTCAAAATTTCGTGGATACAAGATTCATTCTTATCGTAGACCTTAACAACTTTTGCTTACAATTTTTTTTTTTGCTTTTCTTAAGTTAACGTTCACCTTTGCATTTAAAGGAAGCCCATTATGGCTTCGTTTTTGGGATATCCAGATTACCAGCACAACCACTTTTGTGCTTTGGGGCCATTATTAAGTAAAATAGGGATTACTTGAACTAAGGCACTGAGATGCTGTGGTAGTTGATCCGATAATCAAGGCTCGCAGAATGCCTTTGATGGGGACGATTCAAGTCTCGTGAGACAAAGCAAAACAGCGCGAGATTTCTTCGCCCAATGTAAAACATGCTTGCTTGCCTGTTAAATCTCTTCAGTCTCGTCTGACTGCTCTGTGACTCTGGGGACGGTAGCTCACCAGCCTCCTCTGACTGGAATTTTCCGGGCAAGAATAGTGGGGTGGGTAGCCATGCCCTCTCCAGGGGATCTTCCCCATTCAGGGATCGAGCATGCAGTCTCTTATGTCTCCTGCATTGGCAAGCAGATTCTTTACCACTAGAGCCACATGGGAAGCCCCAATTTAGAACATAATTGTTTATTTTTGGAATTTTCCAGCAAGCAACTTATTGACCAGAGACATACTAACAGGTCTTTTGTTACCTGAAAATTATTGACTGTAAATATTTCAGTATTCACTCATGTAACAAATCGCTGACCACAGGCGTCCATTTCTGCAAAGATGCCCCAGTCAATAACGTTAAAATTTTTGGATGGAGTTTGACTATGGATTACCAAAACTGCAGATGAAGGAGACTACTATCAGTTCAGTTCAGTTCAGTCGCTCAGTCGTGTCCGACTCTTTGCGACCCCATGAATTGCAGAACGCCAGGCCTCCCTGTCCATCACCAGCTCCCGGAGTTCACTCAAACTCATGTCCATCGAGTCGGTGATGCCATCCAGCCATCTCATCCTCTGTCGTCCCCTTCTTTTCCTGCCCCCAATCCCTCCCAGCATCAGAGTCTTTTCCAATGAGTCAACTCTTCACATGAGGTGGCCAAAGTATTGGAGTTTCAGCTTCAGCATCATTCCTTCCAAAGAACACCCAGGACTGATCTCCTTTAGGATGGGCTGATTGGATCTCCTTGCAGTCCAAGGGACTCTCAAGAGTCTTCTCCAACACCACAGTTCAAAAGCATCAATTCTTCGGCGATCAGCCTTCTTCACAGTCCAACTCTCACATCCATACATGACCACAGGAAAAACCATAGCGTTGACTAGACGGACCTTTGTTGGCAAAGTAATGGCTCTGCTTTTGAATATGCTCTCTAGGTTGGTCATAACTTTTCTTCCAAGGAGTAAGCGTCTTTTAATTTCATATTTATCCTCACAACCTGAAGCAGCCAGGAAAGCAGTCTGACTGCCTTAAGGCTGCCTTGCTGTGAAGACGCTCAAACTAATCCATGTGAAAACCATCAGGCAAGACCCCGAGACACCATGAAGAGACCAAGATGCCTGGCCAGCCTTCAGGTCTGACATCTGCACTTGGGTTACCATCTTGCTGCAACCACTAAGAGACCCTGAACCAGAAATGCCCAGCCAAGACCTTCCTGAATTCTCACCTGGAAGGAATGGTGAGATGTAATAAAATATTGTTTTTAAGTCATTAAATTTTGGAGTTTTGTAACTTGTTGTGCATCAGTAGTACTAGCATATAAAGAGAGTTTGAGAAAAAATATGAAAATCAAGAGATTAAAACCCCAAACATTTAGGGCAGTGATTTATAACATTGGGGGAGTGCTGTCATAAACTCCTTTGAGATTCTGATGAAAGAGATGGGCTTTTATTTTATATGTAACTGTTTTGTGCTTGTTTTTGCAGGTCTTTTCCTTCTCTTGTGTTTCTTGCCTAAAAAAGTTCCTTTAGCATTTGTTGTAAAGCTGGTTTAGCTTAGCTTAGCTGTTCATCATTTTCAACTTTTTGCAACCCCATGGAATGTAGCCTGCCAGGCTCCTTTGTCCATGGGATTTCCCAGATAACAATACTGGAGTTGGGTTGCCATTTCCTTTGCTAGGGGATCTTCCTGAACCAGACTGAACTCATGTCTCCTCTGTCTCTTACATTACAGGGGAATTATTTGCCTGCTGAACCATATTCTCTTAATTTTTGCTAGTTTATTCTAGAAATATTTTGTGTAAATTTTCAGGTTGTTCAAGGCTACATGAGGCACAGCCTTGCTTGAGTCCTCAGTTTTAGAAGCAGTTGAAAAATTTCTTCAGGTACCTAATTTGAGATTATTATTGCAATTGAATACAAAATTTAACTGTCAGTTGACTAAAAAGGAAAGAAGATAGGTTATACAAAATTTTCATTGTCTAGTAATAAAATGAAATGAGAACCTAGATATTTGGCTGGGAAGAACTGTTTTTCATGGCACAAAATTTTGGGAGAAATTAATAGTTTGAAAACTTCTTTGATCTGATTAACCAATGGACAAGGTCACATGTAGGTTGTCTGGCTTAATTATTGGCTAAGTAGATATGGCCTTGGGGAAATAAACAGTTTTCAGCTGATGGAAATTCTGTAAAGTTTAAAAGTGTTTATTTATATCATCTGATCAACCTAAGAGAAGGGAAGCCCTTAAATTTTATATTCTTTTATTGGTGAATATTTGCTTTAGATTTCTGAGAACCAAGTGTGGTAGCTTAACTAAATAGTTCAGAGGTAAGCAGTTACTGGGGCTGGTTTTGTAGCAGGTCAAGGATGTCAGTTGGGGCTTTCCTGGTGGCTTAGAGGTAAAGAATCTGCCTTCAATGTAGGAGATGCAGGTTTGATCCCTGGGTGGGGAAAATCCCCTGGAGAGGGCATGGAAACCCACTGTAGTATTCTTACCTGGAGAATCCCATGGACAGAGGAGCCTGGAGAGCTATGGTCCATTGGGTCACAAAGATTTGAACATGACTGTGTGACTGAGCCCACAAGGGTGTCAGTGCTAAAACCTCTCTGTGATTCTCTGACTTTACTTTCATAGTTGCAAACTGACTGCTAAGTCATGAAATCCATATTCCAGGAAGGAATAAGAAGAAAATGGAGAAAAGGGGTGTTATCTTTATCGGGGAAGTACAGTTTTCCCAGAAACCCTCAACTTGTGTTTCCCAGAAACCTTGACCAACTTTCATTGGTCAGAACTGTCACAGGTTACTTCTTCCTGCAAGGGATGATGTGCAATGTATTTTAAAATTTAATTAATTAATTAAATTTATTTTTGGCTGTGCTGAGTGTTAGTTGCTGTGAGAGCTTTTCTCTAGTTGCAGAGAATGGGGGCTCCATTTGTGGTGTGGGAGCTCTCATTGTGGTGGCTTACCTTGTTGCAGAGCACAGGCTCTAGGGTACCAGGGGCTCAGTAGTTGCAGCACGTGGGCTCGGTAGTTGTGGCTCCCAGGCTCTAGAGCACAGACTCAATAGTTGTAGTGCATAGGCCTAGCTGTTCTGCGGTACGTGGCATCTTCCTGGATCAGGGATTGAGCTTGTGTCTCCTGCATTGGCAGGCAGATTCTTTACCACTGAACCACCAGGAAAGCCCTTGCACAATGTTTTTTAAAAAATTTGGGAACCTTTCTATCTTCCCCTCCATTTGCCCCCCACCCCCAAATAGTGTTATCTTAGAAAGGAGGAAGGAAAGTGTGAATTTTAGTTAAGAAACTAGTTATAAATGCCAAATATTTGATTAGTAAAAATTTTAAATAATGTTTTAATTAGGTGATACAAAAGTGCAGATATGGATTTGTTCAGTCTTTGTAGGCAGAAAAAACTTAAAACATTGTTTTATGCGAAGAATTACTTACAGATTTAAGCCTAAAACAAAGAAAAATTTATATCTCTATCAGTATATTATCTTTAGTTATGAACAGCTTTAATTAGCAGTTGTATATTGGTGATTCACAAAAATTGTTCATACAAGTATCCTAGCAGTGAAAACAATTCATAATAAAAGATGACTGTCAAATGAGTCCTGCCATGTTGCCCATCAATGAGTCTGGCTATCAGTGTACAATTATGGTGGCAGCTGAAAATGTAAAGTGGACTCATTGCAAAAGGTCATTTTCAATTAGCTCTTAATATCTGGTAAACAACATGCTAGGCATTTTTAGAGCTTTGAATTAAAATTGGTTACTTTTTAGCCAATTGTTAATTTTTTAAATTAGTTTCAAGACCTCTGGGAAGAAAAATTAATACACCTGAGAGTGAAAAGTGTGTTCTGAGTTGACATGCTATTATACTTTCCAGTGACTGCTGCTAAATTTTTCTTTGTGAAAGAAGAAAAAAATCAGGACTTGAACTGACCACAAATTAAATAATCAAGTTGAAAATTCTTTTTCTATGAAAATAAAGAATATGGATTATTCTTATTTCCTGGAAGAAAAGTCCCAGTGTCACTAGTTTAAAAGAATAATTAATCTTCCTCAAGTTTTAAGAGAATGAAAATTTGAATAAAATGTTACCATTTAAATGTTGCAGTATATGGAGTCAAAACTATCAAGGGAACATATATAACCTAGCAAAGAATCTGAAAAGTGGAGTTTTGAATTTCTTTTTGAAATTAAGCTTCACATGATTAAAAATATTAATAAAGGAATTTTGGAAAGAAATTAATAGAGTATCATTCAAAACCACATTTTAGAATTGAAGGTGGAAAGCATACTGTAAAGGTTTAACTAAAGCACATTTAATTTACTGTCTAAAGAAACCAAATTAGATTTGCAGCTTGAAAACTAAATGTTTGTCTCTGGAGTGCTTTGCAAATTTGATTATACCAGTGAATCCATAATTTTCAAATCTTTCAGCACTCTTTTGTATGCACACAAACAAGCATAGAACAGTGGAACATTATATCCCCCCAAAGTTTTAAAGGTTACTTTTTCATTTAATTTGGAAGATATGGAGAGTTTGGAAAAATATAGACTAATAGGCGGAAGAAAGAAAAATCACCAGAGACAAATGTCAATATTTTAAAAAGTTTTTGAGGAGGCATTTTGCTGCTCCTGCTGCTAAGTTGTTTCAGTCGTGTCTGACTCTGTGCGACCCCATAGACGGCAGCCCACTGGACTCCCCCATCCCTGGGATTCTCCAGGCAAGAATACTGGAGTGGGTTGCCATTTCCTTCTCCAATGCATGAAAGTGAATGCCTCTTGATGAAAGTGAAAGAGGAGAGTGAAAAAGTTGGCTTAAAGCTCAACATTCAGAAAACGAAGATCATGGCATCTGGTCCCATCACTTCATGGGAAATAGATGGGGAAACAGTGGAAACAGTGCCAGACTTTATTTTTTTGGGCTCCAAAATCACTGCAGATGGTGACTGCAGCCATGAAATTAGAAGACGCTTACTCCTTGGAAGAAGGGTTATTTCCAACCTAGATAGCATTTTCAAAAGCAGAGACATTACTTTGCCGACTAAGGTCCGTTTAGTCAAGGCTATAGTTTTTCCTGTGGTCATGTATGGATGTGAGAGTTGGACTGTGAAGAAGGCTGATCGCCGAAGAATTGATGCTTTTGAAGTGTGGTGTTGGAGAAGACTCTTGAGAGTCCCTTGGACTGCAAGGAGATCCAACCAGTCCATTCTAAAGGAGATCAACCCTGGGATTTCTTTGGAAGGAATGATGCTAAAGCTGAAACTCCAGTACTTTGGCCACCTCATGCGAAGAGTTGACTCATTGGAAAAGACTCTGATGCTGGGAGTGATTGGGGGCGGGAGGAGAAGGGGACGACCGAGGATGAGATGGCTGGATGGCATCACTGACTCGATGGATGTGAGTCTGAGTGATCTCCGAGAGATGGTGATGAACAGGGAGGCCTGGCGTGCTGCAATTCATGGGGTCGCAAAGAGTCGGACACGACTGAGCGACTGAACTGAACTGAAAAATATAGGTGATTAAAATATCAGTTTGACATTTACACTTTTTCAAAGCTTATATTGCGCTATTTATGATTCTTCTAGAATATCCTTGGTTGGCCACTTCTGAGGTTGGTATTGAGTAGATAAAATATACTTATTTCATAAAAATATACTTGCCTTGTTCTTTGGTTGCTGAGGTTCTGTTGATTATTTAATCTGATAAACTAATTTCAAATAAATTGTTAATAATTTTTATTGGCTTAATATAACTCTACCTTGCTTTGTGCAAGGAAAGCTGGATTTTGTAAGTTAAGTCAGAGTCACATATATGCTTCTTAACTTTATGTATACTTAGTCATTATTATTAAGAATACTATTAGGAAGCCAGAACTGTTTAATATAGCCTCAATAAGATACTCATATCACTATATGTGGGGAAAGATTTTAAAATGCAAGTTTATGAATAGGATAATGTATTAAATGACTTGATAACCATGATTTTAAAATATATATACATAAGTTTATTTATTTATTTTTGGCTGTGCTGGGTCTACGTTGCTGCACAAGCCTTTCTCAAGTTGTGGTGAGCAAGGGCTACTCTCTAGTTCCAGTGTGTGTGCTTTTTGCTGTGGCTTTTCTTGTTGTGGAGCACAGGCTCTAGGGCACGTAGGCTTCAGTGCCACACATGGGCTCAACAGTTGTGGCTCCCAGGCTCTAGAGCACAGGCTTAATAGTTGTGGCGCATGAGCTTAGTTGCTCCTTGGCATGTGGGATCATCCCAGATCAGGGATCGAACCCATGTCTCCTGCGTTGGCAGGGGGATTCTTTACCACTGAGCCACCAAGGAAGCCCAAGAATATATTTATTTTGAGATTGAAGTAGCAAGCTGCTTCTTTGGGTCATAGTTCCCAATATTTTAAAATGGAAGCATCAAGATGAGGTAATTTGTAATGTTGTTTTCAAAACATTGGAGAAGGCAATGGCTAAAAAGACCTTAAGATTATATACTTATATATCCTCTTTAAACACAGTTAAACATTGCTACAATGATATACTAATGATTAATAATGCTAATACCTGAAGAAAACAAGCATACAGAGAGGACTAGATAAGAAACAGGCTAAGGGTAGCAACGGGTCAGGGAGATATGTGACAATTATTAATATTATAAATAAAGATTATTTTTTTCATTGAAAAATCTGTCTAATGGATAGGGTACTAAGGGAATAGGACCAGGTTTCAGTGATCTATTCCTATTCTCGACCTATTTTCTCCCTTCTAAGCCATGTAGGTTTATTTTTCTTCTTACAGATTTTCTGAAAACAAAATTAACAATTCCCAACACTGGTCTCTTAAATAATGGGATTATTACTTCAAACTATGTAACTTTTGTACATCAAGACCTTTTCAGCATTCTCTGATCTTTCTCTACACTAATCATTTGGCCAGAGTCAAATGTTGCCATATTAAAAAAAGAAACCTACACAATCAAATATGACTCCAGAATACTGAAGTTTAATAGAAGTTTATTTGAGGTTTATGGGAAGATGAGGAATAAGCCTCATTATAGAAAAAGATTACTTAAAAATCTTATAAACATCTTCCCTGAGAATATTGTTATCAACCAGATAGGGTTCTATAAGCTAAGAAAGAAGTGTATTTTGTAGCATTAGGATACATAATCAAATGTCTATGCTGTCTTTGAGTGCCGGGAGCCAGCACGGGAGATCGCACCCATGACAAGGTCATGCGGAGGAGACCTGACAGGCAAGGCGGATCAGGACTCGAGGCACTCCCTAGACCTGCTTGAGCATCTACCACCACCCCCACACCCCCAAATCTGTCTGTCTACTGTATACTATATTATGCCTTTCACCAACTCTTCTGACATTAACAGGGGGCTATCCCCGACCACCTTTCTCTGAAGAAAATCAACTTAGGGCTCTAGTTGATAAGTCTCTTGGGCATGAAAGGAGCATTTCAATTCAACTCCCCTTGTTAGCATTCTAGCTTGCTTGGCAGGTTTATCCAGACTCTTGCAACTACACATATGATTGTTCACAACATCCCAACCATGACACGGGAAGCCTAAGCATTCTAAAAATATAGAGCCCTTCGAGGGGTGAAAAAGTTTTATTAAAATAATACTGGTGAAGGGTTTCATTGTTGAGCCAATGCTTGCTGTCAAGTTCCCATATCCCTTATCCATTGTGTGCCTGGGAGTGCATTAGTTAATATAGTTGGAATGTAAGAAAGACAAGTATTAGCCTTGGTATTAACCACATCAGACCTTTGAGCTAATAAGTTCTTTTTTTGTTGTAACCCACTGCACCTTTGTTCCATGAGAATGTAACTCTGTTTAGTACTTTCTGAGGCTGACACAGATTAGAGGTATAAAGAAAAAACACTTCAAGGGAAAACAAGTTTTCTGGTTGATCAACCTTTATCAAAAAAGGGTCATAAAATGTCAACAGGCCTCCAAGGCTAGAAGATAATATACACAACATAAGACTTTTGTTTATGGGAAAGGTATGCAGAAAAAATCCTGGTTTCAATAAGGGCAAAACTGCTGGAATGTTTGAGCTGACTCTGCATGACTTTGCATCTTTCATTTTCTTCTTTCTTTCTCATTTCTTTCTTTGTGTACAAATCAGGGTATAAAAGCTCTTTTTGAAAATAAAGTTACAGGCCTCGCTCACTGAAGCTTGGTCTCCCTGTGTCATTCTTTCGTTCATTGATGCTATTCATCCTGAGGGTATCCCTGGACTCTGCTGAGGTTGGACCCCAGCATTTGAGGGTCCAGTAACCAGCTCTGGACTAAAGTTAAGAAAGGGGTGGGATGAATTGAGAGAGTAGCATTGAAACATATATATTACTATATTAAAATAGATAGCTAGTGGTAAGTTGCTGTATAACACAGGAAGCTCAACCCGGTGCTCTGCGACAACCTAGAAATGTGGGAGGGAGGTTCAAGAGGGAGGGGACATATATATACTTATGAATGATTTATGTTGTTCTATGGCAGAAAACAGCACAATTATTCCCCAAACAAAAATAAAAAAAAAAGAAAGAAAAGGGACTCAGAGGCTATTTATCTTTAGAACATGATCTAGATGATTCCATCATTTTGTTTGTTTAAGATTAAGAGCTCTAGCTTCCCTTGTGGCTCAGCTGCTAAAGAATCCTCCTGCAATGTGGGAGACCTGGGTTTGGTCCCTGGGTTGGGAAGTCTTCCCTGATAGCTCAGTTGGTAAAGAATCTGCCTGCAATGCAGGAGACTCCAGTTCGATTCCTGGGCTGGAAATATCTACTGGAGAATGGATAGGCTACCCACTCCAGTATTCTTGGGCTTCCCTTGTGGCTCAGCTGGTAAAGAATCTGCCTGAAGAATCTTCCTGCAAAGCACGAGACCTGGGTTGGGAAGATCCCCTGGAGAAGGGAAAGGCTACTCACTCCAGGATTCTGGCCTGAAAATTCAGTCCATGGGGTCGCATAGAACTGGAATGACTGCATAACTTTCACTAATGGCTCTAGAATCTGAAGGACTGAGTCTTGGCTCTACAGTTATGTGACACGGAAAATTTTACTTAATCTTCCTATGTTTTGGTGTTCTCATTTATAAAATAGAGTTAATGGTAACTTCAACTAAAATGGTTATTGGGAGGATTAAATTAGTTTGTGTACTTAGCACATTATTGGATATATCCTTAGCATGCTGAATTTTCAAGTTAGGGTTGAAAAATAGTTTATTTTTAATATAGTTATAATTTATTATTATTGTTAATTGGAGGCAATGGTAAATATTTCACAGTTGGATTTTTTAAAAAAGTCCTATTTTTTTAAACTAATTCATAGTTGATTTACAGTGTTAGTTCCTGGTGTACAACAAATGATTCAGTTTTATATACATATAAATTCTTTTTCAGATTTTTTCAATTATAGCTTATTACAAGATATTGATTTAGGTCATACCTGAATGGTCTAGCGGTTTTCCCTACTTTCTTCAATTTGAGTCTGAATTTGGTAATAAGGTGTTCATGATCTGAGCCACAGTCAGCTCCTGGTCTTGTTTTTGTTGACTGTATAGAGCTTCTCCATCTTTGGCTGCAAAGAATATAATCAATCTGATTTTGGTGTTGACCATCTGGTGATGTCCATGTGTAGAGTCTTCTCTTGTGTTGTTGGAAGAGAGTGTTTGCTATGACCAGTGCATTTTCTTGGCAAAACTCTTTAGTCCTTGCCCTGCTTCATTTTTCATTCCAAGGCCAAATTTGCCTGTTACTCCAGGTGTTTCTTGACTTCCTACTTTCGCATTCCAGTCCCCTATAATGAAAAGGACATCTTTTTTGGGGTGTTAGTTCTAAAAGGTCTTGTAGGTCTTCATAAAACCGTTCAACTTCAGCTTCTTCAGCATTACTGGTTGGGGCATAGACTTGGAGAACTATGATATTGAATGGTTTGCCTTGGAGACTGTCTGTCTAGTCAAGGCTATGGTTTTTCCTGTGGTCATGTATGGATGTGAGAGTTGGACTGTGAAGAAGGCTGAGCGCTGAAGAATTGATGCTTTTGAAGTGTGGTGTTGGAGAAGACTCTTGAGAGTCCCTTGGACTGCAAGGAGATCCACCCAGTCCATTCTGAAGGAGATCAGCCCTGGGATTTCTTTGGAAGGAATGATGCTAAAGCTGAAACTCCAGTACTTTGGCCACCTCATGCGAAGAGTTGACTCATTGGAAAAGACTCTGATGCAGGGAGGGATTGGGGGCAGGAGGAGAAGGGGAGACCGAGGATGAGATGGCTGGATGGCATCACTGACTTGATGGACGTGAGTCTGAGTGAACTCCGAGAGATGGTGATGGACAGGGAGGCCTGGCGTGCTGCGATTCATGGGGTCGCAAAGAGTCAGACACGACTGAGCGACTGAACTGAACTGAACAAGATATTGAATATAGTTCTAGATTCTGTACAGTAGGACCTTGTTGTCTCTCTCCCTTGTTGTTTATAGTAGTTTGTATTTGCTACTTCCAAATTCCTAGTTTATCCCTCCTCTTCCCTTTACCCTTTGGTAACCATAAGTTTGTTTTCTATGTCTGTGAGTCTATTTCTGTTTTGTAAATAAGTTCATTTGTATCATTTTTTAATATTCTACCTTCAAGTGATATCATCTAATATTTATCTTTCTCTGTCTGATTTACTTTACGTCCTGTGATAACCTCTAGGGTCCATCCATGTTGCAGCAAATGGCATTATTTCATCCTTTTTATGGTGGAGTAGTATTCCATTGTATATGTATACCACAACTATTTCTTTATTTATCTATTGGTGGACATTTAGGTTGCTTCCATGTCTTGGCTATTGTAAATAGTGCTGCCATGAACACTGGGGTGCATGTATCTTTTTCGAATTAGAGTTTTCTCCAGTTCTATGTCCAGGAGTGAGATTGCTAGATCATAAGATAACTCTAAAAAGTTCTGATTTTTAGTGTTTGCCAATTTCAGTGGTATAAGCACTCCTACTGTGGCTGATTTAAGCTACCAACATGTTGTCAGCTGATGACCAAAATTACTGAAAATTTAATTATTGGTTTTGGTGAACTATATGATCCAGGTCCAGTGTATCATCTAATAAAAGACTGTCACTGAAAATGATATCTGGCCAGTTATTTACTCAAAAGCTTCAGTTGCATTAAAATTGTTCCCCTAATTGTTAGCAAGTAGGGAGAAGGTTAATAATGACTCTGTTCATTCTGATCTTCTCTTTGCATTTTATTTCCTATTTTGGTAACCATAGAAATTACTAGGAGAGGTGACGTTGGCCCAGGTCCACCCCTTCAATGCCCAGAAGGTGGCAGTTGCACTAGTGCTTTGCCAGTGATGACTTGAAAGAAAAGGTGAAGGGTTGAACCTAGAACAGCAACTAGTCTGGTTTTTGAAGGAGTAAAGTGAAATAAGTCTGTTTAGTTGGATTTCAAGTAGATGTGATAATTCTACCATTGGTTATGCTGTTGTGTCACTGATTAGTCTTATAAATGGGGATATGTATTTAAAGCATCACCCTAAGATCTGAATGGAAACTAGGGAAAAATGATCATTTTTACTTTTTCTTCTTTTTTAAAAATGTTTTACTTAGCTTTCTCCCCTAAACATCTTTATTCTGAGAATAAGCACCATTTCTTTGATTATAAATGATTGATGGAAATGCCATCTTAGTCATTTAGATGATAGATATCAAATTTTGAACATGAGACCCCATGGACTGTAGCCAGCCAGGCTTTTCTGTCCATGGGGTTTTCCAGGCAAGAATACTGGAGTAAGTTACCATTTAACTGCTTTATCTGGAATTATCTTGTTTATTTGTTTACTTTTTGTTGTCTATCTCCTCTACTAGAATATGAGCTCCATTACAGTTGGGATTACATTATTGACTTATTTGTTTTTTATTGTCAGTACCTAGAATAGTACCTTGATTAATATAGGTGTTCAGTAAACATTTGAAGAATGCCTGAATGAATGAATAAATAAATGATTTATCTAAATGTACTGAAAAATCTTTCTTGTTCTCTAAATGTCCTTTAGGGGCTTGGCCTTAATTTTCCTTCCTTTAGCATTTTATGCCTTTTAAAATTTTTATTCAAGGGTGAAGATAAGAATAAGCTAAATGAACACAGAAATTTGCAGTAGAAATTATAGGTTAGTCACTTAATTCTTTCTGGCTATGTGCCAGAAACTCTTAGAGAAGCTCAGTGGATATAAAGGACCAATTTCTTATTCCCAAGTGTGTAACTCTTTCTTCAAAAGGGGTATATGAAGAAAGGCAAAGTTCTATTGCAAATTGAATGCTGTTTTTGTAATCAGCTAGGTGGATGCATGCATGCTCAGTCACTTCAGTCGTGTCCAACTCTGTGTGACGCTATGGACTGTAGCCTGCCAGGCTCCTCTGTCAGTGGGATTCTCCAATGCAAGGATACTGGAGTGGGTTGCCGTGCCTTCCTCCAGGGGACCTTCCTGATCCAAGGCTTGAACCCGTAGCATCCCCTTAATTTTCTGCATCACAGGCATATTCTTTACCACTGAGCCACCCGGGAAGCCCAACTAGGTGGATAACATTCCCTAAAAAAAAAAGTCTGCATGATTTATAGGATAAGATAAACAGTGAATCCAAAGGGGACAAAAAGGAATAAAAAGAAAAAAATTTTCTTATTACAAAAGCAAAGTCAAAATAGGATGCTTCAAGTTGTTTTGAAATTTCTAGAGTCTATAGGCTAATGGTTGGAACTTTATAATTGCATCATTCTGTATCTATTTAAAACTGTCTAGCAAGCTCAATTTCCTTGATTGCTAGCTCCTTTCTTTCCATTTAATTAGTCTGAAATGGCCAAGGCCTGAAATTTATTTAGGGACTTTGGGACAGTATTATTTGATGAAGAATATCTTTATATGTGACTCTTGAGTGCATTAAATGGTCACTAGGGACTGAAAGGGTAAAGCAGCTTATCAATATTGTAGATTCTCCCTGAGATTGAAACTTACTCCCAGAAGAGCTTATGTTATAATGTGAGGCTAAATGAAAACACAAACCCATAACATTTGGAGTCACGGTGATGATAAATTAGCTTTGAATCTTCTAATAATCTGTCTTAAGAGGGAATGTAAAAAATGAGTTACCTGATGCCTTAAAGGCTGAGAGTGAAAACCAACTTTTATGTCAACAGTGCTAGCAGAATGTAGCTAAAAAGTGAATCTATACCAGTGAAGACATAAGTTTCAAAATAACACACATTTTAAAAATGAAAAAAGTCAGAAAGAATATTTATAAAATAGTTATATTATGAAATAGTCTGTAAAGTAGTTTTTATCACTTACCATTTGTTTTCAAAGAAAAATGGATTCATTATCAGAGCAAGGAGGTGGAAACAAAATATTTGTAATTGGTATATTGAAATGAACCTTTTGGAATCAATGGACTTTGAATTTGTAATGCATTCATATTCCATTGAAAAGAAAAACTCTTCAAAATGTTCTCAACATTGTACTGATTGAAAGTTCCAAAGAAGTCTTACTAAGTAAAGCATAATGTAATCTTTAAACTCTATTAGCTGGATCTTCAATAATGTATTTTTATTTCTTCCCTAAGGAAGGAAATACACACACATACACACACACATGTATCTGTTCAAGGTTCTTTCACTCTGAGCTGTGGTGCCAATCTCTTTTTTGGAAATATTTGTTTATGTATTTATTTGGGTGTGCCGGATCTTAGTTGCAGCACTCAGGATCTTTTAGCTGCAGCATGTGAACTGTTGATTGCCGCATGTGGGATCTATTCTAGTTCCCTGACCAGGGATAGAACCCTGGACCCCCTGCCCTGGGAGCATGGGGTCTTAGCCACTGGACCACTGGAGAAGGCCTGACCATCCTCTTTTGATCCCTTTTCCTTGCTGCTTCTCCCTTAAAACTCTGACTCAAGCCTAGCCTAAAACCAGTCTCCTACCTTCCCCTGGTAGCCCAGATGAAGTGAACTAAAATTTTTATAACATTTTAGGGAAAAAAAGGATAGAGAAAACATAAAACAGTCAAACTTACACAATTCAGCTTTTTGCAAGGCTCATATATCCTATTCCATTCTATAACTTACATCTCAAAGTAACAACCTTTAAGCTTCCCTAAAGGTATTAGCGCATAAGAATAATCTACTTGTCATCTTTCACTCTTGTGACCAAGATCCAAAGATAGCACTAAGCTTTTCTCATGGTCTATTTCTTGTTTGTAGTGATGTGCTAATTCCAGGGTCTGATATTGGTGAGATTTTAATGACTGACACGATGAAATCCTGTTTGGTAAGCTCCTGTCTTTTGTAGACTGAGAATGTCTAGGTTCCCCTGGAGGTATAGAAAAATGTAAAATTACCCTTGTCATCCATACCACTTCAATTGTATGGTTTCACTATCTGAATTCATTCTATTTTAGAACTACAAAATTGAATTTTTGTGATGTTATTTGTGTGTAGAGATGTGTTGAGGGCAGAATAATTAATAATGGATGTTCTCACTTATGTATAAATTTTAAAAAGTTGAGCTTATAGAAACAGAGAGTAGAATTCTGGTTACCAGGGGCCGGAGTGTGGAAGAAATGAGGAAATGTGGTGAATGGGTACACATTTTTAGCTTGTAAGATGAATAAGTTCTGCGGATCTAATGCACAGCATAGTTAAGAATGTGGCAGTTAATAATATTGTTTTTTATACTTGAAATTTGCTAAGAGAGTGGACCTTAAGTGTTCACACACATACATACACATTAGCCCAACTATGTGAAGTGAGAGTGAAAAGTGAAAGTGAAGTCCCTCAGTTGTGTCCGACTCTTTGTGATCCCATGGACTGTAGCCTATCAGGCTTCTCCATCCAAGGGATTTTCCAGGTGGGAGTGCTGGAGTGGATTGCCACTTCCTTCTCCAGGGGATCTTCCCGACGCAGGAATAGAACCTGAGTCTCCCGCATTGCAGGCAGACGCTTTACCGTCTGAGCCACCAGGGAAGCCCCTGTGAGGTGATGGAGTATTACTTAACTTGATTATGGGAATCACTTTACAATGTATATGTTTATCAAATCTGCACATCAGTTCAGTTCAGTCACTCAGTCATGTCAGACTTTTTGCAATCCCATGAATTGCAGCACGCCAGGCCCCCCTGTCCATCACCAACTCCAACTCCAGGAGTTCACTCAAACTCATGTCCATTGAGTCAGTGATGCCATCCAGCCATCTCATCCTCTGTCGTCCCCAGCATCAGGGTCTTTTCCAATGAGTCAACTCTTTGCATGAGGTGGCCAAAGCATTGGAGTTTCAGCTTCAACATCAGTCCTTCCAATGAACACCCAGGACTGATCTCCTTTAGGATGGGCTGGTTGGATTTACTTCAGTCCAAGGGACTCTCAAGAGTCTTCTCCAACACCACAGTTCAAAAGCATCAATTCTTCGGCGCTCAGCTTTCTTCACAGTCCAACTCTCACATTCATACATGACCACTGAAAAAACCATAGCCTTGACTAGACAGACCTTTGTTGGCAAAGTAATATCTCTGCTTTTGAATATGCTATCTAGGTTGGTCATAACTTTCCTTCCAAGGAGTTTTGAAATAGCTCAACTGGAATTCCATCACCTCCACTAGCTTTGTTTGTAGTGATGCTTTCTAAGGCCCACTTGACTTCACATTCCAGGATGTCTGGCTCTAGGTGAGTGATCACACCATCGTGATTATCTTGGTCTTGAAGATCTTTTTTGTACAGTTCTTCTGTGTATTCTTGCCACCTCTTCTTGATATCTTCTGCCCTGTTAGGTCCATACCATTTCTGTCCTTTACTGAGCCCATCTTTGCATAAAACGTTCCCTTGGTATCTCTAATTTTCTTGAAGAGATCTCTAGTCTTTCCCATTCTGTTGTTTTCCTTTATTTCTTTGCATTGATCGCTGAAGAAGACTTTCTTATCTCTCCTTGCTATTCTTTAGAACTCTGCATTCAAATGGGTATATCTTTCCTTTTCTCCTTTGCTTTTCACTTCTCTTCTTTTCACAGCTAATTGCACATGATACACCTTAAATCTGCACATGATTTGCACATGATAGAATGATATAAATCTGCACAGGATTTGCACATGATACACCTTAAATCTGCACATGATACACTTTAAATACACACAATTTTATTTGTCAATTATGTTTCAATAAATTTGGTAAAAAGATAGCCTCTATTACTTTTATTTTGCTACACATATTCTGTTTTTGTACTTCAATATGTAGAAAACCCAAACATATTTAACATTTGTCTCTCAGTATGTATGGGCTTCCCAGGTGGCACAAAAAGAATCCGTCCGCCAGTGCAGGAGATTCAGGAAACATGGGTTTGATTCCTGGGTCAGGAAGATCCCCTGGAGAAAGAAATGGCAACCCGTTCCAATATTCTTGCCTGGAAAATTCCATGGACAGAGGAGCCTGATGGGCTATGGTCCATGGGGTTGCAGAGTGGGACACAATGAGCATGCACATCTGTGCCTATCAATATGTAATGCCCAAGTACTTTGAACCCTTTCAAGTACTGTCACCTTCTATATTTAAGTTTGACTTGATATGTTTATTAAATATCAATAAAGCATTAAAACAAAAGTGATTATTTCCCTACCTTAGGAAAGATGTGTACTAACAAATTTGCATATTACTAAGAACATTGTTTGCTAAATTCTTTGTATCAATATGAAGAATGCTTAACCCCATTTTGAATAAAAATGAGGACTAGTGGAAGAAAAGATTAGTTATATTTTTACAAAGTGGTTTCATTTTAAGCTTGGTTGAAATACTACAACAGTGTCTACTCCAATTAAAAAAAAAATCTTTCAAAGTAGGTTTTAGAATTGCTCACTGTTTGGAATCATCCATGTTCCTGCTTATTCCTGTTTATTTGGCTATTGGAGACATGTATGGTCTCTTTTTTTCCATTTTCTTTGTCTTTTTAATTGGTTTTAATAAGCGAGGCCTGAGCCACTAGGTCTCAAAATTAAGAAATACAGTTCAAATTCATTCATTCAAGTCTAATTTTTTCAGAATTTGTGATGATGTGGTTTAAGACGGACTTGAGTTTATTTTACAGTTTATGAGAAAAGTTGTTGAATAAATTATTAGCTTTAATGACCTTGCAAATTTCCGGGATAGGATATGAAAGTTAAGACACTGTCTTAAAGCCCTGTAGTATATAATGGTAGAGACAGGACTATAGCTCAGGACTCTTGATTCCCATCCAGGGGCAACTTGTGAGAAGAATCTCTTTCTAAGGAGTTTAGAAATTCCACTTGTATACCGAACTGAATGAAAGCTTACAGTTTTTCAGATTCGTCTACCCTTTCCTGTGTATGCGTGTTCTCCTCATCCACTCCTATATAACAAGATGTGACTACCTCACCCAATTTGAAGATACAAATTTCTAACTAACTAAATGAAATTTGGGAGTCATTGAGAGAGTGAGAAGACCTTTAAAGAACTGTAGTATCATTGTTAAGCAACTCAAAATTAAATTTAGTCATAGGGTAAACTGATATGAGGAATGTGTCTGTTGCTGTATGAGGAAATGGAAAAACAAGAAAAGGGTTTATGTAAAGGATAAATAAGGAGCTATGGAAGTGTTCACCTCTTTGGACATAAACTGGCCTACAGGATGTTAAAAGAAATCAGTTTCACTCCAAGTTTGTGTACATGGTAGGGAGCCGGGTGGTTATCCAATATGGACTTTAAAGGAGCAAACAAGAAAGGAAACAATTTACGTCTGTCTTTTGAGTAACACAGAGGAAATCATTGGCGATGTAGACATAAGGGACTACTTAACAGAGTGATAGCCATCATAATTCAGTTAGATTGTAATTGGGAATCAAGTGAGACCCAGAAAAGTAAAACTTCAGATGACGATTACCAAATTAAAGCAGAGAAAACAGTAAAAAGAAAGGCAATACTTAGATATAAAATCAAGGGAGAAGGCTCCAGAGGACAAAATTGAATGTACAAAAAGAAATGGCCACCTAGAATATTCACTACTGTTATTTTTCAAATTTTAACGTGACCAAATCAAATAGTATGATCCAGAGAAAGAAAAAAGTGTGAGTAATAAAATATAAAATGCAGATGTGGGTCAAGAAAGATTATGGAATGAAGCTGAACCAGTATAAAATGATAGTAAAAGTAACACCAGCAAAAGCACATACCATTGCATGAGAAGCTAATATAAATAAAGTAAAACTTTTTTTTCAAGATTCTAACATATGAAATTTCAGGGATTATTTCAACTAGACCTAGAAAAATGGCAAAGAAAAGCTATGGGTAGAAGTGGTAGGTATGTTGTTAAAATCAGAAAAGAATTTTAAGTTGAGTTGACAGCAAATGTAATTTAATCTGCCCCTTTAGCTTTAAGGATACAAGTAACTGTTCTACCTAAGGGTAGGATAAGTTCAGTTCAGTTCAGTCGCTCAGTCGTGTCCGACTCTTTGCGACCCCATGAATCGCAGCACGCCAGGCCTCCCTGTTCATCACCATCTCTCGGAGTTCACTCAGACTCACATCCATCGAGTCAGTGATGCCATCCAGCCATCTCATCCTCGGTCGTCCCCTTCTCCTCCTGCCCCCAATCCCTCCCAGCATCAGAGTCTTTTCCAATGAGTCAACTCTTCGCATGAGGTGGCCAAAGTACTGGAGT
>SJYT01056094.1:390526-404805 GCA_006410635.1 Cephalophus harveyi | reverse complement strand
GCCCACTTGACTTCACATTCCAAGATGTCTGGCTCTAGATGAGTGATCACATCATCATGATTATCTGGGTCGTGAAGATCTTTTTTGTACAGTTCTTCTGTGTATTCTTGCCACCTCTTCTTAATATCTTCTGCTTCTGTTAGGTCCATACCATTTCTGTCCTTTATCGAGCCCATCCTTGCATGAAATGTTCCCTTGGTATCTCTAATTTTCTTGAAGAGATCTCTAGTCTTTCCCATTCTGTTGTTTTCCTCTATTTCTTTGCATTGATCACTGAAGAAGGCTTTCTTATCTCTTCTTGCTATTCTTTGGAACTCTGCATTCAGGTGCTTATATCTTTCCTTTTCTCCTTTGCTTTTCGCCTCTCTTCTTTTCACAGCTATTTGTAAGGCCTCCCCAGACAGCCATTTTGCTTTTTTGCATTTCTTTTCCATGGGGATGGTCTTGATCCCTGTCTCCCGTACAATGTCACAAACCTCATTCCATAGTTCTTCAGGCACTCTATCTATCAGATCTACCAGGGTTTATTTGAGCTTTAGGGAGATTTTGTGCAGAGCATCATATTAAGATTGACCTGTTACTGAACTGGAGGACTTTTCAACCCTTGACACAAGGATGTAGTGTTTTCCTTTGGCAGAACTGATGTAGTGGAGAACGTGCTGGCTTTGGAGTCAGTAGAGAAGGTCCAGTACTCCAGGTCTGCCACTTAGAAATGATGTGAATTTGAGACAAATCTTGTTTATTATGGGGTTTAGTTTCTTCAAAGTTATTGATTAGATAAGACCATTTCTCAGTTACTTTTAAACTGAAGTTTATGGAAAAGGAACATATAAAAATAATATCCAAATAGCCCATTCTCTCACTCCTGGATCTGTGAACATAAATCAGGGCCTTAGAAAAGGGAAGTCTCCTAATTTTTCTTTTTCTCCCTTGACCTCTGATTCTAGTATTGACTCCAAGGCTAAATGTTAAGTGGAGAATTTCATAACAATTTAAGGAATATTTTGTGAGATTTGGAGAGTCTCACAATTCTGTTGAATCCTGCCTTAGAGTTAGGTCTAGGAAGCTTAGGTACCACTGTGGTTTATACACAATAATTATACTCACTCATTCAGCAGAGATCTTTTTAGAGCCTGCCATGTTCTAGGTGTGTGCTAGAGTGTTTGGATATCAAGTAATAAAACATCACTCTTATTCCTGAAGAACTCATTTTAATGAGTTGAATATCACATACTGCATTGAGTTGAGAGGGTTTGTACAAGCAATGCTGTTTGGGTGTGCTTAGTCACTCAGTCATGTCCGACTCTTTGCAAACCCATGGACTGCAGCCTGCCAGGCTCTTCTCTCCATGGAATTCTACAGGCAAGAATACTGGAGTGGGTTGCCATTCCCTTCTCCAGAAGATCTTCCCAACCCAGGGATTGAATCTGGGTCTCCCACATTGTAGGCAGATTCTTTACCATCTGAGGGAATGACGAAGCCCCTATGTACTGCATTAGTGGAAATAAATATGATATTGTTGAACAGCAGCTTGTATTCTTTTATGAAGGACATTAAAAAATTAGTTACTTGACATCAGGACACTTGTTTTTAAATAACCACTACTTGCTGCACCTTTATGAATTTAATATGGCTTTTCATCAACTTTGGGCTTCCCTGGTGGCTCAGATGGTAAAGTGTCTGCCTGCAATGCGGGAGACCCGGGTTCGATTCCTGGGTCAGGAAGATACCTTGGAGAAGGAAATGGCAATCCACTCCAGCTCTCTTGCCTGGAAAATCCCATGGACAGAGGAGCCTGATAGGCTACAGTCCATGGGGTCGCAAAGAGTCGGACACGACTGAGCGACTTCACTCACTCACTTCACTTTCATCAACTTTAAGATATCATTAGTTATTAGTCACATCACCAGTACAACAACTATTTTGTGGGGTAAAGAAGAGATTGCCTCATTTGTGTACACATTGATTTTCAGACATGTCTCAGTTTCTGAACTCTTAAAATATGAAAGAAATGTGATTTGTAATTCAAGAAATGGAATAGGCCAACAAGTAATAAAATAGCTAACTCTTGTTTATTTTGGAGATAAGCAGGGCCCCAGATAACAAAAAAATAGCAAATTATCCTAAGCCATAAATAATAAATAATGCATTCCTCCACTTACAGTGGGCTTCCCAGGTGGCACAGTGGTAAAGAATCCACCTGCCAATGCAGGAGATTAAAGAGATGTGGGTTTCATCCCTGAGTTGGGAAGATCCACTGGAGTAGAAAATGGCAACCTGCTCCAAGAATTCTTGCCTGGAAAATTCCATGGACAGAGGAGCCTGGTGGGTTACAGTCCATGGGGTTGCAGAGACAGACACAACTGAGTGAGCGCACACACGCCTCATACAGTAGTATAGAAAGGCATTTGACAATCAGGACATACACAGCCTCTCCAACAAATCACAACATATGTGAGGGGTTGGAAAGCAATGCAGCTTCCCCATGCCCACCTGTTTTATCCCAGGTGCACAGTTCAGTTCAGTCGCTCAGTTGTGTCCGACTCTTTGCGACCCCGTAAATCGCAGCTCACCAGGCCTCCCTGTCCATCACCAACTCCTGGAGTTCACTCAGACTCGCATCCATCGAGTCAGTGATGCCATCCAGCCATCTCATCCTCGGTCGTCCCTTTCTCCTCCTGCCCCCAATCCCTCCCAGCATCAGAGTCTTTTCCAATGAGTCAACTCTTCGCATGAGGTGGCCAAAGTACTGGAGTTTCAGCTTTAGCATCATTCCTTCCAAAGAAATCCCAGGGCTGATCTTCAGAACGGGTTGGTTGGATCTCCTTGCAGTCCAAGGGACTCTCAAGAGTCTTCTCCAGCACCACAGTTCAAAAGCATCAATTCTTTGGTGCTCAGCCTTCTTCACAGTCCAGCTCTCACATCCCAGATACACATTCCTCACTGAAAAAGCCAAAAGGTTATTTAGACCAAGCTGAATTGCCTAAATTCAGACTTCTGAGTTCTCATTTAAAGGAGAAAGGGGAAGTATGGTGGGATAATTTAGAACAAATATTGTATTGTTTTTTCTTCTTTTTTAAAAAAGAATATTTATTATTGGCTGCGTTGGGTCTTTATCGCTTTTAGCAGGCTTTCTGTGTTAGTAGCGAGTGGGCTTACGCTTACTTTTTTTTGTGATGCGTGGGCTTCTCACTGTGGCATCTTCTCTTGTTGTGGTGCGCACACTCTAGACGTGTGGGTTTCAGTAGTTTCAGCACGTGGGACACAGGCTTAGTTGCTCTGAGGAGGTAGAATCTTCCCGAACCAGGGATGGAGCCTGTGTTCCCTGCATTAGCAGATGGATTTTTATCCACTTGCCACCAGGAAAGTCCAAAATATTGTTTCTTTTTAATGCATTACTTATACATCAAGGATAATTGCGAGTCATAGGTATAAATAACTGAACTGAAGATGGTGGCAAGCTGCATGCTTGTGGTGTGCTAAGTCACTTTAGTTGTGTCTGACTCTCTGTGATACTATGGATTGTAGCCTGCCAGGCTCCTCTTGTCCATGGGATTTCCCAGGCAAAAATACTGGAGTGGGTTGCCATGCCCTCCTCCAGGGGATCTTCCTGACCTAGGGATCAAACCCATGTCTCTTATGTTTCCTGTATTGACAGGTGGGTTCTTTACCACTAGCTCTACCTGCGAAGCCAAGCTGCATAAGCAGTTGCAACTGTAAATGGGGTAGGGAGGTACATTTCCAAACTGTTGCTTTGAAAACATTCACATCACTGCATGCACAAGATGGTTAGATGCATTTGTTTTTTGTTTTGCTTTTATGTGTGTGTGTTTTACATAAATCAAATTTCTTGCTCCTCTAAGAATATAGCACACACATAATCACATATATTTACCTAGCATAGGAGTAAAGTGCATGCTTATACAAATTTTGAAACATGATAATTTCTTGAAAAACTAGGTTTCAAATGATATGCACAGTAAGCTTGGGCCAAGTAGATGTAGAAATGGACCTCAGGCGCCAAATCTGATTTGGGTAACAAATTGACTAGAGAAATTGCTGCCAAAAATATTTGTAGTAGGTCACAATTTCTTCCTGTATAAACTTAAAGAAAAAAATGTCTGTATCAGGTATATTGTGTGTCATATGACTAAAATCATCTTGAAATAAGCCAATAAAGTATTTGCTTTAAAATATGTACATACTTAACATATTTTAACTTAATTAAAAGCCTGTGGGCTAGAATTATATCTGATTCTGTAGGATTTTTCTTGTATAAGTCATTCATCATTCATGCAATCATTTATTCAGCTAAAATTATGCAACATGGCAGGAAGTAGGTGAATAAAACTTATAAAGTGTTATGATAGGTGCTCTTATTGTTATAAGCACGTAGTACAAAGGGCTCTCCTGACTTAGCCTAGGACAAGAGGAGCAGGGCAAGCTCTGCAGAAGAGTGAGAACTTATAACTCGGTCTGGCAGTGCATGATCAGATTAGAATGTGAAATTCTTTCAGGCAGGGTATAGCCTCAGCTGATGCAGTCTATGAACTGTTTGCTACAAGTTTCCAAAGAGATGAGCTTGTGCCAACATTCAGAGCAATGACTTGCTTCCCTCATTGAGCAAGAATGGCTACCAAAAAAAAGTTAGCTGAACTAAGCAGAATTCTTAGTGACCTTCTGATGCAAGCTCCTTATCTCCTTGTGGAAACAAACAAAGAAACAAACAATTATCAGACTGTCACTAGACTGGGGGTCACAATTGAGGACCATTTGAGTAAAAAATACACTGGAAAATGAAAATACTGGCTTCTGGGGTTTAAGTTGGAGGTAATTAAAAGACTAAAAGGAATTCGTGAGGCAGTACCAGAAGAAATGGGAAGCATGGGACTAATTCCTGAAATATTTAGGGGACAAATATATAGAAGTTGGGGAATAATGAAAATAGGGTTGAAGGTAAGCTAACCAGTGGTTGAGTATTTCAAAATTTCTGGATTAGGCAACTGGTATTCGTCAAACATGGATATACATGAAAACAATTTTGTGGCAAGATGATGGTTCAGCTCTAAACCTGTTGTGAGATAAATGACTGTGGAAAAGCCAATAGATATTTTGAAAATATGTATCAAGATCTCAAGCAAAAGGTCCTTACTGATAGACTTAAAAGTCAATTAATACTGCTAATAGTAAGTGAAGTCTTAGTTTATATGAGATTACCCTGGGAGAGTAAATAAAGTTGAAAGAAAAAAGAAGCCAGAATTGTATCTGGGAACAATATTGATGCATGGTTTGAAGAGAAAGAATTTTCAAGGACCAAGAAGAAAGAATGGAAAAGGTTAGAGAAAAATTAGGAGAGTGATATTGAAGGCAATGCTAGAAAGAGTTACAAGAAGGAGAGAGCAACACGATCAGACTCTTCTGGTAATGATTTTATTGCAAAGGTTGTTGGATGTGAGAACTGTTCCTTTATTCAACAGACATTTACCGAGTGCCCATTTGAAATGTGCTGAATGCTAGAGATTCAGTAAAGGAGAACAAAAATTGACCTGTTCTTGCTGTCATAGAGTTTATAATCGTGCCGGGGGGAGAGAGACATTAATCAAAGAACTACTAAAATGTAAAATCATGACTCATAACTAAAAAAACATTAAAAGTAGTTTATTTAGGAAAAAATGGATTTGAATTGGGCAGCATGAAGCCAGAAGTGGTTAGGAGCACTCCATCAACAGGAACTTAAAAAGAGAATTTTATAGGGAAAAGGAGAGGAAGGCAAATATTGATTGGTTAGAGCTTAAAGTAGGTTGGCTGTTTGTGATTGTTTGTCCCTAGTGTTTTGATTTCATAACCTTGAGGCATTTACAGGCTTAGAATTTGCTTTGCTTACATAGGCTGCCATGGCATTAGAGTCACATCAGTCTAATGACCTCCTGGTTGAATTAGTTTAACAATTCCCTCCTCTGGTCATCCTCTCATAAGTGAGAGATTGGTTGAAAACTTGATATTAGCTTCATTTTCAGTCACCATCAAAGTTAAACTGCTCTTATCTCATAGTGAAACTCATAGGTTATGAAGTCAGTTTCCTGGAAGAAGTTTTTTGCTGTTCACTTTGTTTTTGTTTTTCCAAGGACAGTGAGACCATCTAATGTACTGCTGATGGCTGTGGCCTTTAAGACCACTGAGAGATGCACCCGGGAGGCCACGATGATAACTGTTAGGAGGATAATAGCAAAAAATGGAAGTATACTTTTTAGTTAAGACCTCTGTAAACCAAACCAGTAGGCATCAAATAAAGCAAAGAATGTAGCTGAAGGGGCATCAACCTGTTTTATACAGATAGCTTGTTTGTTGATTTCTTATATTTGCTATGATACCAGAAATGTTGATCCAGGTACAGCAAGACGTATTGCTATAGCACAGACTCATTAAGCCAATAAGTAATCTAAAGCAATTCTATTATTTATTCAATAAAACCACCTTTGCAAGAAAATTAGGGACTTTTGTTGTGCAATTGTAGCCTAAGCAGTAGACTCAGCTATGGTTGCCAGTGTTAAGGAATGCTGTCTTCCCATGTATTAACAGAGAGATAAAGTAAGTAGTGAGAAGGCAAAACTAATAACGGTTTCATATTAGAGATGAAGATCTTGATCTGTGATCTTGAGATAGCTGTCTTCACAAGATGCTATCTGATTCTGGGAAGGAACTTCCCTAATCAGTTTTAATTTTAGATCTTCAACTGGTGTGTAATTCCAAGAGTCTGGAGGAGTGCTTTGTAGTTGGGGGATGTGGACACAAAGTTCAAATCTAGGTAGTGAGGTTGTACAAGATGGCATTGTAGAAAGATGTGCGCTCATCTTCTCCTGAAAGAACTCCAAAATTACAACTAGCTGCTGAACAGCCATCAACAGGAGAATGTTGGATCCCATCAAAAAAAGATACCCCATGTCAAGGGCAAAGGAGAAGCCCCAGCAAGATGGTAGGAGGGGCGAAATTGTGTTTAGAATCAAATCCCATACCTGCCAGAGATGCTTGGAAGGCTCACACAAAACCTTGTACATACCAAGAGACCCCACAGAGACTGAACCAGACTTGCCTTTGAGTGTCTGAGCATCTTCTGTGGAGGTACAGGTCAGCGGTGGCCTGCCACAGGGGCAGGGGCTCTGGGTGCAGCGGCTCTGGGTGCGGCAGACCTAGGTGTGGCATAAGCCCTCTTGGAGGAGGTCACCATTAACGCCACCGTAGAGCTGCCAGAACTTACACAGGACTGGGGAAACAGACTCTTGGAGGCACAAACAAAATCGTGTGTGCACCAGGACGCAGAAGAAAGAAGTAGTGACACCTCCAAGAGACTGACCCAGACTTGCCTGTGAGTGTTCAGGAGTCCCTGGTGGAGGTGTGAGTTGGCAGTGGCCTCTGCAAGGTCAGAGGCACTGAGTGAGGCAGTGTGTGCACGGGATCGTATGAAGGAGGTCACCATTTTCTTCATTACCTCCATCATAGTCTGGTCTGACATCAAACAACAGGGCGGGAACACAGCCCCACTCATCAATAGAAAATTGCATTAAAGATTTACCAATCATGACCCTGCCCATCAGAACAAGACCCAGTTTCCTCCTCAGTCAGTCTCTCCCATCAGGAAATTTCCATAGCCCTCATATCCTTATCCCTCGGAAGGCAGACAGAATGAAAACCACAATCACAGGAAATTAAACAAACTGACCACATGGACCACAGCCTTGTCTAACTCAATGAAACTATTAGCCATGCCATGTAGGGCCTCCCAAGACGGACAGGTCATGGTGGAGGGTTCTGACAAAACGCGGTCCACTGGAGAAAGCAATGGCAAGACACTTCAGCATTCTTGCTTTGAGAACCCCATGAACAGTATGAAAAGGCAAAAAGATATGACACTGAAAGATGAACTTCCCAGGTTGGTAGGTGCCTAATATGCTACTGGAGAGGGGTGGGGAAATAACACCAGAAAGAGTGAAGAGACAGAGTCAAAGAGAAAAAAATGCTCAGTTGTGGATGTGACTGTTGATGGAAGTAAAGTCTGATGCTATAAAGAGCAATATTCCATAGGACCCTGGAATGTTAGGTCCATGAATCAAGGTGAATTAGAAGTGGTCAAACAGGAGATGGCAAGAGTGAACACTGACATTTTAGGAAGCAGTGAAATCAATGGACTGGAATGGATGAATTTAACTCAGATGACCAGTATATCTACTACTGTGGGCAAAAATCCCTTAGAAGAAATGGACTAGCCATCATGTAAACAAGAGTCTGAAATGCAGTACTTGGGTGCCATCTAAAAAGTGATACAATGATGTCTGTGAAGAAGCTGAAATTGAACAGTTCTATGAAGACATATAAGACCTCCTAGAACTAACACCCCAAAAGATGTCCTTTTCATTGTAGAGGACTGGAATGCAAAAGTAAGAAATCAAGAGATACCTGGAGTAACAGGCAAATTTGGCCTTGGAGTACAAAATGAGGTAGGGCAAAGGCTAACAGAGTTTTGCCAAGAGAACGCACTGGTCATAGCAAACACCCTCTTACAACAACACAAGAAAAGACTCTACACATGGACATCACCAGATGGTCAATACTGAAATCAGATTGATTATATTCTTTGCAGCCGAAAGTGAAAGAGGAGAGTGAAAAAGTTGACTTAAAGCTCAACATTCAGAAAACGAAGATCATGGCATCCGGTCCCATCACTTCATGGGAAATAGATGGAGAAACAGTGGAAACAGTGTCAGATTTCATTTTTGGGGGCTCTAAAATCACTGCTGATGGTGACTGCAGCCATGAAATTAAAAGACGCTTACTCCTTGGAAGAAAGGTTATGACCAACCTGGATAGCATATTCAAAAGCAGAGACATTACTTTGCTGACTAAGATCCATCTAGTCAAGGCTATGGTTTTTCCTGTGGTCATATATGGATGTGAGAGTTGGACTGTGAAGAAGGCTGAGCACCGAAGAAATGATGCTTTTGAAGTGTGGTGTTGGAGAAGACTCTTGAGAGTCCCTTGGACTGCAAGGAGATCCAACCAGTCCATTCTGAAGGAGATCAGCCCTAGGATTTCTTTGGAGGGAATGATGCTAAGGTTGAAACTCCAGTACTTTGGCCACCTCATGTGAAGAGTTGACTCATTGGAAAAGACTCTGATGCTGGGAGAGATTGGGAGCAGGAGGAGAAGGGGGTGACCGAGGATGAGATGGCTGGATGGCATCACGGACTCAATGGACGTGAGTCTGGGTGACTTCCGGGAGATGGTGATGGACAGGGAGGCCTGGCGAGCTGCGGTTCATGGGGTCGCAAAGAGTCGGACACAACTGAGCGACTGAACTGAACTGAACTGAAAGATGGAGAAGCTCTATACAGTCAGCAAAAACAAGACCAGGAGCTGACTGTGGCTCAGATCATGAACTCCTTATTGCCAAGTTAAGACATAACTTGAAGAAAGTAGGGAAAACCACTAGACCTTTCAGGTATGATGTAAATCAAATCCCTTCTGATTATACAGTGGAAGTTACAAATAGATTTAAGGGATTAGATCTGATAGACAGAGTCCCTGAAGAACTACGGATGAGGTTCATGACATTGTACAGGAGGGAGTGGTCAAGACCATCCCCAAGAAAAAGAAATGCAAAAATGCAAAATGGTTGTCTGAGGAGGTCTTACAAATAGATGTGAAAAGAAGAGAAGCTAAAGGCAAAGGAGAAAAGGAAAGATATACACATTTGAATACAGAGTTCCAAAGAATAGCAAGGAGAGATAAGAAAGCCTTCCACAGTGATTAATGCAAAAATACAGGAAAAAAATAGAATAGGAAAGACTAGAGATTTCTTCAAGAAAATGAGAGATTCCAAGGGAACATTTCATGCAAAGACGGCCACAATAAAGAACAGAAAAGGTATGGACCTAACAGAAGCAGAAGATATTAAGAATATGTGGGAAAAATATGCAGAAGAACTATGCAAAACAGATATTCACAACTCAGATAACCGTAATGGTGGGATCACCCACCTAGTCAGACATCCTGGAATGTGAAGTCAAGTGGGCCTTAGGAAGCATCACTACAAACAAAGCTAGTGGAGGTGCTGGAATTCCAGTTGAGCTATTTCAAATCCTAAAAGATGATGCTGTAAAAGTGCTGCACTCAATGTGCCAGCAAATTTGGAAAACTCAGCAGTGGCCACAGGACTGGAAAAGTCAATTTCATTCCAGTCCCAAAGAAGGGCAATGCCAAAGAATGTTCAAACTACCATACAATTGCACTCATCTCACATGCTAGTAAAGTAATGCTCAAAATTCTCCAAGCCAGGCTTCAACAGTATGTGAACTGTGAACTTCCAAATGATCAGGTTGGATTTAGAAAAGGCAGAGGATCCAGAGATCAAATTGCCAACATCCATTGGATCATCGAAAAAGAAAGAGAGTTCTAGAAAAAGATCTACTTCTGTTTTATTGACTATGCCAAAGTCTTTGACTGTGTGGATCACAACAAAAGGTGGAACATTCTTAAAGAGATGGGAATACCAGACCACCTGACCTGCTTCTTGAGAAATCTGTACGCAGGTCAGGAAGCAACAGTTAGAACTGGACATGGAACAACAGACTGGTTCCAAATAGGAAAAGGAGTACGTCAAGGCTGTATATTGTCACCCTAATTATTTAACTTATATGCAGAGTACATCATGCAAAATGCCAGACCGGATGAAGCACAAGCTGGAATCAAGATTGCCAGGAGAAATATCAACAACCTCAGACATGCAGATGACACCACCGTTATGGCAGAAAGCGAAGGAGAACTAAAGAGCCTCTTGATGAAAGTGAAAAAGGAGAGTGAAAAAGTTGGCTTAAAACTCAGCATTCAGAAAATGAAGATCATGGCTTCTGGTCCTATCACTTCATGACAAATAGATGGGGAAACAATGGATACAGTGACAGACTTTATTTTTTGGGGCTCCAAAATCACAGCAGGTGGTGACTGCAGCCATGAAATTAAAAGGCACTTGCTCCTTGGACGAAAATTATGACCAACCTAGACAGCATATTCAAAAGCAGAGATGTTACTTTGCCAACAAAGGTCTGTCTAGTCAAAGCTATGGGTTTTTTTCAGTGGTTATGTATGGATGTGAGAGTTGGACTATATAGAAAGCTGAACACCAAAGAATTGATGCTTTTGAACTGTGGTGTTGGAGAAGATCTTGAGAGTCCCTTCGACCGCAAGGAGATCCACCCAGTGAATCCTAAAGGAAATCAGTCCTGAATATTCATTGGAAGTATTGATGCTGTAGCTGAGGCTCCAATACTTTGGCCACCTGATGGGAAAAGCTGAGTCATTAGAAAAGACTCTGGTACTGGGAAAGATTGAGGACAGGAAGAGGAGGAGATGGTAGAAGATGAGTTTCGATGGACATGAGTTTGAGCAAGCTTCACAGGTTGGTGATGGACAGGGAAGCCTGGCATGCTACAGTCCATAGGGTCACAAAGAGTTGGACATGACTGAGCATCTGAACTGAACTGAGGTAGTGAGGATGACCTGGTATGTTACGTTTCAAGGGAGTTTAAGAGAAGTTTTTGTTTTTAGTGAATGTGAAACAGAAGGATGGGAGAAATTTGGAAATATTAGTTTGGAGTGTTTTTGCCAGATATTTGAGGAAACTAGAATTCAGGATCCAGTTTGGCTTACAGACATGTACTGAAACAAAGGTCCATGTAGTCAAGGCTATGGTCTTCTCAGTGGTCACATAAGGTTGTGAGAGCTGGATTGTAAAGAAGGCAGAATGCCAAAGGATTGATACCTTTGAACTGTGGATGAGATGGCTGGAAGGCATCACCAATGCAGTGGACATGAACTTGGGCAAACTTCAGGAAATGGTGAGGGACATATAGGCCTGGCGTGCTGCAGTCCATGGGGTCACAAAGAGTCAGACATGACTGGGTAACTGAACAACAACACCACCTGAAATCACAAAAACAATAAACAGGCCAAAAATCTTATAAGTTGTGCAATAATTTTCTACTGAAGCATAATTTTTTCCTCTATTGTTGTTGTTCAGTCACTCAGTCGTATCTGACTTTTTGTGACCCCATGGACTGCAACACACCAGACTTCCCTGTCTTTCACTATCTCTCAGAGTTTTCTCAAACTCATTTCCACTGAGTTGATGCCATCCAACCATCTCATCCTCTGTTGCCCCATTCTCCTCTTGCCCTCAATCTTTTCCAGCATCAAAGTCTTTCCCAGTGAGTCAGCTCTTTACATGAGGTGGCCAAAATATTGGAGCTTCAGCTTCAGCATCAGTCCTTCCATATTCAGGACTGATTTGAATATTCAGGACTGATTTTCTTTAGGATTGAGTCGTTAGATCTTGCTGTCCAAGAGACTCTCAAGAGTGTTTTCCAGTACCACACTTTGAAAGCATCAGTTCTTTGGTGTTCAGCCTTCTTTATGATCCAACTCTCACATCTGTATATGACTACTTGAAAAACCACAGCATTGATTATACGGACCTTTGTCAGCAAAGTGATATCTCTGCTTTTTAATATAGTGTCTAGGTTTGTCATAATTTTCCTTCCAAGGAGCAAGTGTCTTTTAATTCCATGGCTGCAGTCACTGTCCACAGCGATTTTGGAGCCCAAGAAATAAAGCCTGTCACTGATTGTAAGGCTCGGAGAACCGCACTCTGAAAAGGACACTCAGGGACAGCCTCTAGTGGACTGACAAAGTTTATTATCTAATTGTATAGTTTTATAATTTTCAGGGAAAAGAGCATAATGCTGACTTGCATGTAGCCATTCCAGATAAACATTAAAGCATTCAAGCATAAAGTACAGTTCCTACCGCCCAAGCCATAACATAGCTTTGGCGAAACTCTAAAGGGAGTCTTATCATGAAACAACAGTCCTTGCTCTCAGAAACAGGTGGTCAGAAGGAAGCCTTCGGACGCCTCAAGGCCAGGCGTATTGACCCTTCGTCATCCATTCCCAGCCTTGGACACTCAGTGAACGCTCATAACCCTTTGTTATGCTCGTCCCAGCTTCCAACCTTCGTCATGAGTGGAGCAAATACATTTTCAGTATTTTCTTAAAGCCTTCCATCTCCTCCACACTGATGTCTATTTTTTCCCTATCTATTTGTCATGAAGTGATGGGACCAGGTGCCATGATCTTTGTTTTTAGAATATTGAGCTTCAAGACAGCTTTTTCACTCTCCTTTTTCACTTTAATCAAGAGACTTTTTAATTCCTCTTCACTTTTTGCCTTTAGGGTTGTGTCACCTTCATATCTGAGGTTTTTGCTATTTCTCCTGGCAATCTTGATTCCAGTTTGTGATTCATCCAGCCTGGCATTTTGCACGATGTTCTCTGCATAGAAGTTAAATAAGCAGGTGACAATATACAGCCTTGACATACTCCTTTTCCTATTTGGAACCTATCCATTGTTCCATGTCTGGTTCTAACTGTTGCTTCTTGACCTGCATACAGATTTCTCAAGAGGCAGGTAAGGTGATCTGGTATTCCCATCTCTCAGAATTTTTCGGTTTGTTGTGATCCACAGAGTCAAAAGCTTTAGTGTAGTCAAGAATCATTTTCTTTCAAAGATATCATAGTGAGACTAATTTCTTTGCAAAGTTACTATAGTCTCTTTAAGTGGGCCTGATTATTTATATGTGTCTCAAGAATAATGATTGACTATACAGGGTTTTTAAAAACCTGCTTTGCTGGAACTTTAGATAAGAATCTTTAAGTTAGACTTTTATAAGCTCCCTAGGCTAAGAAACCAAGTCAAGAACTATCATACTTCACCTGGAATTCCTGTATTTTGGGGTTAATTCATCTTTCTGAGATACTTGGATCTGCCAGGAAATTATCTTTCTTACTTAACTAGTACAGTGACCAGAAACTTTGACACAGAGTACCAGGCTGGTTTTTGCAAGGTGCTTTTATTGGTGCTATAAAGTCAACTTTCAGTTCAGTTCAGTCGCTCAGTCGTGTCCGACTCTTTGCGACCCCATGAATCGCAGCACGCCAGGCCTCCCTGTTCATCACCATCTCTCGGAGTTCACTCAGACTCACATCCATTGAGTCAGTGATGCCATCCAGCCATCTCATCCTCGGTCGTCCCCTTCTTCTCCTGCCCCCAATCCCTCCCAGCATCAGAGTCTTTTCCAATGAGTCAACTCTTCGCATGAGGTGGCCAAAGTACTGGAGTTTCAGCTTTAGCATCATTCCTTCCAAAGAAATCCCAGGGTTGATCTCCTTCAGA
>SJYT01056094.1:370143-390392 GCA_006410635.1 Cephalophus harveyi | reverse complement strand
TATTGCTGAAGCCTGGCTTGGAGGATTTTGAGCATTACTTTACTAGCATGTGAGATGAGTGCAATTGTGCGGTAATTGGAGCATTCTTTTGCATTGCCTTTCTTTGGAATTGGAATGAAAACTGACCTTTTCCAGTCCTGTGGCCACTGCTGAGTTTTCCAAATTTGCTGGCATATTGAGTGCAGCACTTTCACAGCATCATCTTTCAGGATTTGAAACAGCTCAACTGGAATTCCATCACCTCCACTAGCTTTGTTCGTAGTGATGCTTTCTAAGGCCCACTTGACTTCACATTCCAAGATGTCTGGCTCTAGATGAGTGATCACATCATCATGATTATCTGGGTCGTGAAGATCTTTTTTGTACAGTTCTTCTGTGTATTCTTGCCACCTCTTCTTAATATCTTCTGCTTCTGTTAGGTCCATACCATTTCTGTCCTTTATCGAGCCCATCCTTGCATGAAATGTTCCCTTGGTATCTCTAATTTTCTTGAAGAGATCTCTAGTCTTTCCCATTCTGTTGTTTTCCTCTATTTCTTTGCATTGATCACTGAAGAAGGCTTTCTTATCTCTTCTTGCTATTCTTTGGAACTCTGCATTCAGGTGCTTATATCTTTCCTTTTCTCCTTTGCTTTTTGCCTCTCTTCTTTTCACAGCTATTTGTACGGCCTCCCCAGACAGCCATTTTGCTTTTTTGCATTTCTTCTCCATTACTGCCTTGAAACTGTCTAGTCATATCTGATTTTATGCATATTCTCAAATATGATAGTCAAATGTTAATATAGTCAATGGTAATATAGTCTATGTTTCCAACTGTATCTATTATAAGGAGAAGAGATTCTTACTGAACTTATAAAATTGCTGTATTGTCATGAAAATAAGAATGCTCAATATGTTTCTGAGTTCTAGCGAGATCAAATAAGAAAATATATATGTTTCACTTTTGTTTAGAGTTATTAAAAAAAATTAGTGTAAGTTATAGATAGTTTAAGAGAAAAGAAAAGATACTTTCCTTAAATCTGGAAAAGTAAAGCATTAAGGATCCAACAGTGTTTCAAAGAAAGTGAAAGTGAAAGTCGCTCAGTCATGTCTGACTCTTTGTGACCCCATGGTCTATACAGCCCATGGAATTCTCCAGGCCAGAATACTGGAGTGGGGAGAATCCCAGGGATGGGGAGCCTGGTGGGCTGCTGTCTATGGGGTTGCACAGAGTCGGACACGACTGAAGTGACTTAGCAGCAGCAGCCTTTTCCTTCTTCAGGAGATCTTCCCAACCCAGGGATCAAACCCAGGTCTCCTGCATTGCAGGTCGATTCTTTACTAGCTGAGCCACAAGGGAAGCCCAAGTATACTTGAGTGGGTAGCCTATCCCTTCTCCAGCGGATCTTCCCAACCCAGGAACTGAACCGGAGTCTCCTGCATTGCAGGCAGATTCTTTACCAACTGAGCTATGAGGGAAGCACATCTCAAAGAAAAAATATAAAAAATTAAAGCTGTCCTAGTTCATTTATCCAATTCCCTATTATTAATTCTTATTCTGCTTGAAGCCAGTTTTTCCATTAGTTCTGGGACTACTTACCCAGTTCAGTTTTATGATATTGAAGTTATCAGAAGCCTATATTCTGGAATATTTGTCAGGATCCTTTCCATGAATCTCTCTAAAGATGAATCACCTGGGCAAAAGCACCAGAGTAAAACAATAACTGTGAATAAATGACAAAAAGACATAAAAATATTGGCCATATTTAAAAATCTGATGAGATTCATTTGATAAGCAAATGCTATTTATATCACATACAATAATTTGTGATAATAATTGGACAAGGAGAGTATTGACAAATATCTAGAAACTTTAAACAATTTCTGGAATACACATTTTAGGTATATATATTCATAGACATAACTTAAGAAGGTTTATTATCACTTCTTACTTGACAATGCTTCCCAAGTTATTTAACACACAGAATAAATTGATTAGTTTACCATCTCTCTTTTGCAAGGTAACAAAAAAATCCTTAGAGATTTTCTAGGAGCCTTCTGTAAAATCTGTTACTTTGAGATCAGATGACTTCACTTAGAATTTGATTTGAGGAAGTTGTCAAACTATCAAAAGTTTCAAACATTTGACTATACAGGATCCCAGATCATAATGAAATAATACTTGATTATTTAACCAAAGTGACAATAGAAGATTTTAAAATTAAATAAAGAAGATTGCATAGTTATGAACAAAACTCTCTTTTAATACTGGAAAGCCTAGGTTTTCTTAAGTAATCAAAGACTATGGCTGATTCATGTTGAGGTTTGACAGAAAACAGCAAAATTCTGTAAAGTAATTATCCTTCAATAAAAAATAAATTAATTAAAAAAAGACAATGTAAGGCATAGTAAATTATTTTGGTAAGATATAAAATTTTTGCTTTCCGAGTAGATTACCTAAAAAATTAAAAAATGCCTTTCACAGTCTCTTACTAAGAGCAGACCAATAGTCCAAAATAACTTTGTCCTTACAACAGAGAGAGAAAACCAAATTCTTATTTTGTACTTTTGATATTAAAACTCATCCTTTAAAAACTTAAATAAATTCATTCAATTTTAGTCAATCTGACCACAGATGAATTCTTTTTCCAAGTTTCCCTTTCCATAAACCTTTTGAAAATTTAAAGATATCCATTCAGGTTTTGTCCTATGGTTTTACCTCTTTCTCAGTCTTGGATAACTGATTATTCTCCTTTCCTTACCTACATTTCATACACAGTTTGTTTCTTTTCACCCTCATAATTTGTAAGTAGTTTTAATTATACATAGTGATTAGAATTCTTAACCTTGAGAACCCTTTATTCCTAGTGAAAACTAAGAAGTAAGCAATTGTGTCTGTTTCACTACCATGTGGACTGACAAATTTATAAACATATTTCACAATTTCTGGAAGTATATTCTTCCTTCAAAGAAGAATTCATTTTCAATGCAGCACAAAACATGTTTACTAATAGAACAAATAGAAAGGTAAAAGTAGATAAATCTATTTTCAATAGTTAATGTTTTAGTACTTTTATCTCTTTTGGAAATTGTCTAGATAGTCAATGAGTATTGAATATTCATTTAATTTACCTCAGTGTAACTTTAAGCTTTCAAATTAACAAAAAGATTTTGGAAAATTTTAAAGTAAACATAAAATAAAGTATAATTATTGTTGAAAATTTTATTTATAAACTTTTATTTTGCATCTATTTAAGTTACTTACTCTTAACAATTATGTTTGGATTACTCATAAAAGTTTTCCAAGACTTTAAACAACTATTCATCATTTTAAGTTATCTTTCTTGCTGACAAATTCTGTGACAGTGATAACACGAGCTTATTTGACTGTTAGTAAACCTATTGACTATGCCAAAGCCTTTGACTGTGTGGATACCAATAAACTGTGGAAAATTCTGAGAGAGATGGGAATACCAGACCACCTGACCTGCCTCTTGAGACTTCTGTATGCAGGTCATGAAGCAACAGTTAGAACTGGACATGGAACAACAGACTGGTTCCAAATAGGAAAAGGAGTCCGTCAAGGCTGTATATTGTCACCCTGCTTATTTAACTTATATGCAGAGTACATCGGAGAAGGCAATGGCACCCCACTCCAGTACTCTTGCCTGGAAAATCCCATGGGCGGAGGAGCCTGGTAGGCTGCAGTCCATGAGGTCGCTAAGAGTCAGACATGACTGAGCAACTTCACTTTCACTTCTCACATGCATTGGAGAAGGAAATGGCAACCCACTCCAGTGTTCTTGCCTGGAGAATCCCAGGGACGGGGAAGCCTGGTGGGCTGCCGTCTATGGGATCACACAGAGTCGGACACGACTGAAGTGACTTAGCAGCAGCAGCAGCAGCAGAGTACATCATGAGAAACGCTGGACTGGATGAAGCACAAGCTGGAATCCAGATTGCCAGGAGAAATATCAATAACCTCAGATATGCAGATGACATCACCCTTATGGCAGAAAGTGAAGAGGAACTAAAAAGCCTCTTGATGAAAGTGAAAGTGGAGAGTGAAAAAGTTGGCTTAAAGCTCAAGGTTCAGAAAACAAAGATCATGGCATCTGGTCCCATCACTTCATGGGAAATAGATGGGGAAACAGTGGAAACAGGGGGCTCCAAAATCACTGTAGATGGTGATTGCAGCCATGAAATTAAAAGACGCTTACTCTTTGGAAGGAATGCTATGACCAACCTAGATGGCATTTTCAAAAGCAGAGACATTACTTTGCCAAGAAAGGTCCATCTGGTCAAGCTATGGTTTTTCCTCTGGTCATGTATGGATGTGAGAGTTGGACTGTGAACAAAGCTGAGCGCCGAAGAATTGATGCTTTTGAACTGTGGTGTTGGAGAAGACTCTTGAGAGTTCCTTGGACTGCAAGGAGATCCAACCAGTTCAGTCTAAAGGAGATCAGTCTTGGGTGTTCATTGGAAGGAATGATGCTAAAGTTGAAACTCCAGTACTTTGGCCCCCTGATGCAAAGTGTTGACTCATTGGAAAAGACTCTGATGCTGGGAGGGATTGGGGGTAGGAGGAGAAGGGGACGACCGAGGATGAGATGGCTGGATGGCATCACTGACTTGATGGACCTGAGTCTGAGTGAACTCTGGGAGTTGGTGATGGACAGGGAGGCCTGGCGTGCTGTGATTCATAGGGTTGCAAAGAGTCAGACATGACTGAGTGACTGAAGTGAACTGAAACCTAGGTAGAATAAAGTATATTATATTTAATGCTGTTAATGCTAAAACATTCTGGTCTTAATTAAACTAGCAAACTTAAACTACTTTTATTTACTGAATAATATCCTAAATCACATGAACTTGAAAAGAATTTGGGCTAGTTCTCTTATTTTTGAGTATATACTTTATTTATATTAATGCTTGTTTGTCTTTAAGCCAGTTAAATAGAACTCTTTACAAATTAATTTTGGCAATAACCTTTTATAGCTGCAAATGGGGTACAAATCACATTTCTGTCCAGCCATATTTTTGGGACTGCCTCCTTGCAACCTGACAATTTTCAAGCTAAGTTCTCAGGACACAAATGAGATAAACAAGGAGGTAATAGCTCCCTTTGGGAGAGAAAGGATTGATAACCTCTTTTTTTTTTTTTTCCTGACAATCTGAATTTGGAAAGGAAGGGACAATGTGAAATTTTACCTTCCTGTTTTGATCGGGCACCACAGATCAAGAACTGAGAAAGCTGACTTTGGTAAGAATTCTTACTTTTTTCTGGCTTTTGCCAATTTTCCAAGGATCCCATCTGTAGGCTCTGGAGTGAATGGGTTTGTCTCAGCAGCTCTCATTATGGTCACCAGAAAGGGTAGAGGAGGAAAATGCCTTTCCCTCTACCCATTAGGGTGAGTCCCTGGCTGAGACCCCCCCCTTTTCTCTAAGATATCTCATGAATAGATATATGTATCTATATATAAAGTTCTCCACTGGTGGCCACTATAATTCAAGGTTCTCTTTGGTAGGGTTAACCTACTCCTTCAGCTTTAAAACAAAATTTTATTCATGTGTGGCCTCACACTGTACTTAGTCCAGCTTAAATCAGACCCAGGCTGATCCTGGACCCAGACTGTTTTTTTAAGTTGGACCTAGGGATAGAGGAGCCTGTTGGGCTGCTGTCTATGGGGTTGCACAGAGTTGGACATGACTGACGTGACTTAGCAGCAGCAGCAGTTACTCTCAGGCTGATTCTGGACAGTTTTGAAAAATAAATGCTCAAATAAAGTAAAAATGCTCATAGTATGAAAGCTGTGGAGCTAGGTTCCAGGATCCAAGGACTTGCCCATAACTTCCAGAGGCAGCAAGAAACCTGAGGTCACGGGTTCCACAGATACCTAGGTTTGGTTGCTTCTGGAGGCTGTTGGTGGTGATGGGGTTGAGAAAAATTGATTTGAATCTGGAGTGACAAATTAGAAGTGGTTTGGAATGCTCTGACTCTAATAGCTTCTATGAAGCAAGGATCTGTGGCGACCCTAATAAGAATCTGTTCAGCGAAGAGGTAAAGAGAAAATTCAGATCAGTTAGTTCTTTCATTTATTTCTAGGTTGTATTTTTGGAAAATATTTTGGTAACTTTACTCCAAATTTTTCCTGAAAGGATATAAATTCTTTTGTAATCCCAAATCTATAGCTTTTATTAGAAAAATAATGGTTTAACAAATAGGTCAGCATCCTAAGATTTCTTGGGTCTGTGGTTGACCACTTAACAAGTCAAACAAACGTGGGGTAACTGAGTCTTAAATTTTTGTATAGGGTTTTCATAAGGATTGATACAAATAATGCATTTGAAATTATTTTGTAAAATGAATAGAATAGAACAAGTGTTGGTAGTTATTATTTTTGGATTTTGTTTTTTTCATATAGTGTATGGAAATTTCATTGGACTTAGGTGTTAGGCTGAGTTATTGCTTTCTTGGTTCTATCACTAATGGTACAAGTTTGGGTAGTTTTAAAACTTATTTTGCTTTTAATTTACTCTATGAAATAGGAATAACAGTACTTATCTGACAAAGAAAGTGAGAAAATGCTTGGTGGTACATTGTTTATGGGTTTGTAAATCATACGCCAGCCTTAGTTTTTTTCAGATTCTGAGTTTATAATTTGTAGGCAGTTCTTTTGAGGAATGATGGATAAGAGTTTTCACACCTTGCACTGAGCCTTGTAGGCAGCCAGCAATTAAGGATCAAATATTTGCTCATCTTTCTATTCTTGTTCTGGGCAATTTCCCTAGCAGATCCCTGGTTCCCTCTATAACCAACTAGTTGTATTTTTCTTAATCTTGCACCCATGCTTCTGAATGTGCTATATATTCTGTGCAAAAGGACTTCTCCACTTTATTGTCCCAAAGAACTCCTACTTATTCTTCAGGTTAAATTTAAGAGTCACTTCCTCAAGGTAGGATTAGGTATGGCTCCTCACAGCTTTTACCTTGTTGATGTGAATTGTTGGTACCAGCTAGCTTCTATACACAGGTGATAATAAATGCCTGTTGTTTTAATGACTGTTTCATACTTTAAAGAATGACTCGTTAGTAAAGTATAAAGGAGAAATAGTTTCCATTTTGACTTTTCTATTTAAAAATATGTCTGAAGTCTTATGATTATGAAATCTTATCAGTTTATGTTACATAAGGCGCTTGCCAGGCTTGACTTTCTGACCTTTGGAAAATTAGGCATTTTCCACTTATTTCAGCAAAGAGTCACCCCTTTAGGGTTGAGCTTATTTCTTAGTGGAGGAAATACCATTTATATTGAGGTCTGCATAGCTTGTTGGATACTTGGCTGGAATTCCTTAATACTTAAGGAGAATTCCTTAAGTATCTTTAAGCCCTGTAACTCTATCATTGCTATTATCATGTTTTCTGCCAAATGAGGAGATAGCATTTATGTAGAAACATAAGGAAAAGGGATTCTTTGGCCAGGGGGCATCTGGAAATAAATAAGCAGACTCTGTTACATGATTATAGTGGTATAATGTCCTGTTTCTGCTCTGCAAGGAAATCTGAGTTGGATTTCCTGAGGATGGCATGTGGCAGGGAGGATTCTACTACAAAGCTCTGCCCTGCACATCTGTATCCAGAGTGGGCAGTATGCAAACAGAACATGGAACTTGGCCTCAGAGTTTGAATTCTCATTCAACCTGTAACAAACTACATGAATTGGCTTTCTCAGCCTCAGTTTCCTTATTTTAAAATGAGGTCAGTGATATCTGCTTCACTGGTTTGTGGTCAGGATTAAATATAATTATTTTATGCAAATAAAGTTGTATGCAGGTAGAATAATTTTGATAGAGGTTTCTTGAAAATGCAGTCATTTTAAGCAAAAGAAATTTCTCATGGTGAAATATTGAATTTTATTCCATCTGGTGATGGTGGAGGGGGCTATGTTTGAGCAGACAATGTTTGTCTCCACATTTAATCATATTACATGAACAATATGATGTAGAGTCAATCAAATGCTGTAGGATATAAGGATGATTTGATTTACCATTAGAAATATGCTAATTTTTCCTCTCCTTATTTTGTAATTATTTTACTCCCCAAACTTTTGACATTTATATATACAGATGAAATAATAAGAAAAAATACACAATGTATTTACATTATTGTTTATAGCTTCTTTCATTGACTGTTCTTTTGCCTTTGTGAAAAGACCAATTAATTAAAAAAAAAAACTGATTCTTTTTTTAGGAGTGGTAGTATCTGTATATGGAGAAGGCAATGGCAGCCCACTCCAGTACTCTTGCCTGGAAAATCCCACGGACAGAGAAGCCTGGTGGGCTGCAGTCTATGGGGTCACTAAGAGTCAGACATGACTGAGCGACTTCACTTTCACTTTTCACTTTCATGCATTGGAGAAGGAAATGGCAACCCACTCCAGTGTTCTTGCCTGGAGAATCCCAGGGACGGCGGAGCCTGGAGGGCTGCTGTCTCTGGGGTCGCACAGAGTCGGACACGACTGAAGCGACTTAGCAGCAGCAGCAGCAGTATCTGTATATATCACAGGCATGATTGTGTGGCTAATCTCATTCTGCCTATTGCTTAACCTCTCAGCAGCTGACGAACTGAGATAATAGAAGCGTTGAGAGAAAGATAAACAAGCAAAGTAAGCAGGTGAAAGAAATCACAGACAGTAAGGAAACTTCCAACTTGCCATTAGCAGATGCAGAAAAAAATCTTCCAAATAATGAGTCTGGCAACAAGTGAGCTTTCCAGGTGGTGCAGTGGTAAAGAGTCTGCCTGCCAATGCAGGAGATATAGGAGTCAGGTGCAATCCCTAGTTTTGGAAGATCCCCTGGAGAAGAAAATGGCAACCCACTCCAGTATTCCTGCCTGGGAAATTCCATGGACAGAGGAGACTGGTCGGCTACAGTCCATGGGGTAGCAAAGAGTTGGACATGACTGAGCTACTCACACACACACACACACACACACACACACACACACACACACACAGAGTTCCATGGAAGTTATAGAACCAAGAAAATGAATAGGTAGATTATATTCTTGTTCTCTATTTGTGTTATATTTATTTTATAATAAATACAAAATATTATTTGGTAATTATATTGGCAATCATATAATTCTATAATTCTGTCTCCCTCTCCTCCCAAATATGGATAAATAAATGTGACAAGTGAAAGTCACTCAGTTGAGTCTGACTCTTTGTGACCCCATGGGCTACAGTCCACGCAATTCTCCAGGCCAGAATACTGGAGTGGGTAGCCTTTCCCATCTCCAGGGGATCTTCCCACCCCAGGGATTGAACCCAGGTCTCCTGCATTGTAGGTAGGTTCTTTACCAATTGAGCCACAAAGGAAGCCCCCAAATATGGATGGACATATTTCAAATCAAAGTACTTCAATCCTGCTTATATTCCACATTATCTATCGAAGGTTATTGCAGTTTGTGTGTTTGTGTTAGTTGCTCAGTCATGTTCGACTCTTGGCGACCCTATGGACTGTAGCCTGCCAGGCTCCTCCATTCATGAGATTCTCCAGGCAAGAATACTGGAGTGGATTGCCATTTCCTTCTCCAGAAAATCTTCCTGACCCAGGGATTGAACCCTGGTCTCCCACATTGCAGGCTGACTACTGAATGAATTGTAGTTTATACAATCAAATTCAGGTTCCCACTGTAAACAATTTTTTCCTTCTCCATTATGGTTTATTACAGCTAAGCATGATGGTCTGTGCCTATAGTCCCAGCTACTCAAAAGGCTGAGACAGGAGGACTGCTTGAGCCTAGGAGGCCTGTAGCACGGTCTACCAATAGGGTGTTTGCACTAAATTTAACATCAATATGGTGACCTCCTGGGAACGAGGGACCGCCAGTTTGCATAAGGAGGGGGTGAACTGGCCCAGTTCCAAAATGGAGCAGGTCAAAACTCACATGCTGATCCATTATGGTTTATTATTGGGTATAAAATATAGTTTCCTGTGCTATACAGTAAGACCTCGTTGTTTATGTATTTCATAGACAGTAGTTTATCTACTAATCACAAACTCCTAATTTATTCATCCTTTGTCATTTTCCCCTTTGGTAACCACAAGTCTGTTCTTTATGTCTGTGAGTCTGTTTCTGTTTTATAAATTAGTTCATTTGTGTCATATTTTAGATTCCACACATAAGTGACCATCGTGAGGTGCTCATCTTTCTGATTTATGCCACTTTGTATGATATTCTCTAGGTCCATTCATGTTGCTGCAAATAGCAGTTATTTCATTTTTCATGGCCTAGTAGTATTCCACTATGTATATGTACCACATCTTCTTTATCCATTCATCTCTCAGTGGACATTTAGGTTGATTCTGTACCTTGGTTATTGTAAATAGTGCTGCTATGAACATTGGGGTGTATGCATCTTTTTGAATTATAATTTTCTCCAGATATATGCCCAGGAGTGGGATTGTAGGACCACATGGTAACTCTAATGTTAGTTGTTTAAAGAAATCTCCATACTGTTCTCCATAGTGGCTGCACCAATTTACATTCCCACTAACAGTGTAGAAGGGTTCCCTTTTCCCCACACCCTCTCCAGAATTTGTTATTTATAGATTTTAATCTGATGGCTGTTCTAGCTTGTGTGAGGTAGTACCTCATCAAACAAAATTTTAAAGAACCCTTCAAAAATACAATTGAGTAGTCAAAAATGCAATTGGCTATTAAAAATAGCCAAACAAGTACATATAACTCATAGAGACAGCTCTAAATAATAAAAAATACTGTTGGTTGCTTGGCCACCAATCTTTCTTTACTAGAGGTTTATGATCACTCAATAGCCTAAGGACTTGTTTTTTTTTCTTTCTTTTCTTCTTCTGACTTTTTGGTCTTGATTATTACTTTTTGTCTCATTCCTCAACTGAAGAAATAATTATCTTTTAGGTTCTTTTAACTTCTAAAAAGCAGAGGTGTATTTACCTTACTTAATGGGATTTATTATAGTGATACACTGGGAAATAAGGAAGCCAGAAACAGTTTCAATACCAGACATTCAGGCCTCTAGGAGACCACAGCATATTTTAGGATATAGTTCTTAGCTCTATCACCCTGAGACTCAGAAACTCCAGAAACCTCTTGCTCCTTATTCTATACTGCTGCTGCTAAGTCGCTTCAGTCGTGTTCGACTCTGTGCGACCCCATAGATGGCAGCTCACCAGGCTCCCCAGTCCCTGGGATTCTCCAGGCAAGAACACTGGAGTGGGTTGCCATTTCCTTCTCCAATGCATGAAAGTGAAAAGTGAAAGTGAAGTTGCTGAGTCGTGTCCGACCCTTAGTGCCCCATGGACTGCAGCCCACCAGGCTCTTCTGTCCATGGGATTTTCCAGGCAAGTGTACTGGAGTGGGTTGCCATTGCCTTCTCCCCTTATTCTACATGTCACCATTATATTATGTTGACATTGCTTGCTATTTCTGGATCTACTACTCATGACACTTCTCCCTGATCTCCTCCTGGTTAAACATGAAGCTTGATCCACCTCCCGACTCCAAGGGTGGGATAGTTAATCATAATCTACTTTACAGTGCTTTCCTGGCTCCCACAGTGGGCTAAGTTCTCATGGAGATTACTTGTCAGTCTGTTAGACAACCTCTAAATGGCAGCTTCTGGGTCAGCAGCACATTCCTTGTCCGCACATCAAGACCAGGGTTTTAGGATGCCTTCCTTATTTGTGAGTTTGTGGATTTGGAAGAACTTGAAGATTTCTTTGAGGTTGTCAATATAATTATGAAGTACGTTACTCAACCAGACAAATAAGAATGATTTCTATTTTGTTAAACATGTAGGAGAGACTTACATATAACATCTGCAGGCATTTTAATGTCTGAGATGACTGTTTTCTAATGGTTTCCTTCAAAGCTAGTATGGCCAACTTGTCTTGGCTTTCTTGAGTATTTCCGGGTTTGAGCACTGAAAGTCCCTCAGACTGAAATCCCAAGCATGCTGGGAGGTTGGTCACTCTAAAGTCAAGTCCTTTTTCTTTTCTTTCCTTTCCTTCCCTCCCTTCCTCTCAACCTCCTTTTTTCCCCTCTTTCCTTCTTTCTTGTTTTCCTTGCTTCCACAGATATTTACTGACTGCCTGTTATGTCAATGTCTGTGCTAAGTGGCTCAGAAATAGTGGTGCGTGGGGCAGACATATTTCATCTTCTTTTTGAACTTACAGTCGATGGTGGTAGATGGTTGGTAGACAGAACCTGACAGAATGCCATGTGATGAGTGAGTGGAAAGGCCAAGTAGAGACTATCCTGGGAAAGAATAATGGAACCCGGGGGCATCTCCATTTGCTTTAGTGGGTACTGAGGAAACAACTGAGAACAAAACAGACAAGCTCTCACTCTCGTGGATTGCATTCAGATCTCCCTCTGTGTGTGGGTGGGTGTTTGGGGAAGACAATCAACAAGTAAACAGTGAGTTTTCTGGAAAAAACAAAAAACAAACAAACAAAAAAAACACACAAAAAAACAGATGATGAGATCGTGACTCGGCAAGAGACAGGTGGAGGGAAATTCTCTTTTAGAAGGTGGAATTTTGGCTGAGACTTGCATTACGAGAAGGTTGTTATCCATAGTATGGTCACTGGGGTTAGAGTAAAAAATATTAGGAGGTGAGGCTAGAGAAATAGGCAGAATCCATATCATTGAGGGTCTTGGGCTTTGTAGGCCATAGTAAGGAATTTTATTCCAGGAGTGAGAAGGTAGGTTTTATGCAACCTGATCTCAATTTCAGGAATAGCTCCCTTCTTGAGTAAGAAGATTAAAGATTGAAGTAATATCCATTATAATATTTAAGAGTGAGGGATCAAGAGGTTGAAATGTCATTCAATGTCACAGAGAATTAAGAAGTGATAATTTATGGAGAAAGAAATTGCTTCATATTTAAGATGCAAAGTTTAAGAGAGCCAGTGAAGCATAAAAATTACTGGCTAATGATTTTAATTTAAGACTGATCTTTAAACTAATATTTAAAAGCCATTGTGTACTTGTACCAGTGGTTGAAAAGATGTGATCATATTAGTTTCCCAGAGCAGAGAGTGCAGAAAGAGGAAATCAAAGAACTTAAGATATGTGAGAAGACAAGTCCAATTTTACTGTGTCAAGTGTTTGTACTTTGCTTTTGAGACATTTATAATGGCAAAAATGGCTTGAGTTAAGTAAATAAATGCCCAATAACAACAGATCACTTACTAAAACAGGCTTTCAACCCCTATATAGACTAACTATAAACAATTCTTGTCTTATGGATGATGACTCGATTCTCAGACTTTTAAAGTAATGTTAATTGTCCATAGAAACACACACTCCAATTTTAACTTGGGCACTTACACAAAGTAGATGACTAGATAGTATTCCAGAATGGGAAAGGTTTGGATGAAGCATTAAAGAAAACATGCAGACTATGAATTTTATGGGAACACTGCAGACAGAAAACATGAGTCTAGTCTGGGTTAATTTGCTGCTTTTCTTTGAGCAGCCTATTTTTGGTAAAAAAGTCTCTTAGCAAGAAAAATAGAACAATTGGCAATATCTTCCATTTCATGTGCCCATGAATCAGAAAGACTCAGCTGATGCTAAGCTTATCCTTCAGAAGAAGACTGACATAGGAATAAATGAAGAAAATAAAAGTGGTAAGGGAAGAAAGAGGAAGGATCAGGGAAGAGTCAAATAATCTTGACATGTTACTTTGAGAAATAATATGTAGAGTAATGGGACAATTTTTGCCAGTATAAGCTTGGATAGTCACAGAGAGGAATGAGAGGAACCTACATTTTCTGTGTTATAATAACTGGTGCTCTGGGTCCAGTAAGGTAGATATGATTTCCACTGTACAGATGAGATAGGCGAATGGTGATGTAACTTGTACAAAATTTCAGAGACAGTAAATACAAGAAGTCGAATGAGAGCTACAGCAATCTTAATTTTTCAGCAGAGAGTCATGATTTCAGATTTCTGCTCAGTGTTACATTTAGAATATTTTTATTTGTGAAACCATCTGTATCAACTAACAAGAAGCCATGTATTTTGGGTCTCAGTCTAGCATCCTTTCTACTGTGTGTGCTTAGTTGCTCAGTTGTGTCTGACTCTTTGCGACCCCATTGACTGTAGCCCTTCAGACTCCTTTGTCCCTGGGATTCTCCAGGAAAGAACACTGGAGGAGTTGCCATGCCCTCCTCCAGGGGATCTTACTGACTCAGGGATCAAACCCACATTTCCTTCCTCTCCTGTATTGTGGGTGGATTCCTTATCCACTGACCCATCAGGGAAGCCCATCTTTCTACTGTACTTGCCACATTATCACCCAGAAGGAGTGTGTCGGATTATGTTACTTTGATGCAAATTATTCCGTAAGAGATTTACCCAACTGATATCTAAGAGAGAAGTGAAATTCTTTTCACTATTGGACTGATTTACCCTTAAATTATAGGTGACCACTGGGCAATCTATTTGAGATGGAAACTTCAGTAATATGATTAAGCTATGGTCTTTAGAGAGGTATTTGTTTTACTTGAGCAATAAATATCATGAGAAACAAATCATTAGTCCTGTGTGGAAAAATAAGAGGAAGCAATTTATCTTCTTAACTAAAACACTGAAATATTTTGGTGATGTAGGTGAGAAAGATGTGAGACAATTTTAAGGAGCAATCATTAATGATGTGGCTATGGAGAACTTCAAAGTCTGATAATAGTACAAGAACAAAATAGAAGACAGTCTGAAGCAAAGCATCTTGATTGGTGAGAAATTCAAATAGGTATAGACCATATTTGTGAATAGTAAGAAGTAGCTTGTTTTAGATTAGGGTTAGGGTTAGGGTAAGATTCTGAGTTATAAACAGTAGAAGTCTTTGAAAATTTAATAACTTCTAACTGAAGAGTGGGCTAGTGGGCACACTCTCTAATCTTAAAAATGTCTAGTAGACAATGTCTTATCTAATTAACTTTCCACTGGAAGCACAGGGTGTCATGTAAGTTGGGGACACCTGAATGTAGGGAATTGAAAGTGATCTCAGAGGTGCCTCTGCCTTCATGAACCTTATGGTTAAGTAATGAAGATATATATAAATATGAAGAGCTGAATAGGCTTTTACTCTTACCTCCCTCTATTTCTTGTCTTCTATATCCTTTAGGCAAACTGTATTATAGGTATATCTATTTTATTGCACTTTGCTTTATTACTCTTCACAAATATGGCCTTTTTAAAAATTAATTTTATTTTTACTTTATTTTACTTTACAATACCGTATTGGTTTTGCCATACATTGACATGAATCCACCACGGGTGTATATGAGCTCCCAATCCTGAATCCCCCTCCCATCTCCCACCCCATATCCTCTCTCTGGATCATCCCCATGCACCAGCCTCAAGCATCCTGTATCCTGTATCAAACATAGGCTGGTGCTTCGTTTCTTATATGATAGTATACATGTTTCAATGCCATTCTCCCAAATCATCCCACCCTCTCCCTCTCCCACAGAGTCCAAAAGTCCATTCTATACATCTGTGTCTCTTTTGCTGTCTCGCATACAGGGTCATCATTGCCATCTTTCTAAATTCCATATATATGTGTCAGTATACTGTATTGGTGTTTTTCTTTCTGGCTTACTTCACTCTGTATAATAGGTTCCAGTTTCATCCATCTCATTTTTTTTTTTTTTTACTGGTTGAAGATTTGTGGCAACTCACCATTGAATAGCTCTATTGGTGCCATTTTTCTAACAGCATTTGTTTCATGCCTCTGTGTCTCATTATGGCAGTTTTTGCAGTATTTCAATTTTTTCTTTATTATTATATTTATTATGGTGATCTGTGATTAGTGATCTTTGATTTACTATTGTTTTGAGATACTATGAACTGTGTCCATATAAGTTGGTGAACTTAATAAATGTTGTGTGTTTTCTGACTGCTCTACTGATCAGCCCCACTCTCTCCCTCTCCTCAGGCATCCCTAGTCCCTGAGACACAACAATATTGAAGTTAGACCAATAAATAATCCTGCAATGGCATCTAAGTGTTAAAGTGAAAGGAAAAGTTGCATATCTATTGTTTTAAATCAAAAGCTAGATATGATTAAGCTTACGCAGGAAGGCATGTCAAAAGTTGAGATAGGTCAAAAGCTAGGCCTCTTGCACCATTCAGTTGGCTAACTCATTCATTCAAAGGAAAATTTCTTGAAGCTTAAAGGTGCTACTCCAATGAACAGATGAATGGTAAGAAAGCAAAAGCATAGCAGCAGTTCTACTGCTGATGTGGAGAAAGTTTTAGTGGTCTGAATAGAATATCAAACCAGCCACAACATCACTAAAGCCAAAATCTAATCCAGAGCGAGGCCCTAACTCTCTTCAATGCTATGAAAGCTGAGAGAGGTGAGGAAGCTGCAGAAGAAAAGTTTGAAGCTCTAAGAAGGAAGTTGAATGAAGTAGAATGAAATTGAAAGAAAGAAGCCATCTTTATAACATAAAAGTACAAAGTGAAACAGCAAGTTATCCAGAAGATCTAGTTAAGATCATTAATAAGGGTGCCTACCCTAAACAAGAGATTTTCCATGTAGGCAGAACAGCCTTATATTGGAAGAAGATGCCATTTAAGACTTACATAGCTACAGAGGAGAAGTCAGTAGCTCACTTCAAAGCTTCAAAGGACAGGCTGACTCCCTTGTTAGGGGCCTAGTGCATCTGGTGACTTTAAGTTGAAGCCAATGCTTATTTACCATTCTTAAAATCCTATGGTGCTTAAGAATTATGCTAAATCTACTCTGCCTATGCTCTATCAATAGCCTATAAAGCCCATCTGTTTTCAGCATGGTTTATGAAATGTTTTAAGCCCACTTTTGAGATCTACTGCTAAGGAAAATGATTCATTTTGAAACATTGCTGCTCATTGACAATGCACCTGGTTACCCAAGAGCTCTGATGGAGTCATGCAACAGATTAATATTTTTATGCCTTCTGATACAACATCCGTTCTACAGCCCACAGATCAGTGAAAAATTTCAACTTTCTAATCTTACTATTTAAAAAAAAACATAAGGTTATAGTTGCCATAGACAATGATTCCTCTGATGGATCTGGGCAAAGTAAATTGAAAATCTGGAAAGGATGTATCATTCTTCATGCCATTAAGAACATTTATGATACATGGGGAGTCAAAATGTTGACATTAATAGGAGTTTGGAAAAAGTTGATTCCAACCCTCATGGATGACTTGAAAAGGTTCAAGACTTAAGTAGAAGAAGTAACTGCAGAGGTGGCGAAAATTGCCAAAGAATGAGAGTTAAAAATAGAGCCTGATGGTGTGACTGAGTTGCTGTAATATCATGACAAACTTAAATGGATGAGGAGTTGCTTCTTCAGTTCAATTCAGTTCAGTTGCTCAGTCGTGTCTGACTTTTTGTGACCCCATGGACTGCAGCACGCCAGGCCTCCCTGTCCATCACCAGTTCCCCAGAGTTTATCCAAACTCATGTCCATTGAGTTGGTGATGCCATCTAACCATAAATCCTCTGTTGTCCCCTTCTTCTCCTGCCTTCAATCTTTCCCAGCATCAGGGTCTTTTCAAATGAGTCAACTCTTTGCATCAGGTGGCCAAAGTATTGGAGTTTCAGCTTCAACATCAGTCCTTCCAATGAACACTCAGGATTGACCTCCTTTAGGATGGACTGGTTGGATTTCCTTGCAGTCCAAGGGACTCTCAAGAGTCTTCTCCAACACCACAGTTCAAAAGCATCAATTCTTCAGCACTCAGCTTTATAGTCCAACTCTCACATCCATACATGACCACTGGAAAAACCATAACCTTGACTAGACAGACCTTTGTTGGCAAAGTAATGTCTCTGGTTTTTAATATGCTGTTTAAGTTGGTCAATATTTTCCTGCCAAGGAGCAAGCATCTTTTAACTTCATGGCTGGAATCATCATCTGCTGTGATTTTGGAGGCCCCCCAAATAAAATCTGCAACTGTTTCCACTGTTTCCCCGTCTATACATGTGTAAACAGGGCAGTATATTGAGATGAAATTTATGTGAATATGCTGTGAGGACTGTTGAAATGAAGACAAAGAATTTATACTATTATATAAACTTAGTTAATAAAGTAGTGACAGGTTTGAAAAAGATTGATTCCAATGTTGAAAGAAATTCTATTGTGATTAAAGTGCTATCAAACAGCATCATATACTACAGAAAAATTGTTCATTAAAGGAAGAATCAATTGATGCAGCAAACTCATTGTCTCATTTTAAGAAATTGCACAGCCACCCTAACCTTCAGCAACCATCACTCTGATCAGTGAGTAGCCATTAACATCAAGGCAAGACCCTCTACCAGCAACAAGATTATGACTTGCTCAAGGCTCAGATGATGATTAGCATTTTTAAAGTATATGCATTATTTCTTTAGAAATAGTGCTATTTCACAATTAATAGACTACAGCATGGTGTAAATATAAATTTCATATTCAGTGGCAAACAAAAAAAAATTGTGTAACCTGCTTTATTGTGATATTTGCTTTATAGTAGCAGTCCAGAACCAAACCTGTAATATCTCTGAGGTATGCCTGTATTTTCATTTTCACAAATACAAGACACACTTGAACCTCCTTGTCATTTCTCATATAGTCTCATTTCTTAGAACACAGCTCCTTCTCTTAACCTCTGTATATCTATCTTACTAGTCTTTCTAGAAATTAGACATTGGGGTAATAGAATCATTATCAGCCAGTATACTAGACACTAAGAACGATAACTGATGAAAGTGTACAGGAGAATTATGAGCAAGTGGTTGTCATTGTTCAGCCACTCAGTTGTGTCCAACTCTTTGTGACTCCAAGGACTTGTAGCACACCAGGCTTCCCTATCCTTCACCATCTCCCAGAGCTTGCTCAAACTCATGTCATTTGAGTCAGTGATGACACAAACCATCTCATCCTCTGTCGTCCCCTTCTTCTCCTGCCTTCAGTGTTTCCCAGCATCAGGGGTTTTTTTTTTTTTTTTTTTTTAAATATATCAGCTCTATGCATCAAGTGGCCTAAGTATTGGAGCTTCGGCTTCAGCATCGTCCTTCCAGTGAATATTCAGGATTTGTTTCCTTTATGATTGACTGGTTTGATCTCCTTGCATCCAAGGGTCTCTCAAGAGTCTTCTCTAAATACCACAGTTCAAAAACATCAATTCTTCCATGATCACCTTCTTTACGGTCCAACTCTCACATCCATACATGACTACTGGAAAAACCATAGCTTTGACTATACAGACCTTTGTATAGGTCTGTATACATTACCAAAGTAATGTCTCTGCTTTTTGTCTAGGTTTGTCATGGCTTTCCTTCCAAGGAGCAGGCAGCTTTTAATTTCATGGGTGCAGTCACCATCTGCAGTGATTTTGGAGCCCAAGAAAATAAAGTCTGTCACTGTTTCCATTATTTCCCCATCTATTTGCCATTAAGTGATGGGACCAGATGCCATGATCTTAATTTTCTGAATGTTGAGTTTGAAGCCAAATTTTTCACTCTTTTCTTTCATCTTCATCAAGAGGCTCTTTAGTTCCTCTTCACTTTCTGCCATAAGGGTGGTGTCATCTGTGTATCTGAGGTTATTGCCATTTCTCCTGGCAATCTTGATTCCAGCTTGCTCTTCATCTGGCATTTTGCATGACATACTCTGCATAGAAGTTAAATAAGCAGGGTGACAGTATGCAGCCTTGATGTATTCCTTTCCTAATTTGGAACCAGTTCAGTGTTCTATGTCTGGTTCTAACTGTTGCTTCTTGACCTGCAAACAGATTTGTCTGGAGACAGGTAAGGTGGTCTGATAGTCCCATCTATTTAAGAATTTTCCACAGTTTGCAAATGATAAATACAGCAAAAAGAGAAGAGTGTTCTAGAAACTGGTATTTGATGGAAAATAAGATGAGGAAAAGGTGTTTGGGAAGAAATGGGAATTTTTACAACAAGCCCCAGGAGGGAGTACTCAAGCCTGGATATATAGCTATTGGCCTTGTGCTTTCCCCGGATGGCAGTGACCTGGGTACATTTAAGAGTCGGTTGTGGAAAGACAGTTCAAATAAAATTGTGAGCCTTTAGAGATGCTCACACTTTGTTCCTGATTGAACAGGACTTCAGCAGAGCAGAATGGGAGAGATAGATTGGCATTGGAGTGGCCATGTGGAATAAGAAAAAGCATGGAGGAAATTATTCAGTTCAGTTCAGTCACTCAGTCGTGTCCG
>SJYT01056094.1:353237-369459 GCA_006410635.1 Cephalophus harveyi | reverse complement strand
CCAACTTTTTCACTCTCCTCTTTCACTTTCATCAAGAGGCTTTTTAGTTCCTCTTCACTTTCTGCCATAAGGGTGGTGTCATCTGCATATCTGAGGTTATTGATATTTCTCCCGGCAATCTTGATTCCAGCTTGTGTTGATGCAAAAGTAATTGTGGTTTTACATTGTTGAACTTTGCCCTTTGATATTGGAGTATCAATACATTCTTAAATAAATGTGGTTATATTATACATCATTTTAATGTGCATTTTCACTTCATGTTTTCTTGATAATGACATTCTTTGCTGTTAATTTTATGTTTATTTTAGACTATAGGAATGTTAGACAAAAAGCAAACTTGAGCAATTTTTTTATTTGAGTTCAAAATGGGTCATAAAGTAGCAGAGACAACATACAACATCAAAAACCCATTTGGCCCAGGAAGTCTGACAAACTTATAGTGCAGTGATGGTTCAAGAAGTTTTGCAAAGGAGGTAAGAGCCTTGAAGATGAAGAGTGCAGTAGCTGGTCTTTGGAAGTTGACAGTGACCAACTGAGAGCCATCATCCAAGCTGATCTTCTTACAACTGCATAAGAAGTTGTTGGCATTGAAACAAATTGGAAAGGTGAAAAAGTTCTATAAGTGGGTGCCTTATGGGATGACTGAAAAACAAAAAATCATCATTTTGAAGTGTCATTTCTTATTCTATGCACCAACAAATAATTTCTCAATTCAATCATGCTGTGCAAGGAAAAGTAGATTTTATATGACATTGGGTGATGACCAGCTCAGTGCTTGGGCCGAGAAAAAGCTCTGAAGCCCTTCCCAAAACCAAACTTACACCAGGAAAAAGGTCATGATCACGGCTTGGTGGTCTGCTGGTGGTGTGATCCACCGCAGCTTTCTGAATCCTGATGAAAGCGTTACAATCTGAGAAGTATGCTCAGCAAGTCAATGAGATGCAGCAAAACCTGCAATGCCTTCAGCAGGCACTGGTAAACAGAATGGGTCCAATTCTTCTCTGAGACAACACTGGCTGCATATTACGTGATCAGCACTTCAAAAGTTGAACAAATTGGGCTGGAAAGTCTTACCTCATCCAACATTCACCCGATCTCTCACCAGCTGATTACTTCTTGGAGCATCTCAACAATGTTTCTTCAGAGAAAACACTTCCACAAGCAGCAGGATGCAGAAAACGCTTTCTGCATCGAATTCTGAAGCATGGAGTTTTGTGCTACAGGAAAGAACAAACTTGTTTCTTGTTGGCAAAAATGCATTGATTGTAAGGTTTCTATTTTGATTAATAACGATGTGTTTGAGCATAGTTATGATTTAAATTCATGGTCCAAAACCACAATTACTTTCATACCAACTTAATAGAAGAGTGGAGGTTTGCAATGAGGATACTGAGTGTGAATGACTGGATCAGAAAATGCAGCTGATTAGGTATAGTTAGAAGAAGTGAAGGTGAAAGAAGTGACTGCATTTTTAAGTATGATTATTAACTAGATTTGAAATCATTGGGTTGTGAATTTCAGTTCTGACTATCAGCTAATAGAGCTTCAGGGCTAGAAAACTAACAGTTAAACATTATTGCTCAATGTGTAACATCAGGATAATGACACTTGCCAAACATTTCTCACTCCGTTGTCTTTATAGTCATTTTATTATGATCATATTATGTATGTGCATATGTGCTCAGTCACGTCCGACTCTGTGGCCCCATGGACTGTAGCCTGCCAGACTGTATCCCTGTCCATGGGATTCTTCAGATAAGAATACTGGAGTGGGTTGCCATGTTCTTCTCCAGGGGACCTTCCTGATCCAGGGATAGAACCTGCATCTCCTGCATTTGCGAGTGGATTCTTTATCACTGAGTTACCTGGGAAGCCCATATTATGTATATATGTACATATATAAATATTTCTTTAGAGTAAGGAATCATTAAAGTTACACTAAACTGTTTAAATTCAACAATTACAACAATTTTTTTCTTAGAGGTTAGACTTTATCAGCACCAAAGTTCCAAGTTGGAATGATGATATGCATCCAAAGGAATGACTTCCTCCACTCAGGAAATCAGCGTTCCCATCTCAGACGAACTACTCTAGGTGAAATGGGGTTCAACAAAGTTGCCACAGGGGACTGAACCTTGGAAGCCAGTGAAAGATGGAAGGAGATTAAAATTAGTGGGGCCTTAAGAGCTGTAATTGTTTTCTTGAACCTAGGAAAAAAAAAAAAAAAGGAAAGAAAACAAAGCCCTCTTTGTCTTTTTTCTATCAGTCATTAGATGCCTGCTTCATCATCCCATATTCAGACTGGTTATTTTATTGAGAATTGTTGCCAATGCTGTGTGTTGTGTTTAGGAAAAGGGTGCTAGAGGGGAGTAATTGCAAGTACTTCTGGCCTTTCATCGAAACCGAGGAATCTTAAGTGACAGCTGTTTGAGGGACTTGTCATTCAATTTAGTGGTTTGACATCCTGCCAGTGGTTAAAAAAGCCTGTGGTTCATGAGTTTGCAGCCACTGGGGTCCACACGGTCTCACCAGAGCACTCGCATTTCATAGGAAACCACCATCTTGTTGGGCCAGAAGGATGCCGGGCAGACATCCTGACCACGATATTTATTTCTGGAGGGCAAAAAATCACAATGGAAATTGGACCTGAGTCAAGCAGAAAATGATTTTTCCCCTAAAATGTATAACACGCAATTAGAAATGAAAGTCTGTGTGTGCCTTTAGTTCACTCAGAAGATGCAGAGAGTGAGATTTTCCTATTACTCTTTCTCTTCTTCCTATCAGGTAGAGAGACGTCATTTCTACCTCAACCAATAATAAATAAATTTCTCTGTCATAGTGTTGCACTAGATGAATGTGGGAGGAAAAGAAAGGAGAAAGTAAACTACTTTCTAGAATTTGCAATTATTTGAGGAGTTACAATATATAAAGTATAATTTCAAGGCAATTCATGAGCTCCAATGAGACTGATAAGTATTGATAGAACTCAGGAGAGCCTGCAAATTAGGGAATGAACTACCTCAAGTGAAGTTCCAAATGAACAGGTTTCTGGCGGAAAATGAGAATGCCACCAAATCCAAACTGTGAGAGGTGGAGATAGCACATCCCTGAACTAGTCCTTTAGGATCTGTGTGGTCACGTGCTCTCATTTCCTTTGTTTTTGTTGGTCTCTGTTTGGCTTTTTTCTGGTTATATTATTCTGCCGTCTTTATTAGAGGTAAAATATTTATTTATTATCCATTTTCCTGTGGATATAGTATTAACTTTTTCTCTGAAAAATGGTTAAGATTATTTCAATGAGGTCTCTTTCATAGCTAAATCTCTAATTTTAAGAACTTTTACCTGGTAGCTCGGATGGTGAAGAATCTACCTGTAATGTAGGAGACCCAGGTTCAATCCCTGGGTTGGGAAGATCCCCTGGAGAAAGGAATGGCTACCCACTCCAGTATTCTTGCCTGGAGAATTCCATGGACAGAGGAGCCTGGTGGGCTACAGTCCATGGGGACACTTTTACTTTAGAATATTATGCTAAAACCTCTGAAACCATGATAGATAAACAGATTTATTTATAATAAATAAATAAATATAAATAATAGTAAGTGGAGAGATATTTCTTAGAACATGTCCTATAGGTTAGGAGAAACCATGTGAAGTTTTCTTACCTCAATTTTATGTTAAGGTAAGGTAAGATAAGGTGAAGTCGCTCAGTCGTGTCCGACTCTTTGCGACCCCGTGGACTGTAGCCTACCAGGCTCCTCCATCCATGGGATTCTCCAGGCAAGAATACTGGAGTGGGTTGCCATTTCCTTCTCCAGGGGATCTTCCCGACCCAGGGATCGAACCCAGGTCTCCCACATTGGAGGCAGACGCTTTAACCTCTGAGCCACCAGGGAAGCCCCAATTTTATGTTATTGCAGTTAAAAAAAGGACATTGGATGAGTGTTGCAGAACTATTGTAAGAAAAAAATTTTCACATATAAAAAAGCAAAATGAATTTAATATCCCCTCATGTTTTATATCTATCCTTCCTTGATGTCATCCAAATTTCCTATTGACAGAATTACATTACCTTTATTTTAAATTTGGTGGTCAAGCAGGAAGCCTTTCCTATCAATGTCTGTTCTTGCTCCACCAATTTAAGAAGCCTATTCTCCGAGAACAAAGGACATCCCGTTCAAAAAGTTGCCCCCTGTAACCCTAACCTGATACCTGTTTGCCTTTAAACCTTCCACAGTAGATCATCCCTCAAGCACACAAAGGCATCCCCTTTCCAAGCTCCACATTTATCAGCAGGAAAAAAGCAAACACCACCATTTCTCAGGTACACAGTGTCTCCACACCTATTACAGTTGTGAGCAGTGGTGACCTCGCACTGGCCCAAACCACCCACGAGTAGCCTTTGATGTTCCTGGAGCCTCATGTTTAATACAGTCTAAACACCCCACGTTTGAACTGCAAGAGTCCTGTTTTCAGCCATATTAGAAGTGATATCAAAGATGGTCACATTTTAATGGCCTTTCAGTCACAGAGAGGGCAACAGGCAAGGGAAAACTTGAAGAGGCTGTATTTTTTCCCCTGCTTTTAACTCTCCTGCCCACCCACTCTCCATCTTTCCTTCCCCAGACTATCCATATGCCACATGTCTGTCACTAGAGGGACTGACTTGTTCTGGGGGGAAAACAAGACATCTCAGGAATAATGAACCCACTTCTTTTTATAATTAAAAAAAAAGACAAATTCCATGATAGAGAATTTTATGTGAGCTTTTTCCATCTGAGTGGGTTTCATTCATATTTGGGATTGGGCACTTGGTGGATTTACAGCACACTTGGAAAGTAGTCACAAGAGAATGATAATTAGCCAATGGGCCAAGGAAATCAGGGATTCCAAACTTAAGACTGATGATCATTTGAGCAGGAAGAAAGTTTAGCAGTCACATTGTACAAGAAATTCATTTTATAGATGATATTTTTGGTCTCTGAGAAGCTATTTTTCATTATAATACACACACAAAGGGGAGTTAAATCTTATGTTGAGACACTTAATGGTCATCCTTGTTTATGTACTTATAATAATAACACACACTTCCTATATAATTTTCTGTGTCTCATACTCTTCTAAGCACTGGATTTAATTCACTTTACTTTCACTAAACCCTACAAGGTAGGTACTATTGTCCTCATTTCAGTTTTTCAGATGGGATAACTGAGGCATAGAGAAGTTAACTAACTAGCTCAAGGTTACCCAGTTAGAAAGTAGCAGAGGTGGAGTCCAAAACAAGGCTCTTGGCCACCACATTACACTATGTCTCTGACAGTGTCTCACTGAGAAAGTCAGAAATGGAATTTTTTTGTTTCTCATCAGTTTTAAAATTGAAATAATTAGGTTAATTTTTGAAAGAAAATGACACTTCTAGATTTGTGTTGCTCTTGTTGTGTCTGCTTAATGATATATAAACATTCAGTTGATCAACTTCTGTGCTTGCCTGTCAATCAACAGTGCTCACTAGGAAGAAAACCCTTATGAAGCTTTACTTAAATGGTCCATCTGTATACTGTGCTGGAGGGAAAAACGTCTTTGGAAATTTCTTGACATTGCTGTCTTTGAAATTGTTAAAACCTTTTGTTTACCAAACAGTGTACGCTGTTAAAAGTAAAACATCCTCTGTGTTCTTTAGTTTGGCCTGGTGGGTTAATCTTTCAGGAGTGTTGAAAACAGGGCTTTAATTAGCAATTTTAACATTAACCCAGTCACTCATCTCCAGTTCTTATCTGAAACCTTGGTAGTGCAGACACTTAGGGACATGAGAAAAAGGCTGTCTTGTCAGTATGACAGTTGAGAGGACTTCTGTTGGAGAAAAAAAGAAAGATCCCAGAAATCGACAGTATTAAATGGAATCTGATACCGATGCAAATTATTTCACCAGAGGAAGGTATAATAGGACTTGGTTTCTCTTGTATTGCTCTGTAATCCTCTATGGCATGTCACCTTTGTTATCCTGCCAGAGTCAGTGGTCTTGTGTGATATGAAGATGAGACCTTAAAAAAGGAAATTTCTAAGTCACTGAGTTGAACATCACCCTGGAGGGGTACTTCACTTTTTGCAAAACCAAAGAATAGTTGGGAAAATTAGTGCAGGGCTTGAAGAACTCAGTTTGCTGATGAAAAGGAGAAAAATATCAATAACTTGAAGTATATAAAAAGTAAATTACTTTTTGCCTTCTCTAATGTGATCCAGTCAAGAAGCTTGAGTCTTTTCCTAAACTCAATTTAGTTTTCCTTGTGGTATTTTTTATTGATTGTGTTCCTGATTTACTAAACTTCTTTTTTTCCCCTTTATTTGTACTATATTAAAATGTATCACTATCTGGAAATAAACCTCTATTTCATAAGAAATGAAAAGCACTTAAGCTATAAAAAGGAGATCCATAATTTTATTATCTCAGCATGGGCCTGCTATCATTGCAACAGCAGAGCAAGTAATACACACACAAAAAAATTCCATAAGGGATACACTGGAGCCAGGAGATATTTATGCTTGCCTAAGCAGTTCTGATGATTTGATAGTTGAAATGTTTATGCTTTTGTTCACTTAGATAACGTACTTAGGACATCTTTTTTTAAACAACAGATAATCATAGTGGTGTACTAAGGGGCCTGACATAGTGGAAGGGGGTATCTGAGAATTATTAAAACAAACTTAGATGGTTGTAATACAGGGTGACTATTTTTGGTGAAACAATTACTTAGTGTTTCATGGTAAAAATGATAGTGTTTTAGATTTATTATAAAACTACAGAAAAACACATTATTCTTCAGAAGGAGAAGGGTGAGACATTAGTTAGAACTTAAGGAAAATGTGCTTTGTTTTTATTTTTCTTTCAGCTATGCTGAAGTAAAATTGGTATATGACCTTATTATGTCTTTTGTTCTGTATTATTTTCCCCTCTTTATTGTTTGATTTAATTTCAAAGTAGCTAAAAGTGCCAAAATCAAAGACCAGGTTAAATTTTCCCTGAGGGATATTGAATATCATAGTCATTATTCTAATAATAAGAGGTTTGTTTAGCTGCTTTGATTCCACAAGCTTGATAGCTCCTTTTCAGAGAAAAAGGGCTTTTACCTTAAGTTTTCTCACAGGTAAGCAAGTTAAATATCATGTCAATCCTTGCATTTGTAGCAAGCTGGAATCCTGTTGCCTTCACTTATTTATTGAAATATAAAGAATTATTATCAAATAAAAAGCAAGACTTGGCTAAATAGGCTATATTAGACTATGTTTTCTACAGGTAAACTCTAAAGGATATTTGAATCTTATGTGAGCTTAGTGACTTCAGTCGTGTCTGACTCTTCGAGACCCTATGGACAGTAACCCTCCAGGTTCCTCTGTCCATGGGATTCTCCAGGCGAGAATACTGGAGTGGGTTGCTATGCCCTCCTTCAAGGGATCTTCCTGACTCAGTGGTCAAACTTGTGTCCCTTGCATTACAGGTGGATTCTTTATCACTGAGCCACAGCAGAAGCTCTATTTGAATCTTAAACTTAACTCTACTAATGGGATATTAGTATCCCACTAAGTGTGAGCCACAGCTGTGCAGCGCTGGAGTGGCCAAGAAGAGATACACTATGTCCAAGGTCAAGAGCGGTGTCTGTACTTCGCTGGACTGGTCCTGTGGAGATACCCCACATCAAAGGTCAGAGAAACCCCAGTAAGATAGTAGGTGGTGGAGTGGCTGTCAGGAGATACCCCACATCCAAGGGCAAAGGAGAAGCCCCAGCAAGACGGTAGGAGGGGCGAATTTGCATTTAGAATCAAACCCCCTTCCTGCCAGAGATGCTCAGAGGGCTCAAACATACCTTGTGTGCACCAGGACCCAGGGGCCCCACAAAGACTGAGACAGAACTGTGTCTGAGCATCTCCTGTGGAGGTACGGGTCTGCGGTGGTCTGCCGCAGGGACAGAGGCTCTGAGTGCAGCAGCCTTGAGTATGGCATAAGCCCTCTTGGAGGAGGTCACCATTAACCCCACCACAGAGCTGCCAGAACTTACACAGGACTGGAAAATAGACTCCTGGAGGGCACAACAGAACCTTATGCAGCAGGACCCAGATGAAAGGAGCAGTGACCCCAAAACAGACTGACCCAGACTTGCCAGTGAGTGTCCAGGAATCTCTGGAGGAGGCGTGGGTTGGTGGTGGCCTGCTGCAGGATTGAGAGCACTGAGTGTAGCAGTACACGCATGGGATCTTTTGATGGAGGTCACCATTATCTTCATTAGCTCCACCATAGGTTGGCCCCAGGTAAATAGCAGGGAAGGAACACAGCTCCACCTATCAACAGAAATTTGGATTAACAATTTACTGAGCATGGCCCCGACCATCAGAACACCCAGTTTCCCCCTCAGTCAGTCTTTCCCACCAGGAAGCTTCCATAAACCTCTTATCATTCTCTATCAGAGGATAGATTGAAAACCACAATCACAGAAAACTAACCAATCTATTCACATGGACCACAGCCTTGTCTAACTCAGTGAAACTATGAGCCATGCCATGTAGGGCCACCCAAGATGGACGAGTCCTGGTGGAGAGTTCTGATGAAATGTAGTCTACTGGAGAAGGGAATGGCAAACCACTTCAGTATTCTTGCCTTGAGAACCCCATGAACAGTATGAAGACAAAAAATAGGACACTGAAAGATGAACTCCCCAGGAAGGCAGGTGCCCAATGTGCTACTGGATATCAGTGGAGAAATAAAGCCAGAAAGAATGAAGAAAGTGAAAGTGAAGTCACTCAGTCATGTCCGACTCTTTGTGACCCTGTGGACTGTAGCCCACCAGGTTCCTCCGTCCATGGGATTCTCCAGGCAAGAATACTGGAGTGGGTTGCCATTTCCTTCTCCATGGGAATCTTCCCAACCTAGGGATCGAACCCAGGTCTCCTGCATTGCAGGCAGATGCTTTAACCTCTGAGCTACCAGGGAATGAATGAAGAGATGGAACCAAAGCAAAAACAACACCCAGGTGTGGATGTGACTGGCGATGGAAGCAAGGTCTGATGCTGTAAAGAGCAATATTGCATAGCAACCTAGAATGTTAGATCCATGAATCAAGGCAAATTGGAAGTGGTCAAACTGGAGATGGCAAGAGTGAATGTCAACATTTTAGGAATCAGTGAACTAAAATGGACTGGAATGGGCGAATTTAACTCAGATGACCATTATATCTACTACTGCAGGCAGGAATCCCTTAGAAGAAATGGAGTAGCCATCATGGTCAACAAAAGAGTCCAAAATGTAGTACTTGGATGCAGTCTCAAAAATGATGAGATGATCTCTGTTTGTTTCCAAGGCAAACCATTCAACTACTTATTACTGGAATGCAAAAGTAGGAAGTCAAGAAACACGTGGATTAAGAGGCAGATTTAGCCTTGGAGTACAGAATGAAGCAGGGCAAAGGCTAATAGAGTTTTGCCAAGAGAACGCACTCGTCATAGCAAACATCCTCTTCCAACAACACAAGAGAAGACTCTACACATGGACATCACCAGGTGGTCAACACCGAAATCAGATTGATTATATTCTTTGTAGGCAAAGATGGAGAAACTCTATACAGTCAGCAAAAACAAGACCAGGAGCTGACTGGGGCTCAGATCATGAACTCCTTTTGCCAAGTTCAGACATAAATTGAAGAAAGTAGAAAAAACCACTAGACCATTCAGGTATGACCTAAATCAAATCCCTTATGATATATAGTGGAAGTGAGAAATAGATTTAAGGGCCTAGATCTGATAGACAGAGTGCCTGATGAACTATGGATGGAGGTTTATGACATTGTACAGGAGACAGGGATCAAGACTGTCCCCAAGAAAAAGAAATGCAAAAAAGCAAAATGGCTGTCTGAGGAGGCCTTATAAACAGCTTGGAAGAGAAGTAAAAGACAAAGGAGAAAAAGAAAGGTATACCCATTTGAATGCAGAGTTCTAAAGAATAGCAAGGAGAGATAAGAGAGCCTTCCTCAGTGATCAATGCAAAGAAATAGAGGAAAGCAAGAGAATGGGAAAGACTAGAGATCTCTTCAAGAAAATTAGAGATACCAAGGGAATATTTCATACAAAGATGGGCTCAATAGAGGACAGAAATGGTATGTACCTAACATAAGCAGAAGATATTAAGAGGTGGCAAGAATACACAGAAGAATTTTACAAAAAAGATCTTCACGACCCAGATAATCATGATGGTGTGGTCATGACATCACCCTTATGGCAGAAAGTGAAGAGGAACTAAAAAGCCTCTTGATGAAAGTGAAAGAGGAGAGTGAAAAAGTTGGCTTAAAGCTCAACATTCAGAAAACTAAGATCATGGCATCTGGTCCCATCACTTCATGGCAAATAGATAGAGAAACAGTGGAAATAGTGTCAGAATTTTGTTTTTTGGGGCTCTAAAATCACTGCAGATGATGACTGCAGCCATGAAATTAAAAGATGCTTACTCTTTGGGAGAAAAGTTATGAACAACCTAGACAATATGTTAAAATACAGAGAATTTACATCTAGTCAAGGCTATTGTTTTTCCAGTAGTCATGTATGGATGTGAGAGTTAGACTATAAAGAAAGCTGACCACTGAAGAATTGATGCTTTTGAACTGTGGTGTTAGAGAAGGCGCCTTAGAGTCCCTTGGACTACAAGGAGATCCAACCAGTCCTAAAGGAAATCAATCCTGAATATTCATTGGAAGGACTGATGTTGAAGCTGAAACTCCAATAGTTTGGCCACCTGATGCAAAAAGCTGACTAATTTGAAAAGACCCTGATGCTGGGAAAGATTGAAGGCAGGAGGAGAAGGGGACTACAGAGGATGAGATGGTAGGATGGCATCACTGACTGAATGGACGTGAGTTTGAGTAAACTCTGGGGAATTGGTGATGGAAAGGAAGGCCTGGTATGCTGCATGGGGTCCATGGGGTCACAACAAATTGGACACAACTGAGCAACTGAACTGAACTGAACTGAATTTGATATTTGCAGCACAGTTTCTGACTAATCATGGGGCTAAATATTTCTCATTCTCTTATTATAAGATGATTATAATAATTATATTGTTCATTTGTTGTTGTTCAGTCACTCAGTGATGTCTTTGCTACCCCATGGACTGGAGCACTCCAGGCCTCCCTGTCCCTCCTTATCTCTTGGAGTTTGCCCAAGTTCATGTTCATTGCATTGGTGATTCATCCAGCCATCTCATCCTCTGATGCCCTCTTTCCCTTCTTACCCCTATCTTTCCTGGCATCATGGTCTTTTCCAGTGAGTCACCTGTTTTCATCAGATGACCAAAATACTGGAGCTTCAGCTTCAACATCAGTCCTTCCAGTAAATATTCAGGATTGATCTCCCTTAAGATTGATTGGTTTGATTTCTTTGCTGTCCAAGGGACTTTCAGGAGTCTTTTCCAGCACCATAGTTTGAAGGCCTCAATTCTTTGATGTTGTGCCTTCTTTACAGTTCAGCTCTCCTATGGAGGATCAAGGAAAGAAGAGGGAACAACAGATTATAGATCCCAGATAGATGTAGGTGTCTGGGTACCAGAAGGTATGAACTGAGAAATTATGAGATAATGCTTAGGGAGAGAGATGCTTGGAACTCATTTATAACTGCTCAAGATTATTACTGATCACATGGACACATTGCTATATAATAATACATAGTATATATATATAAAATACTGTTATGATAAATATATAATATGCATATATATATAACATTATATATTGATAATGTTATATATATATGTTATATGAGTTCCAAACATCTCTCTCCCTAAGCATTACCTCATAATTTCTCAGTTCATACCCTCTAGTACCCAGACACCTACATCTACCTGGGATCTATAATCTGTTTTTCCCTCTTCTTTCCTTGTCTCTCCATGGTCTCACATCCCTCATTTGCTCCTTATCTGACTTATATTGTATCATTATAATAACTTACTTGCATATTATCTTCAACTCTTTGGTTCTTTCTGGCTTTGCTGTACTAACTTGCCTGCTCTGATCCTGTGCAGCTGAACATAGCTGGAAAAACACTCAAAAGCAAGGGTACTGGCCTCATTTGACATCCGTGACCACTAACCTCAAGTGAGCCTCAAGATGACCACGATGTTTGCATTTCCCTAGTCCATTCACTCTCTCCGTCACTTAGTAGAATCAATGGTTCTCAATTAAGGTGATTTCACCCCCAGAGGACGTTGGCAACATCTGGAAATAGTTTTGGTTGTCATAACCGGGAGGAGGGAATATGACTGGCATCTCATAGGTAAAGATCAGGGATGCTGCTAAACATCCTATGATGCACGGACAGCCCACCCTGCCCCACAAAGAATTATCATCCCACAAACATCTGTAGTAATAAGGTTGAGAATCCCTGTGTAAAGCATGTAACATCTTTTCTCTCTTTAAACTTTGCAACACTCTAATCTGTACTTTCAACTAATGGTTTTCTTTTTTCATTTGAAAAGACCAATTTCAAGAGACTTGCTGAAGCACACGTTGGCACTTTCTCACCTTCTTGTATCTGTGCTCTCCTTCCTGTTACTATGGATGGCTATCTCTGGCCATAGATAAGACAAAGCCCTCTAAACGTATACTGAGTCCCAGTCCCTCTCCTCTGTACTCAGGGACAGAGTGCCAGTAGTTTTCCATTTTATGTCTTTAATTCTGATTTTCTCCCTTTGCAGTCGATTATTCCCATCAGGAAAACAATTTGCTGATATTATCTCCTAATCTTAAAAAATGAAAACAAACAACCCTCCCTAAATCTCTCTTGACTTCACATTTTTTTAAGGGCAGCATGGTCCCTTATTTTTCCCCTCTCATTCTTTCTCAAACCTGTTCCAACCAGACTTTTATCCCCTCCACTCCAGACAAGCATTTCTCAGAAATGTTACCAATCATATGTCCATTGTTTAATCTAGTGATCATTTGTCTTTAATTTTCTTGTGCTATCAATGATTTTTTTACACACTCAATCATCCCTCTTTCTTGAGACCCTTTCTTTACTTGGCTTCAGGACACCATGCGCTTGTAATTTTCTTCTCCCTTGATTATCTTTCCTCTCAGCTTTCTTTGTAGCAAGTTACTGAACCTGAGGGGTTCATCCCTGAGGGGATGATGTGTGGGAATCACTGACTTTGTAACCAAGTTGGACAGAAGTATGGTAAGCTGAGGACTTGATATTGACCACTGGTGCCTGAAGTGCGATAGTCTTGTGGGACTGAGTTCTTAAACCCGTGGCATCTGACACTAGCTCTGGATAGTTAGTGTGAAATTGTAGGACACTTGGTTGGTGTCAGAGAGTTGGAAAATTGGTTGGTGTGAGGAAAAAGCCAATCATTTGGGATCAGGAGTGGGATTTTCTAGAACAGCGCCAATCCATGGATGATGTTGAAGAAACATTTTAATGGAGAGAACAGTGCCCAGATGGGTTCTACAACAAGACGGTTTATACCAGAAATGGTTTAAAATGGAAATGGCTTATGGAGAAGGAAATGGTAACCCACTCCAGTGTTCTTGCCTGGAGAATCCCAGGGACAGGGGAGCCTGGTGGGCTGCCTTCTTTGGGGTCGCACAGAGTCAGACATGACTGAAGCGACTTAGCAGCAGCAGCAGATTGTGCTACCAAAGGTGTGCATAACACTCAACTAGCCCTAGTATGGGGGTTCAAACATTTTGGGGTGCAAAACATGCATTCTAACTCCACTCAGGCCTTTGACACAAAATGGCAACAACATGTGTGATAGATTAAATAACACTGGCTCATAAGACAGAAAGGGCTTTAGTGCAGATAGATGCCAGTCTAGGTATCCTGAGACAAACTGAATTTGTTTCTAAAGAGGAGCACCACTCAAAGGAAAATCATTTTTTAACTAGGAAAAGCCTATCAGAGGGTGTTCTCTCTAGGAGGAAGGCAAAGGGTGGAAGGCAGACTGGGAAGGTAGGAATTTAGCAAAGTGGACCAGTCGAACTCAATGTATAATACTGAATGATTCTAGAATCCAGTATTGAGAAAGGCCTGTACTTGACTATTTTAACACACGTGGAGGCTGGAGTGCCTTGGGGCAGTTGCCCTCAGTTTTAGCCAAATTTATACATACATTTTATAATTTCTAGCAGTATAGTCTTCCTTAGAGTAAATTTTTCAATGTGGTATAAAACATGTTCATTAATAAACACAAATATCTGTAGTCCCACTGTAAAAAAGAAACCAAAAGTACATAAACCTATGCAAAATAATTAATGTTCAGTATTTGGAAGTTATCTAGATTTTCAATGAATGTACATTTTTAACTGGTTTCATTAGAGCTTTAAGATTTCAAGCTACTGATAAGAGTTTGGAAAATGTTTTTAAGTAGACATATCATAAAACATAATTGTAGTTGGGAATTTCATTTATAAACTTTGATCTTACATCTATTTAGTTTATTTGCTCTTAACAATTATGTTTAGATTAGTCACAAAAATTTCATGAGATGTAAAAACTATCATTTTAAGTTATCTTTCTGGCTCAGAAGGTAAAGAATCTGCCTACAATACAGGAGGCCCAGGTTCAATTCCTGGGTTGGGAAGATCCCCTGGAGAAGGGAATGGCAACTCACTCTAGTATTCTTGCCTGGAGAACCCCACAGACAGAGGAGTCTGGTGGGCTACAGTCCATGGGGTTGCAAAGAGTTGGACACCATTGAGCGACTTTCACTTTCACTTTCTTGCTGATTAATTCTGTGACAGAGATGACATGAGTTTGACTGTTAGTAAATCTATGTAGAATAAAAGTATTATATTTAATGCTGATAACTCTAAAGACATGCCTGTTTTAATTAAACCAAAAAGCATAAATTAGCTTTAATTTACTGAAAAATATCCTAGATTGTGTGTATTTAAAAAATAATTGTGTTAGTTTTTATATTTCTGAGAGTATACTTGATTTATACAAATGCTTGTCTTTAATCCAATTAAATAGATCTCTTTGAAAATTAAATTTTACAATACCATTTGGGCGGCTTCCCAGATGCTGCTAGTGGTAAAGAATCTGCCTGCCAATGCAAGAGATGCAAGAGATGCAGGTTCAGTCTCTGCATCAGGAAGATCCCCTTGAGTAGGAAATGGTAACCCATTCAGTATTCTTGCCTGGATAATCCCATTGACAGAGGAGTCTGGTGGACTACAGTCCAGGGGGTCACAAAGAATCAGACGTAACTGAGCACATAAATAAACACACCCCATTGGGAAGTGGAAAAAAAATCACATTTATAATGTACACACATCGCCATGGCTTCCCTCGTAGCTCAGTCAGTAATGAATCTGCCTGCAGTGCAAGGGACCCAGGTTCGATTCCTGGGTTGGGAAGATCCTCTGGAGAAGGAAATGGCAAGCCACTCCAGTATTCTTGCCTGGAGAATCCCATGGACAGAGGAGCCTGGCAGACTACAGTCTGTGGGGTCACAAGAGTTGGACATGACTTAGCGTCTAAACTACCACAGATATACATAAACATACAAACGTGCTAACAGATCTTAAGACTTTTGTTTTAAGCTTTTAGCCATAAGACAGGTACAGTAATTTATAACTTACTAGTTTATAAAAGAACAGTTGTAAACAGTGCTGCAATGAACATTGGGGTACATGTGTCTCTTTCAATTCTGGTTTCCTCGGTGTGTATGCCCAGCAGTGGGATTGCTGGGTCATAAGGCAGTTCTATTTGCAGTTTTTTAAGGAATCTCCACGCTGTTCTCCATAGTGGCTGTACTAGTTTGCATTCCCACCTAAGTGGAAGAGGGTTCCCTTTTCTCCACACCCTCTCCAGCATTTATTGCTTGTAGACTTTTGGATCGCAGCCATTCTGACTGGTGTGAAATGGTACCTCATTGTGGTCTTGATTTGCATTTCTCTGATAATGAGTGATGTTGAGCATCTTTTCATGTGTTTGTTAGCCATCTATAGGTCTTCTTTGGAGAAATGTCTGTTTAGTTCTTTGGCCCATTTTTTGATTGGGTCGTTTATTTTTCTGGAATTGAGCTGCAGGAGTTGCTTGTATATTTTTGAGATTAGTTGTTTGTCAGTTGCTTCATTTGCTATTGTTTTCTCCCATTCAGAAGGCTGTCTTTTTACCTTGCTTATAGTTTCCTTTGTTGTGCAGAAGCTTTTAATTTTAATTAGATCCCATTTGTTTATTTTTGCTTTTA